>BSBK01002839.1:190000-702500 GCA_027943335.1 Chamaecyparis obtusa
TCTATCAAGTTCAAGGTGCATTCAAGGAGTTCAATCAAGGCATATCAAGCATATGGGCATCCATGATCTATGTTTTGGTGATTGTAGATCCATTGCATTTGTGAAGACATCCTACATTTTACATCCTACATACATGTGCATAAAATTATTCAAACATATTTGTAGATAGAGGATCCATATCCATTCATGAATATTTGACAAGCAAGGATCGGGTTCGCGGACTTTTAGATTTCCAGACTTAGAATTGGTAGATATGAAGTTATAGTTTCGGTCACACATCAAAAAGTTTAGTTTGCATACTATCAAGTATAGGTCAACCTTGATCTATACCCCAAGTTGCGACCTATACCATGGAAGTAAACCTATTCTTGGGACCTTCATATTTTCATAGTTTTCATCTTTCAACCTCCTAGTTCCAAATCCAGCTCTATTTCAGTTTTTGATACATTTTGACAAGTCCATTTTAAGTTTTGAACTTTCATTCTCCATTTTCCTCAAGGTGAGTACATCTCTCTCTTTTTAATTTTATACCATTTACTATGACATCTATATTATATTCATTTCATGTTTATTTAATTTACTTCCATTTCATTCTTCACATCACATTTAAACAACCTGTTAACAAGTAAATGGAGAAGAGAAAGAAAGAGAAAGAGACCTTTGAATAGAGACCCCTAAAAGGACTTAGATTTTAAATTTTTACACCTACATCCATTTGGGTTGTGCTAATATAATTTGTGTCCTCCCAAGGGTTACATTTGAAGGCCCCTTCTTTTTCTTCTTCTTCCTTAATATACATATAACTTGGTGGCCTAGTCACAGTGGATCACCATTTTATACATTACATTTTTGTGAACTTGACACTTTCATGTTTCATACTTTCTGATTTGGTAGTTAGATAATCATGGTATGCATTATTTTACCCTATACATTTTGGTGAAATCGACTCATAACATTTCCTTTTCTAATTTTGGTGTTAGATTTCTCTCTAGATCTACTTTGTTACATTGTAGGAATATATTTGGATATCCTTTGCATGACATTTTCATCATTGTGTGTTCACCTACATCACATTTTGATAAACCTACCTCTTTCATTCTCCATATCTTTTGATGTGGTAGTTAGATATTCATTGCATGCATTTCTTCATTACATTTTTGTTAGTTAGCTCCTCTTTGTGTATTGATCATTATATTTAGATTTACTTTGATTACATTGTATGCACTTAGATATAGGATCTACTTTGTATGCATTGCATCTTTTTGTATTTCATATTGCATTGAATTTTCCTTTCTTTTCATACCTTTGTGTGTGAGCTTTATCACTTTGATTCCAATCTATAGCATTCTGTTTAGAATAATTTTTAGGCTTGTGGGTTGTTTTGACCCCAAACTCCCATTCTTTCCTAGGAATCTTGATGAAACCAATATTCTTCCTCATGATCCTAATCCTCTCATGGATAAAAACTCTTCTCATTCTTCCCATGATGAATATGAATCCATAAGATTTCCTCCCACTCAAATTGACAAATATCTCACTCAAGATTTTGAAAAACTAGAACAATGACTAGCTCAAGAGAATCATAGTCCTAAGGCTATTTCTACTTTAGAAGCCTTAAGGAAGCTTATTTTTACTGATGAACATGGTCTTCACCTCTCATGTACTATTTCTCACCTTTTTTATTCTAATGTCAAACCTATTTCTTAATATGCTTAAGAATTAGGCTATGTCCCATCCACTACGTATGTTGAGACCTCTTTGCCTATCTCTACTTCCATTCCTAGTATCTGCACTTATGCTCAACCACTTATAACAACTTCAATTCAATCTTCTAACCATATACATGTGAGTCTCTCTAATCCTACAAGTGTTAAATGTGTTTCATTTCCTTCATCAATGCCTTCTTATCATAATGTTCCCTTTTCATATTCAAACCTTCTTTCCAACAATACTCCTAACTTTATTCATGCTCCTTCAATTATTCCTTTCACTTAAAACAACAACTTTCCTATCATTTCCAACATTTATCCTCCTATTATTTCTTCCACTGATTCTACAATTAATAGCCTTGCTCAAACAATCTCTTCCTTGCAACAACAACTCTCTTTCTTGACTCAATCCAAATTAAATATTCCTACATATGATATTGCTAATCCATTTTCCTTAGACATTATCTGAGTTGTTATCCCACAAAATGTTGAGATTCTTCATTTTGAGACTTATAGTGGTAAAAGTTATCTTGTGACTCATGTCAAAACCTTTCAAACCCTATGTAGTGATTTTTCTCATGACTATAGGTTCATGACTAAGTTGGTCACTAGAACCTTGTGAGATAAAGCTTTGCAATGGTATTGTTCTTCTCCTTCTTATTCCATTGATTCCTTCCAAAAACTTGTTAATGCTTTTATCCAACAATTACAAAACAATATTGATCCTCAAATTTCTTTGGCCAATTTAATGAATTTTAAACAAGGTGTTAAAGAAATATTTAGTGACTTCATTGGTAGATTTAAGCATTTACATGCTCATATTTTTTATCATGTGTCTGATGTTGATATAAGATGTATATTTATTTCTAATTTACAAAAGCATATTAGAGATAAGATTATCCTTACTGATTTTTCTTCCTTTTCACAATTGTGTACACTACTTCATCATTATCAACTACAAGTGAGTCAATTTCAGAGAACCACTCAAATAGCTCATGTTCCCATTGATAACAGTGATGTCGCATCTAATTCTAACAAGTTTCATAAGCCTAAAAATTATATTAAGATAAAAAAATCATCCAACATAGTAGATCAACAAGTGATGTAATGCCCCTCCAACCCTAACAAATCTTGGTTATGCTCAATAGAGAGTTAGATCATGCTATAAGTGAATTCATGGTTATTTTGTAAGAGAATGGTCCTTCTTGAGATGGTTGCTTACTAATCATGATAACTTCATATTTTAATTTGGGAAATAATAATATTTACATAAGTATGTCATTTATATCTTCTTGTGTGTCAATGATAGTTTAGGATCTTAATACTAAAAGGATCACCTGATAGACTTATATGCTTCTTTGTGAAATGCTCATTATTAATATTTATGTTTACCTTAGGTTAATTGATTATAATAATTTAAGGGTTGGATCTATTATCTTCTCTAACAATGTTACTTGGGATTAGATATGATTAATACATTTAGGGTTATATGATTTTTTATCTTGTTTTGATAATGAGACATTTTGAGTACATGCCTGATGGTTAAATGGGTTTTTGAAAGTTAATAGATGATTTACATTTACATGAATATGTTATGATGCATTATGGTTATACAATATGGAAAAAAGATTATTCTAGTACTAGCCACACTAATCCAATCATGCTTTGTTGATGTCACTATCTAATGTGAGTGTAGGATAAGGGGAGGCAGTTGTAGTTACTCCTACAGGAGGTCCACATGATGTCGCACTCTCCATCCTTGTTTGCCATTGTCTATTTATATATATGTATATATACATGTTGGTTGGTGTTGCGGGATGTAGGTACCAGGCATTGACTCCACCTGGCTACACAGGTCTAAGCGTGCCTTCAAAATCCTCGAACTGTTGTTGTGTGGAGATATTACCAAGATTACTCTCAAGGTTACCCGTGAACTTAGAGTTATGTTTAGGCCTAGCTGGGGGATCTGAATGCAATATGTGATGTGGTCTTGTGATTTCTTATTTGATGTTGTTCTAAGATTAATGATGTGAGTTAGATTTATCCTTGTAAGTATATGTATATATATTTATTATATATGTGTTATAATTGAATGTATGTTATATATGTATGTGTATATGTGGGTGCACATGCATATACCCATGCTTATCTAAATAATAATATTTATATGATTTTATTGATTGTGTAAATGGTATGTTGTTTATAATAATTAAATAAAGTATATTAATGTATTAAACAAAAAGTAAAAATAGTAATTAATAAAAGAAATGTTCTTTGTAGTAAAACTAGCTATCTAGGAGGGAGTTGAACTTGAGACCTCCTAGAAGTTAGGTTAGTTGGTTTCTGTGTGTGCTATGTGTTTTCCTTGAAATTTATTTGTTTGACTTTCTTGTTATGATTTTCTTTTTAAGCTATTTTAATTAAATTTATTAAAACTTTGTCAAGTGCTTACGGGAATAATTGGTTTGATTTTTCAACCAACTATGGAAGTTGGAGAAGTTGCTTCCCATAAAGAAACTCCTCCAACCACATAGTTGGAGGATAAATAATTGAAGTTTTTTTGTTGTTGAGGAGAGAGAATTTATGGAAGATTTTTGGGAGTTGTCTGTAATTATTTTTCCAAAAAATTATTTGAAGTTTTCGAGTCTCTATTTAGTGAAAACAAGTGTATGTGGATTGCTGGAGTTTGATTTCCAAATGAAGCTTTCCAGGAGGCTATCTACTCAAGGCTTGAAGATTTGCAGAGAGTCTCCAGTAAAGAGAAGAGAATTTCTCTGCAGGACCCTAGGTAGGTTCTATACTAGGATGAATTCTCCAATTCTCCTGTGTGTATTTGTGGATGTGTGTGTGTATTCTATAAATTAATAGTGTGTTCTTATGATATATCAATATTCTATGGTTATATATGTTTATGGATTAATATTATTGAGAACATATACTGTGTGCAGGAAGTTTAATGACAGGGTTTATTAATTTTATTTGTCAAAACTCTTCCTGGAAGTCTATGGTTAATTATATGATTTTAATTTGGTGTATATATATATGAATGTGTGTGTTTGTTATTAAATTTTTATATTATTCATATGATTTGACTTATAATTAGGATGATAATGAAAAATATGTTAATTGAAAATAGACAAAGTATTTTGGTTTGTTTTTATATACCCATACTATATTATTCATAACTTTTGAACCAAACATTATTTTGAAAATCTCTCCTATGAGAGTGTGTGAAATTAGGTTTTATCCAACATATATCAAAATTAGAAAAATCCAACAATTCAAACAAAAGTTATGCTTACCGCACCGAGACTATATTTTTATGACAGTCATATAGCAATAGTCATGCATAGATTCCTGCAGGTTCATTAGTTTATAGTACAATCTTTTCCCCATCAATATTTATTAATTTATAATTTATATTACTTTTATTTTCTATTTAGACCTATTGTGGAAACTTTAGAGTCATGGATTTCAGTTTTGGGTACATGTTTGGCTTGGGGTTTGGTCTGTATCTTCCACGCTTGATCCTGGTCTCTGCCTGCATCTTTTAATGTTTATTTTATTGCTTTAAGTTTATCATAATGTTTTGTTAATTCATGTGGAAGTTTTTATTCCCTATTTATGTTCATTACTTTATTTTTTGAGATTTTATGGTGTACTTATTATGTTTTGCACTTGGCATATAATTGAGCTTAGTTTATGAGGCTAGGACTCATCTCAGTGGCCTATGTGCACAAGAGGGTTCCCTAGACCTATAAATAAGCTATGGAAATTTGTATGTATGCATGTGGAAATTCTTGTGCTTTTCTTTGAGTTGTCCTGTGATATACATCCTTCCAATGGTTCCTACTATGTATATGGTTAGGGTTAGGACTCACTCTGAGGGCCTAAGTGCATAGGGGAGTTTCCTAAACCTATGGATCAGGACATGGAAGTGTTATTTTGTATCCTTGGCTTGTGATGGTGTAAGGGAATAGGAACCCTAAGTGAGTGGCTCACCATAGGTGTTGGAACCCTAAAGTGGTTGCTAGATGATCCTATGGGTGGGTTTGTAAAAAGTGATAACATTAAAAATTAACCTGGGAAGGGGGGATTCAAAAGATAATGAAAGAAAACATAATAATGGCCACACAGATCTGATTGGAGTACTGGGACCAGGGATAACTACTAGGGTGGATCCCTATTCATAAAGGGGGGATCAGGGTTACATGGTTGCCAGGGTGGATCCCAATACACAGGTTGTGTGATGACACTCACTTAGGTGGTCTCCTAGAACCTTAACCTTGGTGTTATAGACATATGATGATATTTTATGTGCTCTATTATTTTTCTTTTAAGTCTTGGATTTATTGGTATTTGAGACTTAGATTTCCTTAAGGTCTTGAGAGTACCTTGGTTCTATCTCCTAGCATGGGGGGTGGAACTTTACCTGTTTCACATGGTTGGGTGGAAAATCTCTTTCAAGGTATTGTTCATGGTTCGTGTCATGGCTTGGATTCTAAGTTGTTCAATGGTGAAGATTATGTTCTTGTATCATGTATCTCTATCTTTTTTTATCAAGATGTAAAGATGTATTGTAAGCCTTTTGGCAACTTGATGTAATTATCTTTCTATATGCCTTTGGGCCATGTGCAACAACTGTAATTGTAATTGTGTTGAAATTGTAAGAAAGAGGTTATGTATTTAGGAAGGGTATTTTTAGGAATTTTAAAAGATGATTGAATATTGGTAATTAGACATGGATTATTTTTAAGTAATTCCTACCCTATCTCTCTTATGCATTTTAAAATGAAATTGAAAGTAATGATTCTATTAAGTATTGGCAATAGATGAAAACTTCTGGAAGGAAACTCATTTTGTTAGTGAAAAGATGTGCTAAGGGTTGAAGGGTATCTCCAGGTGAAATAGTAAGGGAAATGAAACATGTACATTATTAAAATTAGTAATGAGATGTGATTTCTTAAAGGTATAAGTTCAATGTGTATGATGTAAGGTTATGTAAACTAGGTTCTAATCTCAATTCTTAACTAGATTTATACAAGGTTATAGATGATAATTTGTGGAAGTTAGACTTGTGGAAAGAAATGATTCAGTGAATGGTTTATGTTGGTTAGTAATAGATGGTTAAGTACTTTACACTTTTTCTATTATGATCTTTGAAATGAAAATGTAAAGTAAGGACTTTTAATAGATGGTTTATGTGATGATAGTGCATAAATAAGGTTAAGGAGGAAACAAATGAAAAATGAAAGGATAAATGTACTTGGTGTATTAGATAAATGATGGGCTTCTAATTCATTTCTACAAGTGAATATCTATGCAAATTAGGTAAAGAAAATAAATGCAATTATCTCATTAATGTAATTAGTTTTGATGAGGAATGAAAGCAATGTCTCAATGTAAATTGAAGTTGAAATGGAAATAAAATTGCATTAGATTAAGTAATAAAATGTATTGCTTGATAATGGTAAATTAATTCATTAAGGGAACCTTAAGGAATGTACTTGTAAATGGTAATGATGATAAGTTAGAATGTTAGAAAAAAAAAATTGTTAGTTTTAATTTTAGGTCATAGACCTAATTCCTTATGGGTTCCCTGTGGGGGACATTACAAGTGGCAACAACAACTAAAGGTGTGGCTCCTTTGTCCTCTATTTTTAGACCTTCTCATGCTTTTACTCCATTTTTTTGCATATTTTCATAATGTGATAATGAATTTAATTAATGAAAATATTATTAAACTTCCTCCTATCAAACTAATTAATCCAAACAAACCTCTTCCTAAATCATTTGATCCCAAAGATTTTTCTCAATACCATTGTCAAACTAGTCATAATATTGATAAATGCTTTTCTTTGAGGAACGCAATCAAAGACCTCATTAATTCTAATTCTATATATGTTGATGTTGATATTACCCATGGAAATAAATCAACTGAACCTCCTAACCAAAATTTACAAATATACACTAATCCGTTTCCATCTCATTTAACCAATACTATTGTAAAACCTTCTACTCCTATAAACATTATTTATAATGATAAATTTGATAAAGTCAACCATTTTGTCAATAAAGTTGAGCATGTCCAATCTAAACCCAAACTTAAACCTAAACGTAAACCTCAATCTTGCATTACCTTTGATCATGTTAAAACAATTACGACACCTGATGGTCCTCTTTATATTGTCACTAGGGCTGATGGTATTCCTTCTTGTGGTACCCTGGTTCACCCCACTGGCATGGTCAATGTGATAACTAAAGAGAATCTTTTTAGTAAAGAATTGCATAAGGATTCCTATGATAAATATGTTATTTTTATTCAAACTTGCAATGGTTTTCTCTATCCTTCCCATGGTTCCATTTATTTTCTTGTAGAATTTTTTGGTAAAACTTTGGATACTACATTCCCAAGTTTTATTAATTTCAAGTCAAACTTTTTCTTCCTTGGATTACCTCCATGAAATTTTTGGCTTCTCCTGTTCATAAATTCCTTAAATTTCATCATAATGGAGAGATCATGATTGTTAGCCATAGTCTATATCTTCCTTATGTGCCTTGAGACTATGTTAACCTTGATGTATTTTGGTCTTCTATGCCTCAACCAGCTACAATCTATCTTGATTATCTTTTCCAATCCTACCAAGCCTTCAAGATTTAAAAGATTTGTGAATTACAAAAACCTAAGGATGATCCTAGTTGTGGCCTTCTTCCTAAACCTCTTGTGCCACCTCCTATTTCTTACATGCATCCTCCTATTGTTTTCTCTCAGTTTAGTGTGGTTCCTTCAGTTCTTCCTCCTAAAGAAGAAAAGGAACTGATGTTCACAGATCCTACCCCACCTCAACTTTTTAGTAAGACCAAACATAACCATCATGCTCATGATCATCATTGCAAGTGGTGTGCTAGATCTCATGCTTGCACTTCTCAAAACATTTATTCACCTCATAAGCCTTCACTTCCCTTTGACCATCCCATGCTTAAGCCTATGGAGGAAGTGAATTCAAACAATGTTAAAAAGAACAAACATGATAATGCTATTCATATCTTGGATTCTATTACAATTAATCTTGTTAAAGAAGATACTCTTGATGATGATGTTCAAGGTACTAATAATGATGTTCATGCTAGTGATTATGATGATATTTATTCTTGACTATTTATATTGATAATGATTTATCAACTATGATTTCACCACAGTTATCTATTACTCCTAGTAACGGACATAGTGACCTATCTTCACGGCATGGTCTTTGTTTGTAACTAGCTATTGTTCCTTCTTCCATGCTTGATATTTCTCCTATTGCAAGTTTCCCACCTTCCCTAAACACTTTGGACCAAGATATGGGGGTAGGAGATACACTTGATTATTTCCTCTTGTACGGTAGACTTTGTGTATTTTCTTGTCATAATATGCTTCCCCTATGATGTGTTTCTTGTTATATGTCTTGTTAAGATTCCTCTAGATGACCCTTATTTCTCTATTAGTGCAAGGTGATAAAGGAATCACAATGTCATAATAATTATTCTATTTTTTATATCTTTTCCTCTATATTTTTTTACAAGTGGTTTTGTACATGTACTATTATTCGTAACTATGCCTTTGTGATTGTTCACTTAGGGATGATGAAAAATGGTAGCACCTATTCTTTTTGGTCTCCATGATGCTAGCCCAAAACATTATCTTCATTGTGAATCTTATGTGTCTTTATTCCATTTTTTTTAGTTCTACTTCCTTTGGGGAATGTTGATATTTCATTTGGACATAATATTTTACATAGTATCATATGATCATATGACCCCAGAGCTGGTAGATCCCTTTTTTATCTCTTTTTGTGATGTGCTCATTTCTCTTGATATGTCATTTCTTGGGGGCATTTCATAGTGGAAACATCTCTATTGGATTATTTTATGATCCGTTGAATCCATTTCTCCTAGTAAGGCACTTGAAATCACTTTAACATGGGGGAATACACTCCACTCACATTCTACACACACACATTATTTTTCATGATCCTATACATTTTGATCCCTTATGAAACACAATCCTTAAGGAATGATCCCCACATTCTCACTTTTGATCCCTTATGGACACACGGATCCTTAAGGCCATATCACTCTTTATTGGATTCCCTTTTTGGAGACACAGTCCTTAAGGGTACATCCTTGATGGGTTGACTAGCACAGTACAAAAACCTCACTAGAATTTCAATGTCATCTTTTGTAGATTTCCTTTTTGTATGATTTACAGTGAGACAAGAAGTATTATTGGGCCTCTGTAATCACACCCTTCTCTCTCTTTGTTTAGTGATGTTTCTCTTGTCATATTTTTGGGTTTGATGAGGACTTAAGCCACATGGGGGCTTGATGTTTCCTTGTCTCGTTAGCTTTGGCAAGACCATCTTATGCATTTAATCTACTTTACCATGAGTATGAGTTTGTTTCATACTCTTGCTAAAGTGGGGGCTAAATTTATCATCCTAAAAGTTAGCACCCATTAATTTGGAATCTCAAGGACCTATTATGCCCCATTTTAGTGATCTCTTAGAATATGGATGCATTTATCCTTAATTTCCCACTTTTCCCCTCATTTTTTTCTTGAACCATTTGCACACCCATCCTTGAGATTTTCATGTTAAGTGAGAATTCTTGAGTATATGTCCCATAGGTTGACCTATACATGGTATAGGTCAATGACATTGACCTATACCTGAGGTGCTAACTTGTGGGATATTGAGACCTATTTTGGGGTTTTTTCACTTTTCCCCGCCCTGTACAGTTGACCCTTTTAATTTTCAAGCCCAAAATTGCTATAAAAGGAGAACTTCTCACTTCATTTGAAAATAAAAATGATTTTCAATACCAAAATTGTGCAAGCTATTTACATATTTTTCAATCAATATATTAAGTTCAAGGTATATTCAAGGTTTTCAAGCAAGGCATTTCAAGCATATGGGCATCCATGATCTATGATTTGGTGATTGTAGATTGATTGTATTTATGAAGACATCCTACATTCTGCATTCTACATTCTACATTCTATGTACGCATGCATGCAATTATTCAAACATCTTTTTTGATAGAGGATCTATTGGTTGTTTTTCTTGAAACCCCCTGTCCTAGGTGGGAACTTGAGGACCAAGCTATGGGACTGAGAACTAGGAACACAAACTAGGCACCATCAGTAGAAAAAGGGACAAGAAAAGTCCAACAGCATAAGTTGCAAAGACCTTCTTCACTTTGAGCTCCACATCACTTAGGTGGGTACACCTCATCTGCACATACATGACTTCTTTTTTACAAACAATAGGCCTATAGATATATGACTATGAAATAGCTTTCAGACTCATTTAGGTAACAAGTAACTCAGTGAATGTTGACCATATCTTGTGCAATATCCCTTTTGCATAGAGTAAGCCTGAAAACTAGAAACTACTCCTAACTTCTCCTATCAAACATGAAAGGGAAAATGGTTTCATTTGATTGAGTTGATGCTTTTGTTTTGAGTGGACCCCTGAAATACCCCAAGTCTCTCATAGACCACTGCCTTATCCAATGGGAAATAGAGTCAAATAAATCACTATAACAAAGAGCTATGAATAGAGAAGACAATACATTCAAAAATGTTGATGCATTACACCAAACATACACCATTGATCAGATCCTACTTAGCAATCCACCTATGTACTCAGATATGCAATCACCTATTCAAAGGACTTTAACCCTCCCCATAGAAGAGACCTAGAAATAAGCAATACATTAATCAGCATCCATCGAAAGACAAGTTTGAGATATCCTTGATATCCTAACTCATACACATCTGAAAACCAGTCCTAAACTCAATTATTTCTATGAAAAAAAATCTATTGTAGACATCTTTAGACATACAATAGAAAGATTAAAATACCCTTGATTCTCTAATCAACAAGTTCAAGAATCAAATGGAGGCAATTTGATAGTAGTATGAAAATATTGAGATCTTATTCATAGGACAAACTATTACAACTTATATTCTATTCTCCAAGCCAGAAAGGAAAGATGGAACACACTATATGAGAAGAAGAAGGAAATATATTTATAGGAAGGAACCACTCATGGAACTAGCTCTGAGAAAATTACAGAGAATCGGGAACCTCTCAAGGTTACCAAAAAATTGGAACCCTTCTAAATGATCTTGGAAATCCTTATAAAGGATTGCAACAAGCTTGGGATCATTTAGGTCAAAATTAGGTCTACAACCACCAAGTACAACAAGAAATGAAAACAATTAGGAAAGCTTGGAAACCCAAGAAGATCAGATCAAATCAGAGGTACAATTATTTGGGTTTCATCATAATAGGCTAACTGCAAATATAATTCACTGATTTCTTGTTGCAAACAAAAAAAAATTAAATGCAAGGACCACCAAGAGGAAACTTGCATGAATCAGAGCATGGAAATAATTTTGACATCCAACAAACCTTAGCCACCTATGTCAAAACATCAGTCCTCAGTATTAACTCAGCATGGCACACTCAAGCAACAAAAGTAACACGCGATGGCTACCAATATCTTCTTCATCATTTCTTTACCTACAACCATCTCAAAGAAATAAAATTTGATCTAGCTTTGTCATTTATGGCTTACCAACTCAAACCATGTAGAAAAACCCTTAATCGATTCAAATTCTAGCTTCAATAGATAACTGATCAAGTTGAAAACATGGTCATTAATCTTAGTCTTTCCTGGCACATCGGGCAAATCTCAAAAATCATCACAAGAATCAACTAAGCCCTTTAAAAATCACCTGTCCATATCATCTATCAGAAACTAATTAGAAATGAGTACCTCAGCACACCTGGCAATGGACCCACTTTAACCTTGACAAGCTTCCCTTAACCCTAAGTCATTCAACGAACACATGACTAAAGGAATTTTCCCACTCACTCAATAAAAACCTTAACCATGGTCTGGTCTAGAGATCATGCAAACAAAGGAATTCATGTGATTGTTGAACATTTCCTTGACCTGAGGTTTCATTCAGAGATTCATCGACCACCCTCCGATCAAAAACTACATCAATGGCTCCCGTTAAGTCTCTAAGTTTTAAACCTTAACTCAACCTTGATCACGATATCACACGACTGAAGTATTCACTAGATCTTATAATATTTCTCTCAACCCTGGTTACATTCAGAGAACACGAGATAGCCTTTATTTTCCATGTCACCAGATCTTTCACTTAACCTCAGTTATATCTTGAGATTACACACTAACCATTGATCTTATCCTCATCCTGTGGCTATCACTAAATTGCTAAGACTTAAACTTAACTCACCTTTAATCAAGTGATTCAGTGACAAAGGGAAAACATTGACTTGCCTTTAACTGTGGTCACACTTCAAGATTACACAACTGAGAATTCTCACATTGGCTAGATAAAAGCTTGAAATCAGGTTAAATCATGAGAATATGTGAAAGCCTAAGTCACCAAATGGCTGAATGATAAACTTAATCACCTAGGACTAACCTTTCTCTGACCTTGACTTAACCCAAGCCCATCTAGAGATTATGTGAACAAATGACTTCATGTGTTCCTTGAATATTTGGCTAACCCCTAGTTTGATTCAGAGAAAAACTTCCATCCACTAATCTTGATCTACATCTACAACTTACATTCAATCTCAAAAGGCCTCCTACCTTGACTAGATATTCGGAGATTCAGTGACTGAAGGAGATTGAGACCGCTCGCTAGATCGCTAAATGTTAGATACATAACTGACAAGATTAGGAGAACACGTGAATACTACAGTCACCAAATCACCAAATAGAATGACTAACCACTCAGAAACTAGGAGATTAGGAGAATGCCTCAGTTGCAGAGTTTCTAAAAAGAAACATAACTGCCCAGGCAAGGAAATAAGACATGTGCAGAATGGAGACTTAATTGGCCAGGAAAAGGTAATGAAGAAATAGAAATGGCTAGGGTTTTGGACTTAGAAAAATTTCATGAAGCCCTAGGACATGGATTAACCCTATTTCTCATACCTTAAAACTATCATATCTCACTAGTTTTTACACTTGAGCACATGTGATCTTGACTGGAGCTTGACGACACCCTGAACTAACCAAGCCTAAGGGCACAGGCGATGAAACATTATACATCTTCTTCGCTAGCCAAAACAAGTTTTCAGGTGGTCATGATAATTTTCTTATGTTTTTAACATGAATAGACCATTTTCATTGGATTTTAGCTATGATAGGAAAATGGACTAATAGGATCCATATCCATTGATGAATATTTGATAGGAAAGGATTAGATTTGTGGACTTTTGGATTTTTGAGATCAAAATTGGTAGATCTGGAGTTACATTTTATGTCCCACATCATAAAATTTAGTTTTTAGCATGTTAGGTATAGATCAAATTTGACCTATACCCCAAGTCAACCTATTCCTAGGACCTTTAGATTTTCACAGTTTGTAGCTTTCAGTCTCATGGCTCTAGATCCAGTTATGTTCTAGTTTCTGATATAGTTTGACTATCCATTTTTAGATATAAACTTGTATTCTCCATCTTCCCTCAAGATCAGTACATCTCTCTCTTTTTCATTTCATAGCACTTACTTTGATATCTAGATTATATTCCTTGCATGTGTATTTACTTTACTTGCATTTCAGTTTTCATATCACATTTTAAAACCAAACAATTAACAATTAAATAGAGAAGAACAAGAAAGAGAAAGAGACCTTTCAATAGACACCCCTAAAAGGACTTATATTTTTTATTAGTACCCCTACATCCATTTGGGTTGTGCTAATTTTATTTGGGTCCTCTTAAGGGTTACATTTGAAGGCCCCTTATTTTTCTTCTTCTTCCCCAATATACATATAGCTTGGTGGTCTAGTCACATTGGGTCACCATTATATATGATATAGTAGGTATCTTGCACAATGAGAGATTGAGATATGAAGATAAGGGGAAGAGATCTCATTTTATAATTATTTTTTGGTCCAAGTTAGTGAAGGTCTACTTCACTGGTTGGGATAAAAATACTTTGCATCAGGACTGAAACCCATCAAAATTAAACCATCGAGGTATAGATCAAACTAGGTTTGAACTATACTTGGAAGGTGTCAATTTTGAGGTAACAGATGCAAGGTTCAAAAAGTACTAAAATTTTTAGGGAAAGACAAAAGAATAAGCAAAAAAATCATGAGTAAATTCTAAAATGGGGCCCAAGAGGGAAATGATGTTAAGAATGGGAACACTGAGAGGGGGGGGGGGGGGGGTGAATCAATGTTCTGTAATTAATATTTTTCTACTTCTTGAAACTTAGCCCAATTACTATAATACTGAAATGAATAGAAAATCATATAAAATAATCAACCATAATACATAACACAATATATGTTTACGGGGAAACCTTGGCCAGAGGAAAACCCCGATGGGAATTAGTACCCATGAATAATTGCACTAGTCTTATGAACTTGTTGGAGTTCCTTTACCATGTTAGGAGAAGTCATTACAATGATGAGTACAATGACTCTGTTAGGAGTCTAGAAGAACAAACCCTATTAGGGGTGGATGGCACACTACTGAAGCACACTGCTCAATGAAGAAGGCTACAACCTCTTGATAATCAAATACACACTATATCTGGAAGGGTGAATTGTTGCTTTGACACTTCTATCTGATCAGTTCCTTTTGTGTGTTGTTTCTCTAACCTCTTGTAAAGCTTTATTCCATACTGACTGTAATATTCTACTCTTCTATATACTTCACATACTTCTTCTCTTCTATCTACTTCTATATATCTCAAATACAGAGGTGCATGTCATATATATACATGCTAAATAGATGCAACTAAAACTTAATACTATGTTGGCCTAAAACCTAACACACACAACGCTTCCAATATAATTGGCTCAAGCATGTTTACATATGATGATAATAACATGTTAATAACACAATTAAAATAGGTGCATGGCCTTTACAAAATGAAATGATATACGCTAAACAAAAAACTTTCATGTCGGCTTCATGCTTTGTTCTTCTCTATCACTTAACTGCTAGTGTCACTTAGACTTGTAACTTCTCAATACTATCACATCTAATCATGTGTTCTTAGACTTATCATAATAACATATTAAAAATCTTATATCCAAGGGTGCATACCATAACTCGATTATACACACGTGCATCGATGCTCTAATCATCAGGTACATCATTGTCTGTACTATCTACCATACTTAGCCAAAATATGAACTTCAAAGCTTGTGCGCTGACTATCAAAACTCCATATGACTTTCTTGCCATGGTGAAGACAAAAAAATAATCATATAATCTCATTAAAGTCAACTTTCCAACAAATCCCCCTTTTTCATTAATGGAAACAAAGGAATATGGCGAACAGGGAAAACTTTAGTGGTGAATGTCACATGTTAGCAACCTGGGATTTGGCGAATATAATGTGTCTATTAGGTTGACTATGTCACCTGGACTTTATAAATATTGGGTCAAATTCCCAAGTCCATCGCTCATTGGTTTATGTATTTTTCCCCTTTTCTTTCATAATATCGCCAATCAAATCTAATTGTTGGACACTATAAATTGAAACATTTCGCCTACAATTTCTAAAGCTTGTCATAATTGACAACCATATTCACTAATATGTGGTTGACATTTAAGGTTAGGGTACAAGTTATGTATATAGATTTGACATGTGTCTCTATTCCAAAGACTTTCAATGAAACTTTATGTCTTTTAAAATATTGTCCCAAAATAGATTTGACACGCATCTCTATTCCAGAGAATTTTGGGGGAATCTTTGTGTCCTTTAAAACCATGGCCCGAAATAGAATCTCAGCCATTGATCTCAAATCATCCAAAGGTTACAAAAAGTAGGGTTAGCTCCTATCAATAGATAGAAAGTTAACTCATGATACTATCTTGGGGTGCTACCCCCAAACCCCTATCAAATAATGATGGTTTCTAAGTATGTGTGCATGTCATCACAATTTTCTTTGAGAATGAAAGATTTGCCAATATTTCATAGAATTTTCATATAATTAAAAAAAATCACTAGTACAATTAATATTTTTTCCTTGTGAAAAAAAAAATTGCCAACAATATTAATTCCCTTCCCCCAAAATAATGTAGGATTCGCCAGGATTTTACACCTTTTCCCAGGAGGGGGTTTCTTAAAGTTATCCATGATGGAAAAGTTACTAAACTTTGATTTTACACAAAAACTACTATCATATAACTTATACTTCTCTTTATATTGTACACCATATACTATTTTATCTTCTTTATACACTATACACTACTCCCCCTTTGACATTAATGAAAAAGGTGCTCAAAAAGGAAATCTCTAAGTGCTTACATTGAGTATACATCTAGATATGCAATCTAAAGTTTCTTGATTTCTTGCTGCCAAAATACTTTAAGTGCATCAATAGTCTAGAGATGAGCACATAATGCATATGTGAGTTTCTCCATCTTTTCCAGATCCATACAGGGGCCTTGATCATATGTAACAATTGTAGCATCTATATGCTTGATGTTCTAATTTAGTACATCTAATGAGGGTGCTAGTGCATTTCTTTGTTGTCCTTGTCTAGCTCTTATTTTTGCAATCTCTTTCTCTGCTTTCTCTATTTTTTCTATCTACCCTTGATAAACATTATTGTACATATTTATATCTTGAGAGGGGTCTTCAACTGATTTACTCACTACTGCCATCAGAGATTCTGCTTCCTGATTCTTCTTTGAATGATCTGATGTGAGTTTATCTTTGTTCATGCAATCAGCTATCATCTTTCTTCCTTTTGCTGCTAACTCTTTCAGCATTCCTTGACCAATCTTTAGAGAGTTTAGGTCTATGGAGAAATTATTTATTAAGTCATTTGGCCTTTTCTTGTTGTAGTTCTCTTCTACAATTTTTGTCACTGAGTCTTCTAGACTGGAAAATTTTTCTTTGAAACTTGACAAAATACTACTAACATCATCCACTGAGTGAATATTAACCAATTTCTTATCTGTAGGCAATAAGTTATTCAACATGATGACTGATTCTACAAAGAGAGGGTTTCTCATTACTTGATTTTCTTTGGCTTTCTCCATAGCCATCACACTTATCTTTATGATATCTTCTTCTTCTCCCCATGAATTTAAGCTTGATGTATCAGGAATCAATCTTGACAACAATGATATGGAGGGCTTAAGAGTAGGAATTAAGTTTGCGCCTTGACTTACATTTGTGCTTTCACTTTTCATCTTTAATAGGCTCTCAACAAAAGGTTGATCTTTAGATTCATCCTCTTTTTCATCTTCCTATCCTGTTATATCTTCTACTAGGACTTCTTCTTGCTACATAGGTGCTTCTTCACCACATAGGATCTCATCTTCTTTAGTACTCACAAAAGCTTCTTCAAACTTATCCAAATCATTATCTATTGCTACAATGGTTATTTCAATATCATTAATCACAATAGTTTCATCCTTAGCTTCAACTTCTTCAGAGGGTGTTGTAACCTTGGGTGCAAAATCTTGTGGACCTATAATAGGTACATTTGGGATATCAAGTTATTTTTCTTTCTTGAAAGGAATTGGAGTAACTTGGGGTGTGGGCACAGAAGGAGGGTACATGTGTCTATCCAGAAACACTTTCTCAAATGCTTCCTCAGTCTCCTTCACAATCAACTCATAATCTTTTTTCATTATATGCAATGTTCTAATTTTTTATCTCAGATGAGGCTTTACCAAATCTAACAGTATTATCTTTTCTTCTAGTGAACAAATAGGAAGGTTATCATCCAATGTCTTCTCTCTAATTCTCATATCCTCCTCTATAGATTGACTTTTCAATGAGTCAAGTATATTCCATACATTATCAAGGATGACTGTCTTAAGTTCCAAAACTAACCTTGTGAACTTAATCATATGCTTGATAATTATAGAATGAATTTTTGATTTATCAATCTCTCCATATTTATCATAGAATTTTCTGATTTGATCTATCCTACCTTCATCAACAACTCTAGATCTTAGAACTTTCAAACTTGGTTTGAATCCTACCTCAGGAGGTGCTTGAGTGTTCTTCACTTTTCTTCTAGTTTTCCTTGAGGATGGGTGGCTTGCACCAGTTTGCTTCTTTCTTCTAGACACCTTTCTTGGCTTAGAAGGTGGAGAGGACTCTAGATCAACTGCAGTTGAGGGTGCAGAGGTGCTCTCTCGTATCTTATTTTTCTTCTCCTTCAGATTATCATCATATTTTACTTCTTTAACTTCTATAGATGAGGGTGCACTCTTAATTTCCATAGCAATCTTGGCTTCCCTTTCTTTATCTAGGTCTTCTTGGTTGACACCATGAATTTTTAGAATATCAAGGGTAATCTGAGATGCTTTCCTCTTAGTAGCTACATTGTACAACATAGAATCAACTTGTTTTGTCTTCTCTTCATATGTACCCCATCTAGGCTCATTGGGATGCTTTGGCGTAGATGGAAGGACTTGTGCATAGCCTTCTAAAATATTTTCATCTACTTCATACCCAAGTGGATGAATCCACTTTGTTCTAGGCTCAACTATTTCCATGCATGTAGAATCTATTTCAACCATAAAATATATAATGTCCTTGTATTTCTCCACTAACTTCTCAGGTATTATGTGTATGCACCCAAAAATGGTCGCCTAGACTTTGGGCCCCATTTATTTGATTTATCAACCTTGAATCATTTTGATCAATAATCAATATTTTCAACAATATCAATCTCTTGATCAAATCTTAAATTCGATCATATATTGGATTTTTATCCTCGGGCTAACCATTTATCCTAAGTCTTTATTTGATTAAAAGGAATATTTCCTCCCCTTTTTATTAAATAAAAAGCCCACATTTTCCTCTTATCCTAAGTTGCACAAATAAAGCATTATTCATATTTTATAAAAAGGAGAAAAGCACTTTTTGTCTCATATGGACATAAAGTCAACTCTTATTTTCCTCTTGGAGGATACTTGTGCACATGGATTGCTCCTCTTTCAAGCTCCACCGCTGATTAAGACTTTTTGCCTCTTAATCTCCATGGCCCATTCCTTTGCATTTCTTATAAAAGGAGAGCTCTCTCCTTCATTTGCATCCACTTGTTTTTATGCTAATGTTATGCTGTAGGTTTTAGGTGCATTTGGAGCTTTTGAAGACATTGAAGACTTGTTGCTTTCATCATCTAGTTCATATTTGCTTTCATAGTTGCATGATAATGGCATTCTTAGTATAGATTTCCTTTTAAGAAATAGATCTAGCTCACATAGTCTAATAGGAAGCATTGTAATCCATTGCTATTTCCTCTCATAGATTAGTTGCATTGTACTTTCATTTCCATAGCTTAGATTTCATTCTCATATAGCTTGCATTGCATTGCATATTTGATTCTTGGAGATATTGGCATTGTTTCCCTTGTCTTCACTTGAATCTCTCATTGTGTGGTTGACTAGCAAGGTCATAAGCTTGTAGCTCTAGCTGAGAGCAAACACATCATAGTCCCTTGCAACTCCATGCATAGAGAGCTATGAGTCACTTTGTGAGGCCTCATTCTTGAGCCACCTTGCATGTAATGGTTCATAGAAGTGCACCATTTTAGTGTGTACATTATGAACCTTCTTTGCATCTTGATTCTGAATGTTTTGATCTCTACATCCATGAAGTCTTTTAGAGTGCTCTCTAATGTTGCCTTTACTAAAATTTGAGGCAAGGTAGGTTTACTTCTATCTAGGTAAAGATCAGAAACCTTACCAACAATATGAAAGTACATGTATATGATTAGTGTGCCAAACCTGAATACTTTTCTTTTGTCATGTTTTATAGCTCTAATGTTGTCTATCAATTGTGCATGCAAGATCTCAAAAAGATTAAACTATGCATTTTCTTTCACTATCCTTATTGTTGCCAGAATTGTTGCAGCGGATACACTATTTACTCTATTTGCATGCTAAAATTTGTATCCAAGGATCATAGCCATGAGTTTCATGTCTTTCTCCTTTGTGGGATCAATGGTTATGTCACGCTTGTCACTCCTAGATTTGCATGCCTTCTTAACTTGTTTTCTAACATATTTTCCTATTGGAAGAAGGGCATCGACCTTAGAGAGTGTTGTCATCTCATGAATGAGATCAACTATAATATAGACAAGGACTTCACCAATCCAAAAAAAATCATCATTTATCCTATTGACTAAGATCTTAATCCATTCCAAATCATAAAATTCATACGCGGTTGCATACTCAATAATAGAGCTATCTATAAGATGAGAGAATTCATTCTTGAAGGTATAGTCAAGATCAACCATAGTTTCCATGTGTGACCTTATTCTATCTATTCTTACAAACTCCTTCTTATAATAAATGTAAGCATGAATATCTTCAACATGCATGACTCCTATTAGAGTTTTGGAAAATGCTCCTTCTAAATCATCTAAAACTAACTTGAATAGGTGCTTCTTAAACACGTATCTCTTCCTTTCAGTGACATCAAAGATTACTGGATTTTCCAGTACTTACTTACTTCAATGCTCAAATAGGGTTCCAAAAGGGTTCTGAAATGATGTGTCTAATCTAGGGTTTCACTGATAACTTTAACTCTTCTTGCTAATGAAATGATTTCAATCCTTCAACACTTGATGCTTTAATCTCCTACACTCTCCAAGGGCTTGATCTTGAATGTAAAAGTGAAGATAATAGATCTCTGGTGACTTATAAATCAAAATTATGCAATTAATGCTTGTCATCACAACACGGGTTCCAACTATGAATTTGAAACTCATTTTTTTCTCTCATTCAGACTTTGCACTCTTTCATACTCCATCAACTAGCAACCAAACATCTAGAACCACCAGCCATGTAGGGGGCTAGAGCTTATCTAGCTCCCCCTATGACCATGAGGGTCATTTATCCAAAAGTAGAAGGTGCTTCGATTGCAGATGCATCTACCACTTTATCAATAGTATTATCTTTCTTTACTTCCATCCAAATCTTTATCGCATCTTTTGTAGCTTTCATAAACTTGACTTCTCCAAATTCATCCAATATTGATCCTTGAAACTTATCAGGTCTTTCTTGTCTTTATACTTGTGATCTGCAAAACTTTGATATGTTTCCAACCTTGTTACAAGAGTAACATATGATTGGAGGCCTTTTATTCCTAGGTGCACTAATGTGAGTTACCATACTACATTCTTTAGATGTGTGTCCATTTAAATTGCATATCTAACATGTAATGTTTATAGGATTTCTAAAACTTTGTTGTGGTTGATTTCTCTGATTGTTTTGTATCTGACTTCTTTGATTTGATCTACAATGTATAGCTCTATGACCAAATTTATTTCATGAACAACAATAACCATTAAAAGGTCTTACCTCTTTACAATCTCTTGCTATATGTCCATGCTTGTTACAGCCATAACAAGTTATTTTTACTAGCTTGCATTCATCTTTAGGTGGTTCTACTTTACCTTCAGCTTTCTTTTCATTCTTCTTAGCTTCTATAGATTCTTCTGGTGCTTTCATTCTTTCTTACATTGCATTGATTTGAATTTGTGTGTCATTGTATCCAATACCACTGGAATCTCCTTTTATCTTCTATGCATAAATCTATGAATATAATAGATCAGTACTTATGTGCAATTTGGAAATATGATTCTTGGCTTCTGTCAACTCAGATTCCATCTTCTTCTTGATGTTTTCTAACTCCAAGATTTTTAGATCCACTTGCATAAGTTCTTTATCCAACTATTTGTTTTCTTTGATCTGTTCTTCAAGGGCTGACTTGCTATCAATTAATTATTCATTCAAATCTTCAATCTGATCCTTCAGAGACATGTTTTCTTCATTCATCTTTCTAACCATTTTTCCCAAATCATTCGTTGAACAATCTTCCAATTCTTTTCTTAGTTTCTTGATGAATACTTGTGAGCCATTGACCTTCACTTTCAGTTCTTCATTTTCTTTTTCAGATCTGTCTAGATCTTCAAGAGCTTCTTCAATATTTTTCTTCAGATGTTTCACTTCATATGAATCCATGATCACCTCAAGTGGTTAAACTTCTCTTAGAGTACCAAAGCTCTAATACCAATTGTTAAGAATGGGAACACTGAGAGGGGGGGGTGAATCAGTGTTCTATAATTAATATTTTTCTACTTCTTGAAACCTAGCCCAATTATTATAATACTCAACTAAATAGAAAATCATATAAAAAAATCAACCATAACACATAACACAAGATATGTTTACAGGGAAACCTTGGCTAGAGGAAAACCCCGGTGGGAATTAGTACCCACGAATAATTTCACTAGTCTTATGAACTTGTTAGAGTTCCTTTTCCCTATTAGGAGCAGTCATTACAATGCTAAGTAAAATGACTCTGTTAGGAGTCTAGAAGAACAAACCCTGTTAGGGGTGGATGGCACACTACCAGAGCACACTGCTCAATGAAGAAGGCAACAACCTCCTATAATCAGATACACACTATATCTAGAAGGTTGAAATACTACTTTGACACTTCTATCTGATCAGTTCCTTTTGTGTAATGTTGCTCTAACCTCTTTTAAAGCTTTATTCCATATTGACTATAATATTCTTCTCTTCTATATACTTTGCATACTTCTGATCTTCTATCTACTTCTATATATCTCAAATACAAAGACGTGTGTCATATATATACATGTTGAATAGATGCAACTAGAACTTAATACTGTGTTGGCCTAAAACCTAACACACACAATGCTTCCAATATAATTGGCTCAAGTGTGTTTACATATGATGATAATAACATGTTTATAACACAATTACAATAGGGGCATAGCCTTTACAAAATGAAATGATATATGCTAAACAAAAAACTTTCCTATCGGCTTCATGCTCTATTTTTCTCTGTCACTGAACTGCTAGTGTCACTTACACTTGTTGTAACTTCTTGATACTATCACATCTAATCATGCATTCTTAGACTTAGCATAATAACATATGAAAAATCTTATATCCAAGGGACCATACCATAACTTGATCATACACACATGCATCGATGCTCTGATCATCAGGTACATTGTTGTCTGCACTGTCTACCATACTAAGCCGAAATATGAACTTCAAAGCTTCTGCGTTGACTATCAAAACTACATATGACTTTGTTCCATAATGACAACACAAAACTAGTCATATAATCTCAGTAAAGTCAACTTGCCAATAAATGAAACATGTAAATGAATGGATAAGTGTGAAATTATGCATAAAAATTAGAGCCAGCTTAGATTTTTGAGAAATATTGAAGCAGAAAGATGACTTTATTTAAATAAGGTATTTAATTAAGAGTAATGCGAGATCCTAATATAAGTAACACACTAAAGTGGACTAAAAATTTATGAAACAAACTTCTTAGGACTATACATTTAGCCCCAACTTTAGCAACAATATGAAACAAGATCATGCTCATAGTAAAGGAAGAGATAGAAGAAAGAAAGAGATAAATATGATTATTGTGATTTATAGAGAGATGATACATCACTAATTCTAAGGATATAATCCCAAAAACTAAGGATCCTAACTCCACATCCATGCACAAGGGCATGAAAATAAAGAAAAAAGAAAAAGAAAAAGAAAAGATAAAAGATGCCAAAACAACTAAAGGGGTTAGTACTAAAATGAAACTCCAATTCAACTAGTGAAAAAGGCATTGACCAAAAATTCCTCACCCACTAATATCATGTCTAGAAATCTATTGCAAGAGTACAAGTGATCACATAGGAAGAGAAAGAGCATCACCAACCATAATACCAACTCCATGGTCTAACCTACTCAACCATGATAGGAGAGAGAGAGAGAGAGAGAGAGAGAGAGACAGAGAGAGAGAGAGAGAGGAGTGTGATTAACTCACCCAGTAAGATTGCATGTCTTACTATGAACCACACAAAAGATAGAATTGAAATTTATAGTAGTTTTGTGTGTCATTCTCATCAATTCCATCAAAAAAATCTTTCACCTACAAGAAACTTTATCTATGTGCACCTCATGAATGGATATGGATCACTTATATCATGAATATTTTTTTGTATATGTGTACTTCATGGATGGATACAGATCACTTATAAACATGAAGATTGGTTGGTAAAGTTTCACCCCATAAATGGATACAAATCACTTATATCATGAAGATTTGTTGGTAAATGTGCACCCCAAGGATGGATACAGATCACTTATACCCATGAGGATTGGTTGTGTATAAAAATAAAATATGGAAGATAATGTACAAGGGAGGCTATATGTATGCCCTCTCCTTATGATGGCTACATATTAGACATGATAAAGAAGAGAAGCAAGGATACCTACTTCCAAAAACAAAGAGATATCCTTAAAAAATAATTTATGCCACAAACTTAGATAAGATAATTAACTCTTATGAGCTAAGAAAATAGATAATCGTGAAAGGATATTTCACATGTGAGAAGAGACCCACTAATGGAAGAGATATTTTTTATACTACATCTACCTTAAATAGGAATTCTTGAAAAAAGATAACATCTTCAAGATAGAGAGGGGGAGTATAAAAATAATGCACCCAATTAGGCCCCTATTACTAGGTTAAATAGGGATTCTTGATGAAGGATGACAAACTTTGAATTGCATAGTAAGGGAAGTCATTTATTATGAACATAGTTTTGGAAAGAAAGAAGAGGTGATCATCAAGGATTCACACCTCTTGTATAAGAGAGAATCCCAATCAAAAAAATTATTTCTTTATAGGAAAATAATGTCACATGATAAAAAAATATCATTGTACTAAGGAAAGTAGATCCTTAGACAAAAGAGAGAAAGAATGTACATGCAACCTTACCCCTCAAGTGTGAGAATGAGATATATATAATATATCTTGATCGATAGCTACCTCACAATAGATACACAATTCCAAGAAAAATTAGTTGTAAAATAGACATATATGCTAGAAAATACATCACATTTAAATTAAACAACTCATTAAGGAAAAGAAAGTAAATAATGAGATTATAGATGATTATTGAATGATAAGCATTCCCTTTCAAAAAAGGATTTCTAAGAAAATATATTAGGGTCTTGCATGTAACAAAGTATCTCATGCCAAAAGGAATGTATCATAAAATAATGCAAACCATGGAGAAATTAAATTAAAAAGGAAGGATGTCGCATTATAGCATCATAGTGGTCATACCAATTATACAAGATATGCACTCCCATGTAAGAAAGGAATTGTAATGAGGATACTTATTCTCTGTAGGAGAAATATCTTGTAACAACAAGCCAACACATGGGAGGATATCATGGTATAAAAGAGATTAACAACAAAGAAATAAAGGATCCTTGAAAGAAGGAGAAAGAAAGAAAACCCAATATATGCCCTAAGTGATAGATATTGTATAATAAACATGCACTTTCAAGTAAGAATAAGGTTGCAACCTGGGATGAAAATCCTTGTGTAAAACAATAAATTCTTGCGAGAAAGAACATTATATACTAAAAGATGAAAGTTCACAAGGGATATTGGATGCATTGTGAAGGAAGAGAAAAAGAGGAAGGACACATTATTCTCCCCAAGTAGTTTCTATTTATAATAGATATGTGTTTTCAAGAAAGCATAAGGTTGCAACTCAAGATGTCTATCTCTTGAAAAAGAGAATATCCTTATGTAAAAAAAATGCATGCAATAAATAATGTCATCTTATAAAAGAAAAAAGTAAATAAAAAGAGAAAATGGATCATTTGAGATAAGTAGGAGAGTGAAATAGAACCCTTTCCCCCCAAGTGAGGAGAAAATGAAAAATAACTATTATTTTTCTCACAAAGTATGACAATGAGCTCACAAAGGATAAGATAGCAATGTCACATAATGAGGAGAAGCATAATAGGGATGTAGATATATTAGGTAGAATGATCATGAAAAATGTTTCATTCATAGTTTCAAGTCATTTGAATCATAATGGAAAATCAATGAATCCTTAAATATTACACTTCAAATTATAACATTCACTAGTCTTATGGCCATGAATTTGATGAAACATACAAATGGAAGACTTGTCTTTTTTATGTTTACTATTTTTTTTCCTTTTTTTTCAATGGAAGAATAATTAAGTTAGCCTTAATAATCTCAAACAAAATAGACTCTTGATGTGAGGATAAATTAGGAGGATAATGTATAGAGTGATTAGGAAAATGAGAAGGCATGACACCTAAACTTTCTTTATAAAAACATTGCTCATCAAGAAGGTTTGATATATCAATAAGATAAGATGATCCTTTAGGTGGGAGAGGATTGAAATATAAAGAGTACCAATCAATATTCACACATCCATTAGATAGAGTTGTTTTATTCTCAAAGTCAAAGGTCTTTTCCTTTCTATGGAATGTTGGTGTGAAGTCTAAAGTTCCCCAATCATCATCTTGAAGAGTTGATGGGCTACCTATTTGTATTGGAGGAAGAATTGAAGAAGGAAATGGAGATTAAATAGAGTCAATTTTATTAGAATACTTATTCTCTTAGGTTGTATTTTTTAAAATAAAGTCATCAATAACAATCCTTGATTTGGTTTGAGAGGTATCTTGAATAGTATTGAATTGATTGGGTTCATTAAGATCAAATAATTTCTTAGGAAGAGCCTCATGGATGTCACCCTCTACTTCGAATATATGTTTAGGAGAAGTAAAAAAAAATAACTCATCAAGGCCTCATCTATAGAATTAATTTCAATTAAACTCATAGGAAGTGATTTACTATTAGGAGAAATATTCATGTTATCATCCTCTTGTACCAAATGATCCTTATAAGGAAGAGAAATTGGAAAAGAAAGATCATCATTGTAATTGAAGGTCTCTTTGGTAAGAAGGAGATCTTTACAAGGAATGGTGGTAATCATAATGTCCTTATGGGTGAGATCAGTTTTGGGAGGGTTAACATTATAGGAAGAAAGAACTAAATTTTCATCATATGCATAAAATGGAACATCTTGAAGATCTTGAAGAAAACTTGATAGTGAACAAGAAAATGAAGATATAAATTCCATGGAAAATGAAATAGAGTAATTATAAATGAAATATTTATTTTTTTTAATTGTTTTAGACAAAATAAAATTCAATCTAAGAATGGACTAGATCTAGGAAACAAGATGAAAATTTTTATTTTTATTTTTGTCTTTTTCACAATGCAAATATACTAAACAATGCAATTGATGTAAGTGAGATATAAACACCAAAGGAAAGATAGAAGCTAGAGATCTAGATGAACACAATATAAAAAATGTGTAATGACTAATACAATGCATAAAAAGTAGATCTAGATATGAAAAAGAGATCTAACTGTCAAATTAGAAAGTATAAAGCATGGAAGAGCTGGGTTCACAAAAATATATAATGGAAAATGGTTATCAATGACAGACTCCCACTTCACCACCATACATTAGAAGGGGCCCTAAAATGTGACCCCTTTTGGGGCTAAGAATATGATTATCACAAACCAAGTAGATGTAAGGGTGCTAACGCATGATCTAGGCCTAAAAGGAAGTGTTGATTCTAGGGTCATTTCCATTTAATGTAAGAGTGTATATAGAATAGATAGAAGTGTATATGTATATATAAGTAAAGTAAAGAAAAACAAACACTTATGCAATGGCAAACAACAAGATATCTAATCTAGTCTATCAAAGTAGGTGATATGGAAGAAGAGAGATGAAGACACTATACTAAAACTAGAAGCATATAAGGACCCGAAACCTGAAGGCTGGAACTTTCTATTGTGAAAATCTAAGTGTTGTGGTAATAGGTTAAACTTGGTTCAACCTATACCAATATAGGTAGAAGGTGTTTTGACCTATACCCTAGAGGGCTGAATTTGAAGATCTCTAAACTGTGACAAATATAAAAATTCTAGATCTACAATTCCAAATTTGAAACTCTACAAATATGCACCTACAGACCAAAGAGAAGGGGAAATTGTTGGGGAAAGGGGCTTTCCTTGTTCAAGCCCCTATTTAGGAATTAACCTTGAATTGAAATAAATAAAATTCTATCATGAAGTAGAGATTAAACAAAAATGAAGTATAGCATACCATGTAAATTCATTTGTGCTTAGTATGTGATCAAATATGTTCATGCAATAGCCTTGACTCGACACAAAAACCAAAAGGAAATAATGTAAGACCAAAACCTCATGTAGTAGATGTTGTACTTTTCCTCAATTTTAAATTTGAGAAGAAGAAAAAAAAATTGAATGAATGAATGTAGATCTCCTCCCTTGATGACCAATTGCTTTGTCTCCAATGAAGAAGGAATCTAGATCTATAGGAGGAAATGCATGAACACTTGATGGATGATGGTTGAATGCCTTCAATGAATGCTTTATTTCTTTCATGAAATCCTTCAATGAATAATAACATTCTTGCATGTAGGTATCTTTCACAATGAGAGATAGAGATATAAAGATGAAGGGAAGAGGTCTCCTTTTATAGTTATTTTATGGTCCAAATTTGTAAAGGTCAACTTCACTAGGTGGGAAAATGAAAAAAAACTTGGATCAGGCTTGAAACCCATCAAAATTAAACACTTAGGGTCTAGGTCAAACTAGGTTCAACCTATACTTGTATAGGTCTAAAAAAGTTTTACTTATACTTAGAAGGTGTCAATTTTGAGGTAACAGTTGCAACATTTGAGAAGCGTTGGAAGTTTCAGGAAAAGATAGAAGAATAAATGGGAAAATCAAGCATAAATGATAAAATGGGGCCCAAGAGGGAAATGACTTATGTGAATGGATGGATAAAAGAAAAATTGTGCATAAAAATTAGAGAAAACTTAGAGTTTTGAGAAAGATTGAAGGAGAAAGAAGACCTTGATTTAAATAAGGTATGTAATTAAGTGCAATGTGAGATCCTAATATAAGTAACACACCAAATTGGACTAAAAATGGTCCCAAATAAACACAAAATAAAGTGTTTTCTTTTTAGGACTATACACATAGACATGTACTTATACAATTGAAAGTTGCTCTTTGATTAGAATTAAAAGAGAGAAATATTATTTTCTCTAATTTTTAGGATGAACTAATTCATCTTAAATCTAGATTGGGTGTTTATAATGTCAAAGATGGTTATGGTTAACTTATTCCATAGACCTACAATCTTTAGACTAGCTTAAAAATTTATGTTGGGACCCAATAATATTTCCTAAGGTTGGTTCCTTTTCTTAACTAGTATTACAAAATAGAATTCTTACTAGTATGAGACTTGATAGATTGGATATCACTCTTGTCTTTCATTGTATTTTTTGTGGGTCTACTTTGAAATCAACTGATCATATTTTTTTAATGTTCCTTTTCTCAAACATGTTGGTAGTTGATGCAAACTAAATTGAATTGGTATGCTCCCCTAAATGGAAGCTTGGTATACCTTTTTAAAATTTGGCCTTCCCTTTATCAATCCTCATTATTTGGTTCTATTTGGATCATTTCTTTTTATATTCCCATTTGGAATTTATAGCTTGAAAAAAATAGTAGGATTTTAAGAAAAGATGCTTCTCAAATAAATGATATCAAATTAAAGGTTGAGAAGATATCTTGGAGGTAACTATGTCCTATATTTATAGACTAGGTAACAAATTGAATTCTTTTTCTTCTTGGGATGATTGACTACTCAAATTCTAGCCCCTTCTTAGGCCAATCTTACCTTAGGGATCCTTGGTTAGAATATCCAAGAAACTAGAGAGGAAAAGTATTAAATGGATTCCTCCTCTATTAGGAAAGTGTAAATTTAATTTTAATGGAGCTTCTAGAGGCAATATAGGTGTCTCAAGTGTTGGGGATTTTCTTGACTCTCATGATGGAGAAACTATTATAGTGTCTTACAAAAAATATTCAATTGGATCTAATAATAATGTAGAATTTTAGGCTCTTTCATTGGGACTAGAACTGGCTATATTTTCTAAAGTCTTAGATCTCATAGTAGAGGGTGATTTCATTATTACAATCTAGGAACTTCACTCTAAATATACTCCAAATTGGTCCATGAATTATATTTTGGCAAAAATATTTCATAAGTTATAACTCTTTAATTTGTATGAATACAGGGAATTCAAACAAGGTGATATTTACCTTGGCTAATGTTTTTAATTTTGATAGTCAAAATTTAAAATTTAATCACCACTCTATTCGTTGGGAAAATATTTTCATAATAATGACTAGATTTTGAAGTGCTCTTACAGATCGACCTTGGCTTATTGTTGAAGTTTCACAGCCCCCCACTTGTTATTTTATGGGATATTTTCTTCTCTCCCATTGCATTTGACAACAATGGCTTTTCCAATGTATATTGGTTAGTACATTTATTTGATCATAGAATTGTGGATGGGATATTGTATACTTCAAGCTAAACATAATTGTACTTATTTTTTTGGCACAAGGTAGTTTAGATAAATATATTATCATATATAATGAATGAAATATTGGTAGTACTCCTGAAAAAAAATTCTTGGGTGTGGTCATAAGGTTTCGTAAAAAAATAAAAACAACCTAGATACACTAATTGACATTATGTTTCATCATTACTTTTTGTAACTTAAGTAAATGGTTGATGAAGTAGGAGAGGGGTCATGACTTTTAAAATATTAAAATGTTCTATATTTAAGTGTTGACCCTTGACATTGTTTCCCTAGATCATACACTTTTCCTAAGTCGGTCAATTTTTATCTATGAGCTCTATGTTATGCCTTTTTCAAAGCGTGGGCCACATGTTGTATTCTTGTGTTTCCACTATGATGTCACCAAATTATTCCAAGTTAACCATGGGATGGAAAAGGGATGTAACCTATCCTTTTCATGGGATCAATTTTCATATTCTTTCTTTTTAGACAATCATTTGGGTTAATTCCAATGTTACTCTTTGCCTTAATTTAAAGCACGTATCAAATTTGAACGAGGATTATTTTTTCTATTAGAATAGTTCTGTGACAATTATGATCCTTTGGTGTTTTTGACTAATTAAAGTTTTAATTAGATCAACGGTCATCGTGCTACCATGATCCAAAGTGCTCAATTATTATTTATCATGAGATCACACGATTGTGCCGCACGTCTGAGACTAGTGATTGTTTGAGAGATGGGACCATGGCATGTGAAATTTGGCACAGATTGATTGGTTGATTTTACAAAGAAAAATTTGGTAATAAAGTTACTAGTTATAATAATAAGTTAAATATTTTGAAACTAAGGTTCAAATATTTTAGCACATGTGTAAAATCGGGGGGAATATTTTAACTCCAGTATAAATTTGTCCAGAGGTTAGTGACTTTTAGATCTGTCATGCCAGTTATTTTCCATTAAATATCAATGACTGTTGTGCTCCTGGGATCCAAAGTTCTTGGTTGTTATTTATCATGGGATCACATGATGGTGATGTGTGTCTTTCCTCACCAAGAAATACAAGTAGCTGGATTTATTGCCACCATCTGATGGAGCTTGGACAGTAAGGATCAATGGCTATAGTTTGAAATTATAGAAAAGTTTCTTTTACGATCCATTGGTTCACTCATATGAATTTAATGGTAGACACAACCACAATAAAAATAAATAAAGAGGTTTCAGGATGTTAATTTTCTTCATTCTTCTTACTCCAAGAATTATGAGGCTTTCTACACTTAGTGAGTGATCTGAGGCTTTTTCCTTGCTGACAAATTCAAGTAAATAATTATGCAAAGAAATCATATGTTATCCTTGTTCTTATGAACTTTTCTGGTTTCTTAAGTATTTTCTACAAATTTATCATGGGATTCTTTTTTGCAAAGAGTTTTTGGTGTTATTTTCTTGAGAAGGATCTTTTTGTTTAGATAAGTGAAAGCACTAGTTTCTAAAAATTGCATAAGCCGCCCTAGTTTTCAAAATACCATAGGATAGAGAGCATTCAAGGAAGGTGGGGTATCTTGAGAGAAATCTCTATGACAATTTATTAGACCAGTTAAAACCCTCCACAAATAATAAGATATTAGGCACTATATTAGTTTAGGGAAAGAAAATTGATGAGGGTTTGTATGATGTGTTTGGGCATAGAACAGATGAGTGCTCGACTACCAATTTCAGGGTTAGAACTATTTAGATAGTGGTATGGCTAGGGAAATTTCTCAAATCCTAAGTCAAATGCTTGGTAAGTTGACCTAGGTAAATTATTTTTTCCAAATGTATTTTTAGATGTGGACCTTCTAACAATAGTAGACAGATGTGATCCGGCAACCAGAGTGGTTAGGGATATTAGTGGAGAGGTTATGCTCACTATTAGTGGAGATGAAATAAGGGAGGTGTTTGAAACCAGTGAGTTATCAGTCAATTTGATGGACATAAATTTAAAAAATTACCTGGCCCAATATGTTAGAACTAGAGAAGTGGTTAGGGGAAACTTATTCCCACTCATTTGGCTAACATGCAATCAATTAAATATTTTATAGGGGAATCCACTCAAGAACCCTTCGCTATGGAGGCCTTCACCAAAAACTTTTAGGACACATATTTCTCATTGTGTCAGCTATTGGGGAAGCATGGTGGAAACACTATGCCTCCTAAGTTCATGTCTATGGTTGTTCATATTCAATATCCCAGTTTTATCTCAATATATGACTACCCAACTTATAGGATAGAAAAGATCCATATTGGTTTAGTAGATTTTAAAAAGAGAGGTAGTGATATGTTCTACTAGTTCTCTTTCTTGATGCACATGTTTCTTTTTTAAAATGTTGAGTATTTCCAATAATTTATAAGGCTAAATAAGAACATGGATGGGGAACCCATACCTATAAAAACATGGACCACATTGATATCCAGGGATTGGGAGGGATCCAATTATGCCCTCTTTGATAATAATTTTGCATCTAGGCTAAGGGCTAGATTCATTGCAAATGTTCTGAGGACCCCTTCTGAATTATTAGATTTTTTAAGGACAAAGGAGAGGAGGCATGATTTGAAAATTGAGCATAACTGGGGGATTTTTTTCCATATCAGGTAACCACTATGATTAGAGTATATTCTTTTAGGGGCCATCTTGTTGTGTTTCCTTCCCATGTGACCTTAAAATTAAGTTTTATTGAAATCATAAGACAAATTGGTTCAATTCAAGATGGTTCATTGTCTGGAAAGGGTAAGGGTACCTTGTTTCCATATTTTACCTTTTTTCCACCTTTTTTAAGTCACAAAAGGAGGATGGGAACACTTAATGAAAACACCCTTATAATATGTGGGTAAGTGTGTTAAGGAATGGTGACCTATAGGGTTTCCATATTTTTTTAAGAAAAATAATTAGGATCAAGGAGACTTCTCATGAGTTTCATTTCTTAGAAGATTGTATAAGAAATATTTATACTAAGGAGATACAGGAATATAATAAGAGAAAGTGGCTATATGTTAAGGTAGAGTGGGATGACATCATAAAGTATGAACTAGAGTATGATATTCTTGGGACTTTGACTCCTTTTTTTGTAAAGATGTCAACTTTGTTCAAATTATTTAGTGATATCTTTGCTACTTTGGGGTAGAAGTGAGGAAGAAAGGGAGATTTCAAATTGGTGTCTCCTTTTACAAGAGTTTAAGAACAACCTATTGAGGATAAGATTGGAGAAGAGAGACCTAATTTTTTTCTTCCCCCTCAACATAAAGGGCTTATAAGAGGTTTAGGGATGATAAGGTTAGTGATTTAGACCCTAAGGAGGAGATACAGAGGAAAAAAGGAATGCATATTATGACTAGTACTAGGTTAAATTATGTTGGAGATTTTCCAGCATGCCAGTGTTGACTGTATGTTTGTCATTGATGATAACATATGGTAAGTAGAATGCGTTGAAGACTTATGTAGTAAGATTTGAGTATATGTAGCATGGACATGTTATCAGCATGATATCATGCATGTAGAGGTTAACTATTAGTACAGATAGTTATGTAGCAGCTTGTATCAATAGTGTTCCTGACAGAGTTACAGGTAGTGTTCTATGAGTAATTATCCATACAGTCATCATGGAGCCTTGCACCTTTGGATATATAATGAAGACATGTTGATGATGTTACAATCAAGGACTTAGAGTTTGATGATCAGTAGAAGTGAAGTTATGTAGTCTCTATTCACCATAGTAGTTTCCTATGTTTATTCAAAAGAGCTGACAAAGATTGCATTGGTTCAGAAGTTGCGCTTATCATTTTGGTATGTGCCCTTGGATTATGGATTGGAGAAGAGTTAAGAATTTTTTTTTAAGAGCACATGATGTAATGAATCTTGAGAAGAAAGTTTCAGTTACTTTGGTAGAGCTGATAGTGTGTAGCATGTGTCTACATTTATTAATATTGAACAAGTCCCAGATTGTGTTGCATGCTTAGTAGAGCTGATTCAATTATTATTGGAGTATGTTATGGTTTCTCTAATATGATTTCAAGGTGGTTCTAATAGGTCAAATTGATTATATCATTTATAGGAAATATATTTATAGGCAGTCATTTGTGATTGCTAAAGCATGGTTCAGAGTTATTTTGTGAAGAGCATAGAAAAGTGTGTGAAGTGTTGAGCCATCAATAGAAGGTCTATGTGACCAAGTGAAGAGTTTATGCTATACATTGGAACTGGTCCAAATAGTAGGTCAAAGCACAGTTCACTAAGATCTAGATATAGTGTGTATTTGTTGTTTAGAAGGTTGTAGCCTTCACCCCTTTGAGTAGTGTGCTCTCAAACAATGCATCCTCACCCCTAACAGGGTTAATTGTAAAAGACTCCCAATAGGGTCTGACCCTTAACCAAGTCACTATACTAAATACATTGTAAAGACAACTCCTAATAGGGTTAAGTATCTTCTAACAAGGATCATAATACACTAATATAGATTATTAGTGGGTGTCAATTCCCACCAAGGTTTTAACCTATTTGGGTTTCCCCGTAACCAAAATATTGGTGTTGTGTTCAAGTGTTCTTTCATTGTGTTTATGCTTTATGTTTAAGTATACTTAATTGTGTAAATAATTGAAACTTGTAGATAACTGATTCACCCCCCCCCCCCCCCCTCTCAATTATCTCTTGGGACTATTCCTAACAATTGGTATCAGAGCCAAGTGCCTCAGAGAGAAATTTTAATAGCTTGAGGTTGATCAAATGGCATTCTTTAGAAAAGACGGTCCTAAGTTTGATGGAGATAATTATCTTGATTGGAAGAACAAGATGATGACATATTTGCAGTGCATTGATTTTCAAGTTTTTGAAGTGGCTATCAAAGAAGTTCAGATCCCCTCTCTAGCAGATCTTGCAAAGGATGATGCTACTAGAAAATAGAAGGATTTGTTCCATCAGAATGCAATAGAAAAAGAAGCCCTTATCAGCACCCTATCTAATAGTGAGTTTTCAGAGATAAAGAAAGTAGACATAGCCTACAAGATATGGAAGCACCTAGAAGACATGTTTGAAGGAGATAAACAAGAAAATAATGTGCACAAAAAGACATGGAAGAAAAAGTATAATACATTGGAGATGCTACTTGAAGAGAACATAAGAACCTACAACCAAAGGATCAATGAAGCAATTGCTGGAATCAAAAACAATGGTGGAGAAATCTCAGAAGAAGACATCATGGATAAGGTGATGACTACCTTGACACCATAATATCAAAACAAGATAAACATCATTGATGAGACTATGTAATTCTTATAAAATTTAAAAAGAGAGACCTTAATCAGCAAGATTGTTGCATTTGAGATATCAAGTTTGAAGACAAAGCCTAAAAGTGAGATAGCCTTCAAAGCTTCAGTCCATGGTAAGAAATCCTTGAACACCTCTGGTAATTTTGATGATGATGATGATGATGAAGCCCTAGATAATTCCACTTCTATGATTGCTAAAAGAGAAAAGAAAGGAAAAGGAAAATATGAAGGTCAATTATCATTCAGACACTTTTCATGTAATAAGATTTCTCACTTTGCATCTAAGTGTCCTACAAGAGTTAAAAAGTTCAAGAATAAATACAAGCCTAAGTATACAAAGAAATGCTACTATGTTGGAGATGGAGTATCAGATGAAGAATCATCTAAAGAATAAATTGGATTCATTGCTCTTGAAGATTAAAAGAATTCTCAAGAGTTAGCATTGATTTCACAAGCTGACATCATGACAGATTGGATCATTGACAGTGGTTGTTCACATCACATGACAGGAGACAAAGATAGATTTGTTCATTTGGATAGATAAAAAGGAGGCATGGTTAGATTTGGATATAACACTCCCAAACCTATCATTGGTAGAGGAGCCATCACCTTGGATGGAAAGAATAGCACTAATGATGTTCTTTATGTTGATGGTTTGAAACATAACCTACTAAGTGTTGGGAAGTTACTTGATAAAGGTTATAGGTTAGAGTTTAATGGAAACAAGTGCATCATTAGCAACAAAGAAGGAGAAATAATTGCATCGGGATCAAAGACTAAAGGTAATGTTTTTCAACTTAAGCCAGAAGTGAGTTGTTTTGTTGCTAAAATAGATGACAGTTGGCTATGGAATAAAAGACTATGTCATATCAATTTTGATAACATAGTAAAGATAAGTAATGTAAAAGTAGTTAGAGACCTACCTAGCATAGCAAAGCCATTTTATACTATATGTAGGGAATGTGTAATGGGAAAGCATGTGATGAATTCATTCAGGAGCAAGCATAATTCAGCAGAGAACAAGTTGGATCTGATTCATACAGACCTATGTGTACCAACTCAAACAAGATCATACTATGGAGAAAGGTATTTCATTTTGTTTGTAGATGATTATTCTAGAATGATGTGGATTGTGTTCCTAAAAGATAAGCCAGAAGCATTTGAGAAGTTCAAAATATTCAACGCTAAGGTTGAAAATGAATCTAGACTAAAGATAAAATGTCTAAGGTCAGATAGAGGAGGAGAATTCACCTCTGACAGATTCTATGAGTACTATGAAGAACATGGCATAAAGAGACAGTTAAGTGCACCTAGAACCCCTCAGCAAAATGGGATTACATAGGGAAGGAATAGGATCATCCTTGATACATCGTGCACCATCATGATTGAAGGAAAAGTTGCACACACCTATTGGAGAGATGCAGTCAATACAATAGTCTATACCATCAATAGAATACAATTAAGGCCTGGCAGATACAAGACACCTTATGAGCTATGGTTTGGTAATGTTCCCATAGTGAAATACTTCAGAACCTTTGGAAGCAAGTGCTACATCAATAGGGATGAAGCAATAGGCAAGTTTGATGCAAGAAGTGATGAAGGTATTTTTCTTGGTTACTCTACTAAAAGTAAAGCTTATAGATGTTTTAACTTGAGATTGAAGAAAATCATTGAAAGTGCTCATGTGAAGATTGATGAAAATTTTATGGTTCAAGAAAGATATCATGATTACTGACTTATGATTGACAAAGAACCTAGACCTTCCACTAGTGAGATAGTTGTTGAAGAGATGTTTGACAGTATTAATGTATTGTTCAATGACCCTGAAACAAGTGAAGAAGAAACTCAGAAGGAAGATGAGACAGTATCACCCAAAGTTCCAAACTTTACATCTAGATACCATTCCAAGAATGACATCATTGGAGATCAGATCAGTAAAGTCACAACAAGATCAGAAGCAAAGAATTTAGCAAGCAATGAGGTGGTATATTTACTATCTCAAATTGAACCTTTAAGTGTTGAAGATGCATGTAATGATTCAGATTGGCATGATGCTATGAAAGAATAACTAGATCAGATTATCAAGAATGATACTTGGGAACTGGTCCCAAGACCTAGTGATAAGAATGTGATTAGAACAAAGTGGATATTCAGAAACAAGATGAATGAAGATGGTAGAGTAGTAAGGAACAAAGAAAGGTTAGTATGTAAGGGATATGCGAAAAGAGAAGGTATTGATTATTCAAACACTTTTGCACCTATGAGAAGATTAGAAGCTATTAAGTTGTTTTTAGCTTTTGCAACATTCAAAAACTTCAAGGTTTATCAAATGGATGTTAAGTGAGCATTCTTGAATGGGGAGCTAAAAGAAGAAGTATACATTGAGCAGCCAAAAGGATTTACCTTATCAAACAAACCTGATATGGTATGCAGATTAAAGAAAGCCCTCTATGGACTTAAGCAAGCCCTTAGAGCATGGTATGAGAGACTTGAAGGATATCTAACAAAAATTGGATTCAAGAAAGGAGCAGCAGATTGTAATCTATTCATAAGAGAGACATCTGAAGGACTACTACTTATAGCTATATTTGTTGATGACATTATCTTTGGAGGTAATGACAAACTTAGTGTATAATTTTCTAAGGAGATGCAAAGTGAGTTTGAGATGAGTATGATTTGACCTATCAAATATGTCTTGGGTTTAAATGTGCACCAGACAAAAAAAGGTATTTTCATTAATCAGTCAAAATATGTGAAAGAGATATTAAATAAATTCAAGATGGATGATTGCAAGCCAATGGGTACACCTATGATAACAAGATGTAAGCTTACAAAAGAAGATGATTCACCAGTAGTAGATATAACTTTGTACAAGTCTATGATTGGAAAACTTATTTATCTTACTCAAACCAGACCAGATATTTACAATGTAGTTGGCATAGTTGGAAGATTTGCAGAAGAGCCTAAACAAAGTCACCTAATGGAAATAAAAATAATATTCATATATTTTTAGGGCACTATAGATTATGGTCTATGGTATCCTAATTTAGAAAATGTTGAGTTTCATGTATATACTGATGCAAATTGGGTAGGATGTGTTGATGATGGAAAGAGTACATCAGGTGGAGCAGTGTTTATTGGTGATAGACTTGTCACTTGGACAAGCAAGAAGAAAAATTGCATTTCTCAGTCAACAGCAGAAGTGGAGTATGTTGCAATAGCCCTAAATTGTTCTACAATTGTTTGGATCAAGCAAATGATAAAGGAATTTGGTATTCAGATTGATTATCCTATTGTTATTCATTGTGATAACACTAGCACTATCAATATGTCAAAGAACCCTGTGATGCATGCAAAGACAAAACACATTGAGATCAAGTATCACTTCCTAAGAGAGAAAGTGCTAGAGAAAGAAGTCAAATTGGATTATGTGAGTACAAAGGAATAGGTAGTAGATATGTTCACCAACCCCTTTCTAAAGGATACTTTTGAGTATCTTAGGGAGAAGATGGGAGTAATTCCCTTCCTTGATTCTTCTTAGAAGAAAGAAGATAGAGCATCAGTCCTCAGGGACTGATGGATGGTTGACTACTCTACTTCCAGAGTAGTACTGGTGCTTAAAGGAGTTGGCACCCTTTTCCATTGATGTCAAAGGGGGAGTAATATATAGTCGTGAAAAAAAGAAGTAAAGAAGGAGTAATATACTAAGGGGGAGTAGTATTCAGTCATGGAAGTAGTTCAGTTGAGGAAATGGAGAATATTGAAGAATATTGCAGTAGATGGAGGACTCATTCTTGGAGGATTTTTTATGAGGAAATGGAGAACGTTATAAAAGAATTTCTCATTTGGGTTGGTGGTGTTTTTCATTCCATATGTTGCCATCAATGCCAAAGGGGGAGATTGTTGGATATTTGCCAGCAAGCCAGTGCTGACTATATGTTTGTCATTAATGACAACATATGGTAAGTAGCATGCGTTGAAGACTTATGTAGTAAGATTTGACTATATGTAGCATGGACATGTTATCAGCATGATATCATGGACATAGAGGTTAACTGTTAGTATAGACATTTATGTAGTAGCTTGTATCGGCAATGTTCTTGACAGAGTTACAGGCAGTGTTCTGTGAGTAATTATCCATATAGTCATCATGGAGCCTTGCACCTTTGGATATATAATGAAGACATTTTGATGATGTTACAATCATGGATGCAAAGTCTGATGATTTGTAGAAGTGAATTTATGCAGTCGCTATTCACCAGTAGCAGTTTCCTATGTTTATTCAAAAGAGCCGACAGAGATTGCATTGGTTTAGGAGTTGCACTTATCATTTCAGTATGTGCCCTTGGATTACAAATTGGGGAAGAGTTAAGAATGTTTGGTTAAGAGTGCATGATTTAATGAATCTTGAGGAGAAAGTTTTAGTTACTTTGGTAGAGCCAATAGTGTGTAGCATGCGTCTACATTTATTAATATTGAATAGGTCCCAGATTATGCTGCGTGCTTAGTAGAGCCAACTAAATTATTATTGGAGTATGTTATGGTTTCTCTAATATTATTTCAATGTGGTTGTAATAGGTTGACTGATTATATCATTTAGAGGAAAGATATTTATAGGCAGTCATTTGGGATTGCTAAAGCATGGTTCAAAGTTGTTTTGTGAAGAGCAGAGCAGAGTGTGTGAAATGTTGAACCATCAGCAGAAGGTCTATGTGACCAAGTGAAGAGTTTATGATATACCTTAGAACTGATCCAGACACTAGGTCAAAGTGTAGTTCACCAAGATCTAGATATAGTGTGTATCTATTGTTTAGAAGGTTGTAGCCTTCACCCCTTTGAGTAGTGTGCTCTTAGACAGTGCATCCTCACCCCTAACAGTGTTAATTATAAAAGACTCCTAATAGGGTCTGACCCTTGACCAAGTCCCTGTACTAAATACATTGTAAAGAAAACTCCTAATAGGGTTAAGGATCTTCTAACAAGGATCATAATACACTAGTGTAGATTATTAGTGGGTGTCAATTCCCATCAGGTTTTTTACCAATTTGGGTTTCCCCGTAACCAAAATATTGGTGTTGTGTTCAAGTGTTCTTTCATTGTGTTTATGCTTTATGTTTAAGTATACTTAATTGTGAAAAGAATTGAAACTTGTAGATAACTGATTCACCCCCCCCCCCCCCTCTCAGTTATCTCTTGGGAATATTCCTAACAATTTCCCCCTCCTCTTAGGCCATTGAAAGGAACCAATATCTTGGAACCTTATGATTCCCCTAGGAGAGATTCTTCCCCACTTTCTCCAAGACCACTATCACCCTTGTAGAATTGAATCTAGAGAAAAAAATTTATGCCAAGGCAAGGAAGGGAAAGGATGGTAAGTTTGTCCCACTTATACAATTATCAAGTGATAGTGATGTAGATGGTGTTGACAAAATACATATTATTATTATCCCAAAGAAATATTTTCAGGTTGGTGCCCCATTGTTACCCATTGTGCTCCTCCCATATTTTACTTATTTAGAAATAAAGGGTCGAGCTTATAGGGATTTGAGATGGGAGGCTTGTGCAGAATTTCTAAATGATGACAGGTTTGTCAAATCTCAGGCCTTCTAAAAATTCATGTGGAAAAGGAATATTGGAGAGTATTCAAAGGATGTTGGAAGTGAGAAAATCCCAGTAGCTAGATATGTCAGAACAAGAAACTATAAATGAGGTGAAATTAGAGATGTATCATGAATTCAAAGCCTTTACACTGGAATAATGAAGAAGGATTAAACATGAGGTTGGTGTGTCAATTCTACCAAAGTGGGATATTATTGATGTTGTGGCCTTTGATGACATGAGAAGAAATATGAATTTGCATGGTATAGAAGTAGAACAGGATGAGATAGATTTGAAAGGACCTTACTATGGTAAATATTATGCTACCTTAGCTATCTAATCTCTCACATGTGCAACAAAGAGAATGGACATATCTAACATCAATTTAGGAGTAAAGGGAAATGTAATCTTGCAAAGGGTTGCAGATACAAGTGGTGTACAAGAAGCAAGAAAAAACTTGGAATCTTCTAAGTTCATTCTAGATGTTGCACATAAGGAAGAGCTTGTACTGAGAAATCAACACCTTTTCTAGGAATATGATATGAAATCTAAGAGGTGTGCAGAGCTAGAGATTAAAAAAATGCAGTATTCAAACATAAGATTAAGGATTTAGAAAAGACTTTAAAGTCAAATGTTCCAAAATCATTTACATTAGTTGGGATAGGGTTACCAATCATCAGATTAGATATGATTGATAGGGAAACTTCTCCACATCCTTTTTCATAGAATGTTCTTAAATAAAAAGAGTACTCAGTTGAGGCTACCAGAGCTCAACTTTACCAAAGAATTCATGAATTGAAAAAATATGTAATTAAGGATCAAGAATATTTTGAGAAGAAAAAGAAGGATAAGGTACAAATAGTTTTGTATCATTTAAATGAAAGGGTTGATGAGAATTTACTTGGTATTCATGTTGGCTACACATTTGTTTTTGAAGCAATTCAAAATGTTGATAAGGATACAAAAGTAGAAAGGCCTCTATATGATAGATGGATCCAAAGGATAGAGAAAATGAGAATGATAAGTTTGGGATCCAGGCATCATAGGGAAAAGCCTCTAAAAATTCATCCCACTTTTTATTTTGTAAAAACTCTAAAGGATTTCCATATGTTGCCAGACCATATTGAAGGAAGGATTAGGGAGTTACAAAAAAAATTTAATGATATGAAAGAGACTCTCCTACCTTCAATTTTGGATGGGGATGGATAGGCGAAAGCACTGCAAACATGGAAAGATGAAGGTAAGACAAAATTAGAAGCTACAGTAGAAGAGATTTTGATGACATAGACAAAGGAATGTAAGAGTATATGGACAATATTATTTCCATAGGACTATTCTATGACAGTTTTGAAAAGGAGGTGAATGAATGCTCCATCAGATACACTCCATTCAAAAGAAAGTTAGATAAAGTGATGAATTTTGATTGGCCTTGAGAACAAGAATACAATGAATGGGTATGGATGTATGTCTAAGAGTAAAGTACCATGTCATATTGATAAATTTTGCTAGTACTATGTCATCTTAAGAAGTTATTGCATACCTAATTTTTCTACAATAATTCATGATCTTGGTTCACAAATTCTTCACCAACATCACATACTTAAAGATATGAGAAGATAACACTTTTATTGATATTGTTTTTCCTCTTCCCAAGATTGAAAATATTGACTAATTGTCATCTCACAGCCCTTAGCTTGTTTCTTCCCTTGTTCCTATGAGAGGGTAATCAAGGCTATGAGATAATGGTCGATGGTTGAGGTTTGTAAAAAAGGATTTAGATTATGTCGGTCCACATTTTTTAATGCGTATGTATTGAAGAATTAGAGAAAATAAAAAAGGAAGCTAGTGTTGTTTATTCTAGGTTCTTTGTCTTTTAAAAATTGTTTACATTGTATCAAAAGTATAGTTGTATCTATTAAAAGTTCAGAAGCATTTTATGGTTCATTTCCTCTCCTATTGCAAACTTTATGTGTTATGATGTAATATGATCAAAGATCTTATTATTTAGTTACATTATTATGATGTATGTGGTGGGTTCATGCTTTATTTCAAAGAATTAATTAAAATGCTTAAATTTTTAGTTGCAGATACATAAGGTTTCTCTTTTAGGATTTTGATAAGTAGCATTGACCATAGATTCATAGTTTAACACTTTATAATGCAAATGTGCCATAGATCAAGAAGATATAATTCTATAACTTATGGTATGATGTTTTGTGGTTGAAATACTTTGTTGCCCGATGAGCATGACACTGGTCCAAGCTAGGGTTTTCTTTACGTTCCCCCCACTTAAAAATTAAATCATTTACTTTTATGGAAATTTTGTGTCCTACCCTATCTCATGCTCCATGCAGGTTGACATTCAATGGGGTGATTAGCCTTCATCTAGTATCTCCCTATCATGTTTTGGTGCCTTATATGATACATATTTGTTTGTACAATGTCATATTGTAAGTTTGAAAAGTGTGTGTTAAAAGGGCATTGAGGTCTATACACCTTGGTTTTGTAGAGCCTAAACTGCAGAAGGATTTCTATCCTTGTTAGTTGGTCTAGTTCTCTTAGAAATTTTTTACTTGGAGTAGGATACTATATAAAATTTGTTGAATAGTATTGGTAGCTACTTTGCAGTGTAAACCTTGTCAAACTAGGAACCAAAAAAGTGGTGACTCCACTAGGGAATGCAGGGAGCTTCATCCACAATAGGTTTGATTTGAGCTCACTTATGTTGTGAAGAAATTATATGCAATTGATTTTGTATGTTGGAAAACTTATAGAGAGAATTCTTGTAATTTTTTTTTTGTGGTTGAAACATTAGGCTTAAAATCCTTATTTCCATCTATTCTGAATTGTTATTTTTAAAAAAAAGATATATACCATATTGTCCCAAAAAATTATTTTTGGGTGGTGACTCAAAGGCTATACCAGTGCATATGATTGAATCATTTATGTGATTAATCACAAGATGAGTAAACAAAGGAATACAAGGGCCTTTATGAAGCAACATCTTGAAGTCATGCTAGAGGGTGAGCTTCTAAGGGGTTTGAAGAAAAGTTGTACCAAAAAGGATAAAGAATCTAATAGTGCTTCTACATCGTGGAAACCAAAGATTGAAAATTCAGGTAAGTCTTTGTATCTAGTCCCTAAGAGAAATGAAACCTATTCTAAAATTTTAGAGTTTGATAGTCAAGGGTGTTTTGATGATTTATTTAATACACCCATAAATGAAGAAAAATTTCAACGTGAAAAAGGAATTAATTAGGTCCAATACACTTAAAAGAGAAGAGGTAGGAGTATTAGTCAAGATAATTAGGCTAGAGATGTGTCTAATAGGCCTCCACCTCCACCATTTCTTGTTGAATATCCTTATGCAAGACTTGGGAATCAAAGGGATATAAATTTGATTAATCTAGATGATTCTTCTAGTTTTGATATTACTTTACTAGATCCTGATGAGTTATTTGGTGATGTTAACTCCCTTAGAAGGGAGTTACAAGAGAAAATAAAAATAAGGAAATGAAAAGAATAAGAAAGGGAAGAAGAACTCATAAGTCCCCTTATAGAAAGAGATAGTCTACTAAAGAGACTGGAAGACTTAAAAATTATGAACCAAGGATCTAGTACAATTCCTAAGGGTTTGAGAAAGGAAGTGTTCGAAAATGTGAGCACATTAAGAAATGAATGCCAAGAGAGAGAAAGCCTCTATAGAAAGAGTTTGAGAAAGGCCTTTATTTTATTGGGAGAAGGAAAAGTTTCTCAAACCCAGTATTTCTAGTCAAGGAAAACCGATGGCACATACCATTAAGGTTGATTCAGACAAAGGAAAAAAAAAGGTCATTGGTATTCAAATTAAGGATCCTACAAGCCAAAAAAGAATCCCTCAAATCTTGTCAAAGGTTGATTTGGAATTGGAAAGAGTTTGGAAGGAAAGAGATGATTTAGCCAAGGAGCTAGAAAGAGTAGAGGTCAAGGTCGCTACAGCTGAAATGAAAAAGAAAATATCATTCCTAAAATGTTTTTCCTTAACCAATACCTCATTAGGGGATACTCACTCTTTCCAAGGGGCATCAAGACCTTTTTTAATACCGTTAGCACCAGTTTGGGTGGTTCTTGCATTTCTCAAGGAACTAACTTTGGAGGTACTAAGAAACAAAGTGGAACCAATGCTGGTGCAGACCCCAGTTCTCAAGAAATTGGGCCAACTTTCCAAAGGAAGTCTATTCATTTGGAAATATATAGGAAGTTATAGGTTAATGGGATTCTTGGATATCCTAATCTGGTTCCAAATGAATTAAGGGATAAGACAAGAAAGTTTGCAAGGAACAACACTATTACAAGAGAAGAGAACCTTTGAGAATTTACTGATATTTTAAATGATTATGAAGTGGAACATGAAGATGTTGTTATGAAATTGCTTACAACAATCCCTAGTTGAAGATGCAAGGGATTGGTTTAGGGGACTGCCTAATGACAGTATTGGATCAGGGGAAGACTTTGAAAAATGTTTTAAGGATCAGTATGGTGATAAAACTAATGCCAGTTTCATGCTAATAAATTTAACAATATCAAAAATTCACAAAATGATGTTGTTGTAGATTTCAATATAAGATTTCAACAAGGTATGCACAAATTGATCCAAGTTATGAAACTGGGCAAAAATGTTTGTCTAACAACATGTTTTAATGTATTTGATGGAAAAATGGTATACCTACTAAGAGACAAGGAGCTTCACACATTGAGGGACACATTTTGGATTTTTGTTAATATTAAAAGTAATCGGAGGGAATCTAGTAAGCTTGGGAGAAGATATGATCCTAAGTTATTCAATAGTAAGAGTAATAAGAGAGAGACTGCCAAGACTCTAGGACCCAAAATGAAGATGATGATAAGATAGATAAGGTACTCAGCACTTTGAAATATTTGAAATGAAATAACATAAGGAGTGATAGGGTGGTTGGATAGGATAGACCTTAGTTAAACAATAATTTCAATAGGCAACCCAAATTGCAGAATTACCCTTATAATACTCAATGAAAAGATGCTAGACTTGTGCAACCATCCCAAAAGAGTAACACTAATGATAAATTTATCCTGGACCTATTACAGAGGAATATTATTAATATGGCAAAAGATTCAGTATGGTGTATTTCTTTCTAGTCACCCCATGCATCAGAGTTTTGTGCAGTTGCATAGTCCACTTCTATCGATGAAGAGGTTGGTGAGAAACTAGAGGAATCGGAAATGATAAATGATGCTATTAGCTACAACATGAAAATTTATTTCTTAGAAGAAGAAAGTGATATATCAGATTCAGAATCATAAGAAGTTGACTTAAATGAGAAAAGAATATGAAGTGAGTCTTATCATCAACAAGTTTTTTCTGATGATGAGGATTATCTTGATAATCACAAGCACAATGTTGAGCATGGTGCTAACATGGTTAACTTAAAAATACCATCTAAGGAAGAGATTACAAAAATCACTGCTACTATAGTTTCTCATGTTAAGATAAATTATAATTTGAGAATTAGGACACTAGGGGAAAATGATGATAAACCCATTGGTTTATTTGTTAAAAAGAAAAAGGATAAGGGTAATGTTGCCAAGAATGAGAAAGAAAAATTCATTTTCAAAATAAAAGAGGTTAAAAGAAAGAAGTGGGAACCAAAGAAGGCTAAGTTTGCAACCTAGGGTTACGGCGTCCAAGAAAAAAGATAAAGAGGTTGATAAAAGTAGTGCACATACCCAAAAGAATTCACAGAAGAGCATGGTTGATCAACACACCAAGGTGAGAAAGGAGAGAGTTACCAGGTATGCAATTTCAACTCATGAATTATACGCTTTTTGACATGTTAAAAATAATTTCACAAATTATTGTTTAGGTTCCTTTGTTGGAAATGATGAGGATAGAGGAACATAAGACTAAAACCATGGTGTGGGTAGATAGTGTTTCTCCTCATAAAATTAAGCTAGTAGATGAGCCTAGTTTAAAGGGTGGGGAGTTAAAGAAAAGAAATAAGGAAGTAGAGGGAATTAAATCTCAAACCCCTCGGATATTTTTAGACCATACTATGAATGCCTATTTGGATAATATTGACCCATTTTTTCTTAGTGTTTCCATGAACGGTAAAACTATAAAAAATTGCATGATAGACTCTGGTGCTTCTAATAATGTAATGCCATATAAAATTATGGAATCTTTAGGTTTGAAGGTTGATACTGACCCAAGTAGATGTTGTGCTCTAGACTCTAGGGAGGTGCTTGTCATTGGTACCATTAGGACCCTGATATATAATTTGGTTGCATTTCCTAAAAAATATTTGACTATGAGTGTGTTAGTTGTGGACATTCCCCCCCATTATGGAATGTCCTTGTCCAAGAAATGGAGTGTTTCTATAGGGGGAAGTTTACAATGTGATTTATCTTTTTCCACTTTTTTATTGATGATAAGCATGTGGAAATTAAAAGAGAACCAAGGGTATCACATATGATTGAGCAAAATGTAGATGATGACATGACTTGCTTTGTAGATGCTGATATAAATGCTTTTAAAGATGAGGAAATAGTTTCAAATGGAGAAATTAAGTATGTTCTATTGATAGAGAAGATTGAAAATAAATATGAAAACAGTGAGTTGTGGACTATGTACTTTGATGGTGCTAGTTCAAAAGAGGGATCAGGTGCAGGAGGCCTATTGGTCTCACCTAATGGAAGGGCCTACAAATTCTCATTTACTCTAAGTTTTAGTTGCATAAATAATGTGGTAGAGTATGAGTCTTTCTTTCTTGGTTTGAGATTAGTAGAGAGGTACGGAATCAAATATCTCAGAGTAATTAGACATTCAAATTTAGTAATTCCCCAGATCAGGGAAAAGTATGCAAAAAAAATACGAGATTAAAGAAATATAGAAATGTAGTATGGGATGAAATTGAGAGTTTTGATGCATTTGGGATAGATTGAATGGATAGAAGTAACAATAAAATGACTAACCTTTTAGCCAATATTTCTCTACGGCCCGAAGGCATAATTTTTGTAGGGATTTCTAAAGTAGAAGTCCAATCTAGGCCATAGTAATTTTTAGTGGCTAATATTCGCCAATTGGCTAATTTTTGAAATTTGAGAATCCAAATTTGGCTAATAATTCAAGCTTTAAGGCAACCTAAATCACCACATTTTTACAAAATTTTGATTTAGAAATATTTAAATCGCAAAATAATTTATTTTATTAAAAAAATTGAACTCAAAAATTAGCCACAATATTTAATACTTGATTAAATTTGATTCGCTAGAATTTTATAAGTTATTGTAGAAATTTAAATTAATTCTTGAATAATATATCATGATTATTAGTTACTGTAGGGATGCATCACCAACTTTTAGTTTCCATTACTCACTTGAAGTATAATCTAGTGACCCTCATTATATTCTATGAGGTAAAAATGTTACTATTTGGTTTGTAATGCTTATGGGAGCTAAAATTTCTTTCGGATTGTTGATGTCAATATGAATAAATGATCTTGAAGAAATTTTGGGCCCCATTAATATTTAAAAATATCAATACATTTGTCTCACACAATACAATGAGGTTATTAGATTATATTTTAAATAAATGGTAGCAAGTAATTATTATAGAGTCTATTCCTTAAACCCATCAAAGATTTCCACATTAAGCCTAATAATTTTCTATAAGAATTCTATTTTTTAAAATAGAAGTATTCACCATGGTGATTAATTAATTAATTTATATTGTTTCAGATTCACCAATATTTTCTTTATAAAAAAAATTATTAAAAAATAATCGCCAATATACTTTCTTTTTCAAAAAAATTGAGAGATTTGCTAATAGAAATTATTTTTTTTTCAAGAAATGAAAGATTCACCAAGATTTTATATCTTTTTTAAGTGGGGGGTTTCTTAAAGATTACTATGATCTAGGTCATCCATCCCTGACAATATTGAGAATTGGTAGGCTTTTAATGATGACAAGGATATTATAAGGTTCCTAAATTGTGATGATAAGTATTTTGATCAAGAAATTGATTTTAGTGCTTACGTTGAAGCAACTGATTGGAAAGAGACTATTTTTCGCAATGAGATCCCAGTGATTTCAAGGAAATTAATTTAGGAACACAAGAAACATCGAAGAAAGTATACATTGGGAAAGGTTTGTCCACAAAAATAAGAAATATACTCATTGACTTGCTTAGAAAATATAGGTAGGTTTTTGTATGGTCATATGATGACCTAAAGGCATACAAAGAAGATTTATTTCAACATATTATTCCATTAAGTGAAAATACTAATCCTTTAAGGCAAAATAAAAGACCTGTCAATCCAACCCTTGCACCTAAAATGCAAGAGGAACTGATGAAAATTGAGGATGTAGGAATCATAAACCTATCAAACTCTCATCATGGGTTTCTAATTTGGTACAAATAAGAAAGAAGATTAGAGATATTAGATTATGTGTACATTTAGAATCCTGGATATATCTTCATTAAAGGACAATTATGGACTCCTTAACATGGAAGAAATGCTACAGAGGGTAACTAGTTCTGATATTTTTTCCATGATGGATGGTTTCTTAGGTTATAACTAGGTAATGACTAAAGTGTTTGAATAGTACAAAAATTCATTCACTACACCTTGGGGAACATATGTCTACATAAGGATGCCTTTTGGTCTGACAAATGATGGAGCAACTTTCCAAAGGGCCATGGATGTGGCTTTTACAAAATTTATTGATGATTTCCTAGTGGTTTATCAAGATGGTTTAATTGCTTACTCAAAAAAGGAGGAACAACATTGTGAGCATTTAGAAAGGATCTTTGTGAAGGTATGGAGTATCGTTAAATCCAAAAAAAGGTTCTTTTGGGGTTACATAAGGGAAGTTTTTGGGGCATTTGGTTTCAAAAGATGGAGTGAGAATAGACCCCAAAAGGGTAGAGGCTATTGATAAAATACCACAACCAAAGAGTGTGAAGGGTATTCAGTCATTCTTGTAGAGGCTATTAATAAAATAGTCCTAGTTTTGAAATCCCCTGATTATACTAAGCCTATGAAAATATTTTCTTTTGCATCCTTTCACACAATTATTGTGGTGTTGTTATAGACAAACAATGAAGGATTTGAGTAACCAATTGTATTATTTAGAAAATCTTTGTAGGTTGTCGAATTGAAGTATGAGATAAATGAAAAAAAAGTCTATGCATTAGTAAAAGCAGTTAAGGCTTTCACATGTTACCTTGCAGGAGCTACTATTGCAGCTTATGTGCCTAGCGCTAATGTTAAACATATCTTTGATCAACATGAGGTTTCAAGAAGAATATGAAGATGGATTAACATGATCCAAGAGTTCAACATTGAAATTCAAATTACTAAATTGGTTAGGGGTCAGGGGTTGGAAAAATTAATGGCTAGTACAAATCTTGATGCAAATCAGATTAACGAGGTTGAGGAAGAACATAGGGCATATCTATGTAATATGGAGCAGTGTGATCAGTATAAAGATGTCATTTTTTTTTTACAGAAGATGAGATATCCACCAAGAATTAATGAAGTTAAAGAAAAAACCTGAAGTTACATGTTATTAAACATATTATAATAATTAGTGAATTATGGTGGAGGGATGTTAACTAAGTCCTGTTAAAGTGTGTGCATGAAACCCAAGCTACAAAGGTGTTGGAAGAAATGCATAATGGAAGTATTGGGGGGCATTACATGGAAAATAAAACTGCTCATAAGGTTTTAAGAGTGAGATTTTGGTGGCCTACACTTTTCAAAGATGGACACCAATTGGTTAGAAATTTTGATGCATGTAAGAGGTTTTCTAGAAAATTGAAATTTTTCAAGGAACATGCCTTTAAAGCCTATTAAAGTGTAGGCTCCTTTTCAGTAGTTAGGGTTGGAATTTTTGGGAGAAATCTCACACAAGTCCAGTGGTGGTCATTCATAGGTTTTAGTTTCAAATGATTATAACACTAAATGGGTGGAAGCAATCCAACTAGGATGGCAACTATCAATGTGGTGACATAATTTTTGTTAAGCAACATTATCACCAAATTTGGATGCCCAAAGCGGATTGTCCCTAATAATGCAATGTGTTTCAAGTCAAAGGAATACCATGATTTTTGTGGTAGGTTTTCCATCCAAACATCATACACCTTACCTTGTCACCCATAGGGAAATGGAGAAGAAGAATCAATAAATAAGAACCTATTAAACATAATCAAGAGAATTTTAGACAAGAATAAGTAGGCTTGGGATTCAAATTTTCCATTGGTAGTATGGGTGGATAGGATAACTATAAAGAATTATATTGTTTTTATGCCCTTTGATTTAGTATACAAAATCTATGCCTGATTGCCACAAAACAACATGATGGAGATGTATAAATTTATCCAGATTTATGATGAAGATATTGAGGATGAAATGGAGTTAAGAATGAATGACCTCATCGAATTAGATGAAGAAAGAAGAGAAGCTAATGACAGAAGTTCCAAGCTCTAATTACAGGTTAAACATTTGTATGATAAGAGGATAGTTGAAAGGAGTTTTGATATTGGGGATACTATGCTAATGTGGAATGCCAGAGGGGGGGACAATGGTAAACATGGGAAATTTGATCCCATCTTGTTAAAGCCCTATATGATTCTCAAGAAATGGGAAGGGAATTATTTCTTTCTCAAAGAAATGGTTGGGAGTGTGCTGGAATTCCCTGTTCATGGACAATTTTTGAAGCATTACTTCTCTCTAAGAAGATATTTTCCATGAACATTAGCTTTTAGCTTTGTATCATATATTTTTCTTGTGTACATAGGTTTTAGTCTACCATTTGGAAAGTGTTGTTTCTCTATTTTTTTGGTCTTCTCTCCAATGATCCTGAGGTTATTGAATCATTCCTCTATCATAAACATCCCTAGAAAGATCCATTGTTGGTAGTACTCTTAAAAAGTTTTTCTTAGGTGAGGACCTAGGGTTTTGTAAAACTAAAACAAAAAAAAACTAGAAACATTGATTGACATTATGTTTCATAGGTACTTTTTGTAGCTTAAGTAAAGGGTTGATGAAGTAGGAGGGGGGTCATAACTTTTAAAATCTTAAAATGTTCTATCTTTAAGTTTTGACCCTTGAAATTGTTTTCCTAGATTGAAATTGTTTTCCTAGCTCATACACTTTTCCTAAGTCGGTCGGTTATTATCTATGAGCTCTACGTTATGCCTTTTTTCAAAGCACGGGTCACATGTTTTATTCTCATGTTTCTGGTATGATGTCACCAAATTGTTCCAAGTTAACCATAGGATAGCGAAAGGCTTCCACCTGTCCTTTTTGTGGGACTATTTTTCATATTCTTTCTTTCTAAGAGATCATTTGGTTTAATTCCAATGTTACTCTTTGCCTTATTTTAAAGATTGTATCAAGTTTGAAGGAGGATAGTTTGTTCTTTCATAATAGTTGCACAGAAATTATGATCCTTTGGTTTTTTTTATTGATTAAAGTTTGAACTAGATCCATGGCTATCATTCTCTCGTGATCCAAAGTTCTCAATTGTTATTTATCACAAGATCACATGATTGTGCCACACATCTAAGACTAGTGACCATTTGAGAGATGGGACTGTGTGTGTCTGAATGTGGACCTCTAAATCAGGCACAAATGCAACATAGTCATTGCTCAATCATGAGATGGTGAGTATGAACATGAATTGTTTATCTCACAACATTGATTGAATAGACCGGTTGCCTCCTATGTGGACGGGGTGTTCAATTACTCTCAGAATGAGAGCCAACAACCATAGACCAATCCCACAATGGAGGATTTTCAAAGCTATAATGATATGCAAAACTGAAATTAAACTAAGATGAGTGCAATTAATCTAGAAATGCTTTGAAAGAGATATGAAATGCAGATTTTTACTTTTAGAGAACTTGAAATAAAGGTGATATTATACTAAGGAAAAATAAGAAAATTAATCTAATATGAGATGCAAGATTAAACTAATAATGAAATAGTAAGCTAATTAATGCAATAAAAGCTTTGGAAACAATGAATTAAATGAGACTAAAATTGCCTATAGTGTAGATGCTCTCAAAATTGCCCTCCTCAATGAAGAAAATGAGGTCCATTAAATAGAAAAGCTAAAAGAGGAATGAAGAGTTTCTTGATTTGAAACTCCTGACCCTTCATTCCCAATTGAGACACATATTCATGAATTACTTAATAAAAAGAATGAAAAATGCCACACAGGTGGCCTTTCAAATATATTGAATTATTAATTCAAAAAGGTGTGTCCATTCGAATATCAAGCAATTATTAATTCCTTTTTATGGGTAATTAGCCAAATGGGGTGGATTTAATTTAATTCTAAGCACTTAAGACTTTAGGATTAAATTAAATTATCATAGGGGTAATTTAGCTAATTAAAGTCAAGGATTTTTAGGAATTAATTTTGATATTTAATTAATGCAATTTATGGTCTTTGCAATTGACATCAAGTCAAATTAAGTCAGGTAGGAGAGAGAAAATTGCCTAGGAAACTAGGACTTTGGAGATGTAAAATTGAAGATAAATGCACCAAAATTAATCAAATTTAATAGGTGCCAATTTTAGGGTATTACATTTGCCCCTCTTTGAATTGATTTGTGAACAGTGCATTGATTCAAAGAATAGTCTGAAGTGATAGATGACGAGAAATTCAGAAGTCTAGGTTAGATTGCCAAGACACCGAACAGATCAAAGCATGATTTTCTGAGTCTAAGTTAGATTACGAAGACAATGGTCTTGAGAGAACCAGAATCAGGGTTAGGTTGCCCCAATACCAATTGAGATTCAGATGCAAACTTAGGACTGTCTCCAGAATGAGGGTTAGATTGCCCCAATATGAAGCTTAGCCCTCTGAGACTCGGGTTAGATTGCCCAGATAATGGTCCAAGAGAGATTTCGAGAGCCATCTCCAGAATGAAGCTTGACTCTTAGGAATTAGGGTTAGATTATCCCAATACCTAAAAGATTTTGAGAACCATCTCTAGAATGAAGCTTGATTCTCGAGGATCTGAGTTAGATTGCTTAGATACCTAAAAGATAGATGACCAAATAGCAAGATTCGAGGCACCGAGATGCCCCTAGCAATGAGAACTGAAGATTTAGATCAGACTGATTCAAGAATTGATTTGACAAGATTCAAATGATGCAATCATCCTGCCCCCTCGGGAGTGAAATCAAAAGATGACATAAGAGGGATGATTGACAGCAAGAGGTTGCAGAGTAGAAGCAATTAGACTAGATTTGAGAAGCTGCAGAAGCAAATCGGAGCAAAGAAGAGGTCTTGTTGACTAATTTTGACCATGATTGACTAGAGTTAACTTTGATGAAAAGAGAAAAGATCTTGAGAACATGATGCAAAGATGAGGGTCTTGTAGGAAGATGACACCAAAAGGTTGACTGCACAAGCGTCCAATCCCAAAGGGTCCCATAATTTAAAATGAAATTTTGAGCTATCTAGAGATGTTAGATTTTGATTTCGATCCCAAAAATTGATTCAGAGTAGTCGATTTAGCCAAGGGTGCAATTTTTGCGCAAAATGGAGCACTTTTGAAAATTAGGTCAAAAGCTATATAAGGCCTAGAGGGGTCATTTTCAATTCATTATTCACTTTTGTCTTCTTGTGAGTTTTGAGCTCTAATAGAGAAATGGAGGGTCTTCCACTACATACGCATCAATTTGAGCACTCTTGATGACACACTCAGCCCTTGAAGTATGATGCACCTATAAGTAGTCGATAAATTTCCCTGCATTTCAATTCGTACAGCTTTCTAGGTTATTTTAGGGTAGATTTAACAAGTTCAGGCCATGTTCTAATAATCTCACGTGAGGAAATAGTTTCCTCACATGGGCCAAAGTCTTCTCTCATGTGAGGAAATAGTTTCCTCACATGACCTGGGGGTCCTTCGCATGGGCTCAGTCTAGAAACTCGCACGAGTCAAAAGGGGTTCCCACGCAAGATTCTAGGATCTCATGCGAGGCCTAGTCCTGTCTCGCGTGAGAGAACAATTTTCTTGTGTGAAAGACTACTGCAGAGTTTGAAGCCATTTACCAAAATTGTGTCAAATTGCATGAAATCAATCAAGTAGAGTTTCACAAGGCCTTGTCTAGAATAGATGCCATGTTGTATTTGTTGTTGTTGTGTTGAAAATCATCATGTTTGAGATACTAATCCAATGTCATCGCTTGCTTTACAGGTTGAATTTCCTGATGTCATCTTCAGGACACACCATCCTATCCTTACCACACTAGTCCAAAGATTGACAGATGCAGAGGGTTCTCACATAGATGCTCTCGGATTGGGATACTTATGTGATTTTCTTGACATTCAGGTAAATCATGGCCTTCTTACTACATTGGTAGAGCATTTCCATTCGGAGATGAACATGTTCCATTTTTCCATGGGAGAGATGATGGTGACTCCGAAGGACATATACCAAATTATGAGGATTCCCATTCATGGTACTCGTGTAGAGTATGATACACAGCCATAAGAGGGGACTATAGCCTTGAGGACCATCTTCCAAGATGATCTAGTAATGGGTTAGGCCATCTCGTGGGAGGACTTGATGCATAGATACGGTGGTGCTCACCCATTCCCTATTGTTTTGGTGATGTTCCTGAGCTGCTACCTTGTTCCTGATCAAGGGCGACATGGTCTAGAGTGTGGCTGGGGCACCATGTTGTAGAGGATGCTGACCAGACCAGTGGTGAGATTCGAATGGGGTGAGTGCATGCTCACCCACATGTATCATGAGATGCATGAGATTGTTTATAAGAGTGCGAGGACCATGGTAGCAGGAGTCTTTGTCTTACAGATCTAAGCCTAGGAGCATCTCCCCATGTGCAGACCAGTATTCCATGATACATGGCAGCATTTGGAGCCATATGTGTAGAGATATTCAGGTGTCATGACTTAGCCCCTGTTGAGCAAGATAGAGCAGTGGAGAGGCCAGCTGGATGATATGGTGGTAGTAGTATGGAGACCCTAGGTGGCCACGGAGCCATGGGATGATCCTCATCAAGAGCTATCACATATGTTTATTTCTCATCCACTGATTAGGTGGAGTGTCCATACCATTGAGATGTTTCCTGTCACACATGTCCTGCTCCAATTCGGCAAATAGCAGGACATATCACAGGAGTACTACCCCTACGCTCACTTCTTTGATGAGGAGAAGAAGGGGTGGCATGCGAGATTAGATCTCGGATGATGTGCAATAGAGGCACGCATACCAGCTACATGATGGGACTACATGGTGGGTGTCACTAATGTAGGGGTGACACCAGCATATAGAGATCAGTTGATAGCCCATCCCCATCCTAGATTCATAGACCCAGCTAGTGCGGGAGCCCAGTAGCAGCAGGCATAGGACTAGCAGGCACCAGCCTAGTAGGCACCACAGCAGCAAAGAGTACTGAGACCCAGAGTAGGACAGACTAGCATCCTTGCTAGGACTATGGGTTCAGATCTAGGGGCTGGGAGTAGTGGGGCCCAGCAGAGGTCCACCAAGTAGTAGACTGGAGGGACATCATAGCTAGCTCTTGTAGATGATGATATAGACATGCCTGACATTCCAGTAGGAGCGGGTACCTCACAGTTACAAGAGGCTCTCAAGAAGAGCTGAGAGAGAGTCTGATAGGTGTAGCGGGAGTGTGATGAGTATTACACATGAGTTATCAAAGAGGAGACTTGGGTAGCTGACAGGGATGCCGAGATTCGACAGCTGCATGATGAGCTAGCATGATCCAGGATTGAGATGAGGTATGAGGCTACTCAGGTAGCATATTATTATGCAGCTTACTACGGGGCTATACTAGATCTATCAGAGCAAGTGCCACCATTCATTGACTATGTTGGAGTTCCACAGGCACCACCACCAACACCTCCGTAGGCTCCTCCATAGGCTCCTCCATAGCAGGCACCTCCCTAGAGACCTATGCCCCTACCACAGAGACTAGTACAAGCTCCTCCACCTCCACCTCCCCCTGGTGGGAGTGGATCTTGATACATATACTATTATTGTAGCCCATTTTTGATACTGTGCTCAAGTATCACCTTCTTTTGTATACGACATTGGATTGAGATATATATATATATATATATATATATATATATATATATATATATATATATATATATATATATATATATATATATATATACGAGATCGAGTTTTGACATCATCATACTTGTTGTATATTGCTTTGATGTATGATGTTTATGAGATGTTTTCCTACATGCTTAGATATATGGATAGAAATGTATGAAATGCACATGTTTCCTTTTATGAATACACACATGTTTTATTTTATGATGATGCAGTGTGAAATGTAATGGTAGATGAATAGAATGTATGCATATGTGTAATGTATGATTTTGAGTTATGCTTATAGTGGATGCACATGTATATGTATATGTATATGCAAATGAATTTATGGATGCAAATGAAATGAAAATGCAATGGATATGTAATGAATATGGTGCTAATCATCTCATGCAGGATTGTAGCAATATATGATAGGTACTAATCAAAAGATGTATGTTCCAAAGATTGAGAGCTAGGATCGGACACTTGTGTAGCCAAGAAGGACCCAGGACAAAAAATGAGGACCTTTGATGAAGAGAAAGCAATCAAGAGAGCACCAAAACACAGTCTCAATGCAAGTCTAGAATGAAAATGCAAGCCTAAGCTAAATACAAGCCTAGGATGAAAATGCAAGCCCTAGGACTTGGTTGTTGGACTCATCATATTTATCATCATCAGGTTCATTTAAGCACGGGATGATCACAAGATGTCATATAATCCTTACTAATATTGAAATTATGAGAATATGAATATGACATAAGTCTTAGATTTGTTAGAATGAGGTGTAAGCATTAAGGCACAAGAAGCCAGAATGACTTGAACACCTATTCCTTTTGATTTAGCATGTTAACACAAGCATCAAAGCATAATTGCCAGGATGACCTGAATGTTGCTTGTGAATAAACACACCAAACACATGAGAGTTCCTTCTTTTGCCAAAGAGTGCTCATAGTGACCCTTACGTTCACTTAGCAAGATGAGCATTAGCCATTTTACTTGTAGTAGAAAGAAGTCACTCAAAACAGATAAGGAGAAGAACCAACCTCACCAAAGCATCCATATAAAAGAAGTCAAGGTACACATGGCCATCCAATACAAGATGAAGGCTCTTATAGATGGACACCCCTCTTAGATAGATTCTTTGGATCATTGGAACTAAACTAGCAAATAGAAAGCAAAGAAAAGATCATGCCCCCAGTCTTTGCGTTTCTCAGTCAAGAAAGACATCTTAGATTCGCTCGAGGAGAAATGATAAAGCAAACAAACAAAAAAGCAAAGGAAAAGCTTAGCATGCTTCAAAGGAACACAAAATCAGTTTTTAGTTTCAGTTTTAGTTTGTGTTTGAGCGGATTGAAGTCGAATCGAAAGCAAACAACATTTGAAATCTCGACGGGATAGCGACAGCAGGCAGACACAGTGAGAACCACTGGTGACCATCGTGAGAGACAAAGTCTCAAGAAGATATCGGAGCACGAACCAAGTATCAGTAGGAGAACGTAGTGAGAACCACTGGTGACAGATACAAGGATAATTCTTGAAAGAGAGAATAAAACATGAGTGAAACATCAGCAGGCAAACGCAGTGAGGACCACTGGTGACTGATGTAAGGAAGAGATCCCGAAAGAGAGGAGTCAAATGAAAGCTAAGTATCATTAGGTAGGCATAGTGAGAACCACTGGCAACTGATACATGAGAGATCCTCAAGGAGAGAAATCTCAAAAGTAGCTAGGCATCAGCAGGTAGACGTAGCGAGAACCACTGGTGACTGATGCATGAACAAAACTTCCAAAAGTGATAGGACAGTGCCCCCTAGAATAGGAAGGTGCCCCCAAGCGTGAACCAATTCTAATCCATGAAGAGTCGAGGAAAATCTTGAAGACCACTGAAGGCAAGAGCATCAGCTAGCAAACTAAAGCAGGAAACAAACTGAAGTGGGAAAGCGGGAAAGCAAACTAAAGCAGGAATCTAAAATATAAAAAAAACCAATCGACGCTGAGATGAGATGTAGCTTTAGGAAACAAGAGGTGCCTGTTTACTAGGTTTTCACCATCTTGGTAGAGATTCTATTTTTGCTACCATGACGCCTATTTACCAAGTTTTCATCAATGGCACATTTTCTTCTTTTTCAATTTTTTTGTACTTTTTCTCTTTTTTTTATTTTTTTGTATTTTTGAATTTTCTTATTTTTTTTGCATTTTTATTTTTTTCATTTTTTTTGTATTTTTTCAATTTTCCATTTTTTTTATTATTATCAAGGTGTCTATTTCTAGGTTTTCACCAAGATAATAGATACATCAAAGCGCCTATTTACCAGGTTTTCACTAAGATGATCATTTTTTCAGGACATTTTGCAATTTTTAGGATTTTTTGCAATATATCATTTTTTGGGATTTTTTCAGGACCAATAAGTATGTACATGAGCATGCTGAGAATGTCTCAAGTATAGAATTTCTTTAGATGAAGAGTGTTAATAGGCTCTTTGAGTTGCTCTCCTTCAGTGGTGGAGAGTCGATAAGCACCAGACCCAAATGCTGCAGTAATGACATACAGACCAAGCCAGTTTGGTTCAAATTTCCCTTTCTGGGCTCATTGCTGCTGATTTTTGGGGTTCTCTCTCAAGATGAGATCACCTACTTGGAATTCCCTTTGTCTAACTTTCTTATTATAGGCTTTTGACATTCTCTTTTGATATGCTTGGAGATGATCAAACGCCACCTTCTGACATTCATCAAGTAACTCAAGCTCTTGAAGCTGGGATATTTTGTTTTCTTCATCAATGATGAGGCCCTTCAAAGAGATTCGCAATGTCAGAATCTTGACCTCAATAGGTAATATTGCCTCTACTCCATAAACCAGGGTGAAAGGAGTGGCCCCTGTTGGTGTTCAAATACTTTTCCTATAGGCCCACAAGGCCAGATTGATCTGGAGATGCCAATCTCTACTAGATTTATGAACTATTCGGTGCAAGATTTTCAGAATTGTCTTATTAGAAGCCTCTGCTTGTCCATTACCCTGAGGATAATAGATAGATGACCAACGTTGAATAATTTTGAATTTAGTACATAAGTCTATCAGGTCCTTATTTTTGAATTGTCCCCCATTGTCAATGATAATAGATGAGGGTATGCCATATCTGCAAATGATATAGTTCAATATGAACATAGCAATAGTCTTGCCATCAGCTACAGCTAGAGGCACTACCTCAACCCACTTGGTAAAGTAATCAGTAGCTATAATAATAAACTTGTGCCCCCTAGAAGATGAAGGATGTATCTGACCAACCAAGTCGAAGGCCCATTGTTGAAATGGCCAAAAACTAGTGAGAGGACTAAGTTCATGAGCAGGAGCATGAATCAAGTTTCCATGAAATTGGCATTGCTTGCAAGTCTTGGCATATTGAACAGCTTCTTTTTCCATATCCAGCCAGTAATATCCAGCTCTAATAAGTTTACAGGCTAACATCATGCCACTAGAATGAGACCCACAAATACCTTCATGTACCTCAGCCAATGCATGTTTGGACTCATCGGGTTCTAAGCACCTAAGAAGAGTACCATCTAAACCTCATCTATACAGGTCATTTTATATGAGAACATACCTTGAAGCAGTACGAATGAGATGATGCTTCTCATTTCAGGTATAAGTGTCAGGAATGATTTGGTCATGAAGGTAGGAAAAGATATGGTGGTAGTGGGATGAATCATGTCCAATGACTAAACAGATCATCCTAGATTCAGGATTATCATAAGTAGGGTAGTGTAATGTCTCCACCAGGAACTCGTGTCTGAAATCATTTTCTGGCATTTGTAACATTGAGGCTAGAGTGGCCATAGCATCAACTACTTTATTGTCTGTCCTTGGAACCTGCTAGAAATAAATATGTGCAAAGTATAGCTTGAGATCATCTACCATCCTTTTGTAAGGTATTAGCTTGTCATCTTTTGTTTGGTAGACATCATTGACTTGATTGATAATTAACTAAGAATCCCCAAAGACTTTGAGCTCATCAACACACCATTCAAGGGCTATCTTCATTCCATTAATAAGAGCTTCATATTCAACTATGTTGTTTGTGCAAGGAAACAACATTTTATATGCCTTTGGAAATGAGTATCTTTGAGGTGTAATAAATAGAATGCCTGCACCAAACCCTTGTTTAGTGAAAGATCCATCAAAGAACATGCTCCAAGATTGATGTGTGAGAAGCATGATGGATTCATCTGGAAACTTAATAGTCAAAGGTTGGTGATCTTTCAAAGGAGCCTCCACCAGTTGATCAGCAATCGCCTATCCCTTAATGGCTTTTCTTTCCACATATTCAATGTCAAATTCACTAAGGATCATTACCCATTTCTCTAATCTACCCGTGAGGGCAGCCTTGCTCAACAAGTACTTCAATGGATCAATTTTTGCAATAAGCTTGATGGTATGAGCTAGCATATAATGACACAATTTTTGAGAAGCAAATACCACTGCTAAACAAGCCTTCTCAATGATGGAGTAGTTCATCTCATAGGCAACTACTATTCTGCTGATATAGTATATAGCTCTCTCTTTGTTATTCTGATCTTCTTGAGCTAGGAGAGCACCCAAAGATGTATTTATTGCTGATATGTATAGTATAAGTGGCTTCCCATGAATAGGAGGCATCAATATAGGTGGATTAGTAAGATACTATTTTATTTGAGCAAGGCTTTTGTCACACTCCTCATTCCATTCATAGGTCACATTCTTATGCAAAGTTTTAGTAAATGGTTGTGACTTGTTGGCCAATTGTGAAATAAAGCACCAGATAGATTGTAGCCTTCCTTGTAATCCTCTCATTTGATTGATATTCTTGGGTGGAGGCATGTCCATAATAGCTTGTACCTTTTTAGGATCTGATTCTATGCCTTTAGCTGAAATAATATAGCCCAAGAGTTTTCTAGAAGTAACACCAAAAGCACATTTCTTTGGATTAAGCCTAAGACTAAATTGTTCCATATGGTCAAGAATGGGACCCAAGTCTATGAGGTGAGTTCTTTTCTGCATGCTTTTGGCTAAAGTATCATCCACATAATCCTCCATTTTTTTATGCATCATATCATGGAAGATAGTAGTAATAGCTCTCTGGTATGTTGCTCCAACATTTTTAAGCCCAAAAGGCATGACATTCCAGCAAAAGGTGCCCCAAGCACATGTAAAAGTGGTCTTTTCTTGATCCTTTGGCACAATTTTTATTTGATTATAGCCAAAAAATCCATCCATTAATGAATACATCTCATACCCTGCTATCATGTCAACTATCATATCAATATTAGGTAGTGGGAAGTCATCTTTCAGACATGCCTTATTGAGATCTCTAAAATCTGTACATACCTGAATGGATTTATCATGTTTAGTGACTAGAACAATGTTTGAAATCCATTATGCATAATCAATAGTTCTTATGAAGCCAAACTTAAGAATCTTTTCCAGCTCTGCTTTAACCAAAAGTGCTACATGTGGATGCATTTTTTGCAACTTTTGTTTAACAGGTTTGTACCTGGTGCAATGGACAAATGATGCATGATTAGATTGGGGTCTAATCCAGGCATGTCAGAGTAGGTCCATGCAAAGTTTATTTTCTTTCTCTGAAAGAATCTTGTGAACTCTTCTTTTTCCTCAACAGACAGTGATTGTGCTAGGTGAATGACCTGTGGAGTAGTTTATGTGCCCAAATTGACCGGCTGCGTTGGCTCAATCAATACTGATGACCTCTCTTGGAAGTGGCTCAGAAGAGCATCAAGTATCTCATCCTTGGGTGCCTTAGAGAGGTTTTCACCTATGGATACGTCTTTTATTTTTACTATTTTTGGCTCTGATACTGCCACAAAGTGGTTTTCACCATCAGAGCATCTATTTTTTCTTCTTTTAATGTTTTGACTAAGATACTTAATATCCACCTATGTCATGTTGACACTACTCTCACTTGTGGAGGACATCATAGGCTCAATTACGTGGAGGTAACAGGCTAGATCATAATCAGTCTGGAACATTAGGACTTCAATGGATTCAGCAGGGGAGTTCTGATTTATTAGATTGGGATGATGGAGTGAAAGGGAAGTAGTGATTGGTTCAACTACATTCACAGTATAACACTCAAAAGTGCTAATGAGAAAGTCAAGGCCTAAAGCGATCTCATCCAAAGGAATGTTTGAATCCTTATAAGACCTTACGTCAAAGGGAGAGGACATGTTAACATTAGTGGCATCTAATTCATGCGACCTAGCGCTAGACCCTTCACCTATTTTGAGGAGTCTCTCATACACATGAACAGTATCTATGTCTACATCATAAGTGGCATCAGACAAAGAGTTGAACTCATATTCATGTGAGTCTGTACTTGATGTAGGAATTTCATTAGCATCTTGAGTCTCATTATTATCCCTTGTGGCATTGATAGCTTGCTGAAGTTGTTCTTGTTCATAGTACTTTTGAAAATATGGTGGCCTATATCATTCACCTATAAAATTGGGATCATCATTTAGTGCTGCTTTCCATTCCTCATATGTAACTTGATGCATTGAAGAGGTTTCATTAGAACAAGTATCAGTATTAGACTCTACCATATGAATAGGTATGATAGGCTCATCAGGTTCAGCAAGGAGTGCTGCAAGATCTGAAGGGATAGGATATGGAAATGTATCATAATCAGAGTTGTTCTTTGGATTCACTTATGGAGTGGTATCTTCAATTTCTTATTTAGGTTTAGGTTCAGGTTTAGGATTAAGCTCAAGAGCTGACACAAATTTCTTGGTCCCCAAATGAAAGGGAGTCTTCTTAAAGCCTAAGCCACTAGTATCTTTTGTGCGGTGGCCTATAGCTTCAATAGGTTTTAGCAAGCCATTATCATTTTTTCCTATGGGACCACTCCCCTTATAACTAAAGTGCTTCATGATCTTGAAAGCTTCACTATATGCTTCTTGCTCTAAATCTAGAGTGGTTGTTTCAGCTATCTCTTTTCCTTTGTAGATCCAAGCTCTGATAGCTCTTTCTTCATCCTCGTCTTCTAAAGGTATAGAGGCCCTCACAAAGGCACCGTCATAAATTGTTTGAGGAGGAGCATTAGGAACTTTGTTGTCTTTAGAAGGTCTCCCATAAGAATGTGGAGACAAAGGTAGAGTAGAAAGAGATAGCACAGGTTCCATTCGGTATTCTCCCATGCCTATATCCTCAAGTCTCAAAGTTTGTTCCATCTCTTTTAGCTTAGCCTCATAGAACTTAGTGGATTCCCTATTTGCTGGAACAAAACTATCTGTAGTTTGTGTAAGAGTATTGCAAGAGAAGTTGGTATTTGTAGGTACAATGACTTCCACCCCATTAAATGGGAACTTAATGCATTGATGGTATGTGGATGGAACAAATTGCATCTCATGAATCTAAGGCCTACCCAACAAGATGTCGTAGGTGAGAGGAATATCGAGCACTTGGAAACTAACATCTCTCTCAACAAGACCTACATAGATAGGTAGCATGACCAAGCCCTAGGACTTGCATTCTTCCTCATCATAATCTTTTATGGTAATCTTTTTGCGAGGATCTATGTAGTTCTCATCATATCCTAGTTGAGTGAGCAGTTTAGCGGAACATATATTAATGTCAGTGCCATTATCTATGAGCACACGATGGACATGCTTAGGACCTATCATGACCTCTATGTGCAGGGGAGCATTATGTGGGTGACTTAAAGAGTGGTCATCTTCTTCAGAAAAGGATAGATAATGAGGCAAAGTCAAATGACCCACCATAGATTGGAACCGGTTGAGATCAAGATCCTTGGGAACATTAGCTTCAGAAAGAGCCTTATGCAAAATCTTCCTATGAGTAGGCAAGATCTTTAGCAACTCAAAAATGGTAATCTGAGTGTTAGTTCACCGAAGTTGGTCTAAAATACTATAACTAGCCAAGCCAGCTGTAGGAACAGTTTTCATATTCTTGTTGGCAGGGCCAACAGCAGTTTTATCCACACTTTTCTTAGGAGTGGATGTAGGAATATCAGGTCTCTTATCCACCATTTTCTTAGGAGCAGATGTAGAAGTATCAGGACCTTTCAACACAACTCTTCCTCATGATCGAGTGACAACATTAGCACAACCTTGGGATTGTTCAGATTCGGATGAATGAGATGTAGAACTACGCAAAACAAAAGGTGTCTTAGATTTTGGAGCGTCATCACTCCCCTTAGAAGTGAGCATATCACAATATTCCATCTCGATAGGTTTGATCATACCAATGACATTGTCATTATTGGTGTACGTGTAATTGATGTTAGCATTGGTATTCTTAGTGTTTGAAGACTCTCCCTTCTCATGAGGAGGAAAAGGATCCTTGAAAGCTTGGTGATCTAAATTCTTATTATGATTCTCCACAATGATGTCACCATTATCAATGAGATCTTGCACTTTATGTCTCAGTTGGAGACAAGTAGAAGTTTTATGACCAATATTCTGATGATAGTCACAATAATCATTATCATTTCACCAGTAAGGTCGTGGTTGTGGGTCATAAATATGCTTTTCCAAAGGAGTAAGAACCTAATTTTGTATAAGAGTCTTTTAGACCACATCAAGAGGTTCTCCCAAAGGAGTGAAATCATGCTTGGGTCATTTGGACCAAGTTTTGTTCTTAGAAAACTTTGAAGGTTGCTGATTATCAGTTGTGGTCTTTTTGGAAGCCTTAGCTACTTGTATATTGGAAGTAAGATTAAAAACATGCTTTGAAGGCTTCACAGTAACATTATCCACCACTCCATCATTTACCACATCTCGGTTCTTATTGACAATCTTTCCTTTATCCTTGTTTGTGGAGAATCCTTGTTTATTGTCCTTATTCAAAGTTAGCTCTCCCTTCTTGATCATGAAGGCCTCTATTCGCACTGCTTGTCTGATCATGCTATCAAAAGTAAGAGGACCTTGCAACTACACTTGGTATCCAAAATTGGGGACAAGATTGTCCAAGAAAATATCAAGTCTCTCAGACTCTGGTAATTTATGAGGACACTTCATGCATAACTGTCTCCACCTTTGGAGAAAGGTTAGGAAAGGTTCTCCTTGTCACTATTTTAAGTTGCAAAGATCCCAAATGTTGACCGGATGTTGAATGTTATGTGAGTAGTGTTGGAGAAAAAGATTTTCCATTTCATCAAAAGTTTTAATACCAATAGGCAATCTAGAGAACTATTCCTGATGCAGGAGCATCCTGGGTGTAAGAGCAATCTTGCATCACCCAAAAATATTTCTATTTTTGTATTCAATAAGGGCTATTTTGTGCAGAGCTTCTATTTATGGAAAGTTACTATTTTTGGTAATTTTTGTATGTGCTCAGAATGATCTGATTTCTTTCTTGGAGGTTCATTTTGGTCATATAAGTCTGCCAGTAAAGTTTCATTGCCAGATCAAGTGTATATTGGAAGATATTGAAGATTTTCGGTATTGGCAGCAGGGTACAGAAACTTTGAACTCAGTTTTGAAGGCTTTAGAGGCCCCGGATGAGGACAAAAATTTGGGTGACGGGCGCTTGCGCAGGTCAAGCCTGTAGAGCGCTTCGTGGCATTTTTGAAATGGGGTTATAATAGCCGATCGGGTCAACTGGTGATGACTTATGGTCTTCGGAAGTTGGGCCACCTGAAATGGTGAAAAATAATTTTCTTCAAAATTTATGTTCAGGTTTTAAAGGTTATCTTGAGCCGACTATGATGTAATGAAATGTAAAATAAATTAATTCTAAGTTTGGTCAGCCTTATTGGCTAAAATTCTGGAACCTTCCCAGGCGGTGGATAATTGCCTATATAAGGAAGGCTGTATTATTGTCTTAGGCAGTTTAGAATAGTTCTGGGTAGTAGATCTGGGTAATAATTCGAGGCTTTGTCCTACAGAATATTGTAAGGGAATGCCCATGTGGCTTTGCATATTGTAATTCTGAAAGTTTGTAATTCCACATTTGTGGAGATAATAAGAAGCCAATTCTCTGTTCTTGCATATTGTTGTTGTTTCTCTGTTTCTATTATGTGTTTGTGGTATTAAGGGGAGCACCCTTCATCAATTCCATAGCAGGTCCGCCCAAACTTCAAGGAAATAAATGCATAAGATATGTCTAATCATGCATGAATTCAATAGACAATGCACCAAACTCCCTTAAGTGATCTTGGGGATCAGTTGTACCCAAGTATTTGTCATATTTGGGGAGTTCTAAACCTCTAGGAAAAGGTGGCATATGAATGCTTCTATCAAAAGGAAAAGGATAAATACTTTCCATGGTAAATTGTTGAGGGGGTTGACCTCTATTTCTCACAAGTTGACTAATCTAATCTTGCATTTCCCAGACCATTTTCTACAACTTTGTGGTCTCAATTTCTTCTTCCTTAGCTACAAGTGTTTCAACATGATAGTCTTTGGGTAACCTAGCCCCTTGTTTAGCTAGCTCAAGGAAGTACTTTTCTTTCTCCTCTAAAATAAGGATCTCCATCATCCTAATGAGATCTTTATTAGCTTTGGTAGCATCTATATCTTTTTGAGTTATCACTTTAGCTTCAGTCCCAAGGATCTCATAAATACTCTGAGCCTGATCTTATTGTTGATCATCTTGGTTTTGATCAAATGGAGGAGGACGATAGAAGTAGGCGGGTTGTTGACTGCCTTGAGGTTTGCTTCGAGATTGATCATCATTGTAGAATAGATTTTGGTTATGTTGAGATTGACCATGAGGTTGCTTATTCTAGGGTAGAGCATAAAATGGTTCATTAGAAGATTGACCATGATATTGATTGTTTTGAGATTGATCAGAGTTTTGACAATACTTGCCCGGTTGGAAATCAAATGAATCTACCATCGTGTCGTAGACTTGCGCAGTATCTAGAGACTTGACAAAGTGATGTGAATGAGATCAAGAAGGTGCGGCCAAGGTAACCTTTGGTGAATGAATAAGATCAAAAGATTTAACAAATTCTGGTGGAAAAATATCTTCAACAGTACCACTAGGTTCAATGATAGGACTATTCTCAATAGGATTAATTGGCACGATAATAGGACCAGTCTATTTAAGAGATCTTCCAAAGATGTGGAACAATGATTCATCTTGGAAGTATGATTTATCTTGGTCTTGAAATGAAAAACTAGGTTGAGCTTCAAACAATGGGTTGAAGCACTCTCAAAACACCGGAGGTGATGGTTGAGACGGACTAATTTTCAAAGTGCTCAATGAGGAAAATGAGGATGTCTCACAAAGTTCAGATTTCACAATGGATTCAGGAGGATCTATCTCTTGATTAGGAGGTTCACTTCTACCTTGATTAGGATTCTGAATAGGATAAGTCTTGCCACTTCTAGTCATGAAAGTCATAGACAAAGATGAAATGAGAGAGGATTTGGGACAAAGCTAGACTCAGTCTCTAAGAACAACACAAAAGAGATAAAGGCTAGGATATCCAAGATGTGAGATGGATCTGGTACAAATCATCAAAAGAGCGGGCTAGAACAGCTGAGATAAGACTATCACAACACAAGATACAAAAGGCATAAAGAGATAAGGTAAACCAATGACAGATGACATGAGTCAAAGCAAAGATCGATCGATTCCTAACTCAAAACAACCAATTTCTATCAATGAACGATAGGAAAGCAGAAAAATAGACCTTAAACAAAAGGTAGATTAGATAAAAGTCAAACAATCAATAGCAAATAAGTCTCTATTTTTGCAAACTATGCTACAGTCTCGCATGAGAAAGTAGTAGGCCGCACAAGAGAACACTAGTCTTCACATGAGAAAACAAGGTCTCATGCAAGAAAGTGCTCTAAAGTGTGAAACCTCATGCGAGAAAGGTAGAAAATCTGATAATCAGGCATAGTTTTTGAGATAAAAGTTGAATCTTGAAGTACAGTCTGAACTGATGTCTGACAAAAAATCTAGTTTCCTGATAGGTTTGAAGAATAGTTTAATCAACAAGCTCATTTTAGGATTTCAAGCATTCGTTTAAAGACACAAAGGTTCAAATCAAGCAGTTGTGAAATAAGAAGTAGTCGTTAACAGACCTATCAAGGACAAAGCAACTTGATATCATCAGGGGAGTCTTTGTTTGATAATGATTGGACAATGTTTAAGACTCAATAACAAACACATAGCTTAGTCCTACAAAAAAAATGGTGAGAAGCCAAAACCTTTGCCCCATTGCTTGAATGCATACATGCACCTCACACAGCCGTGTCACCCCCTAGAGGGCACCCATTTTTTTGGTGTTTCCAAGGACTCAACAGTGTACATTCAAAGGTTACCCTTGTATTAGGGGCCATTGTCACAATTGCCTCCAAACATCTAGGTGTATGCCTATGATGGGAATCTATGGGAGAGATTCTTCCCCCTCCCTGCACAAAGATTATGACTCCTTTTGGAGGTGAACTAGGTAGGCCACTAGCTATGACAAGTTCTTAGTAGGCTTCCATTCATGCTAACCTTCAATGCCCCCAATATAGGGTTGAGGCCTCGCAGCCACACCAACACCTAAAAGTCATACACCCCCACAAGCAGGGCTAGGAGCAGCGCCACTCAGTACAACAGGTGGAGCCTCCTCAAGATGATAGTCAAAGTCTTGAGAAGGAAGCTAACATGGTTTTGGAGTCTTTAGACTCAACAAAATGTTCTTTATTAGAGTGAGGTGGAATCACTGGTGATAGGTGCGTACTCACTTGGGTCGTTCCCAGAGGTTCAATACCGGCAGGCCCTCTAAAGGTGACACTAGACTTGGTTTAGATACAGGGGTCAGATTTTTTTGTTCTCCCAAAGGGAGAAGAGCATACTTCTCTATCCCATTTCCTCACCCAAACACATCAAGAAAGTTCATCACTGAGTTAGTTTCACTCCACCACAACTACAATTTTGGTTTCTGGTTCTCTCAGAGAGAGAAGAGCATAATCCCCTGGTAAGGAGAAGTGTAAAGATTCACTACCTTTCTCCACTTCCCCAAGAATTTGGCATACTAGTAAGATCATTAAGATTTTAGGTTCATTCATGGTCATCACCTCCATGTAATGAAGAGCCAAAGTCCCTACTCACTATCAAAATCCTCAAGAAATTTTAACGGAGCCCTATTTAGACTATGTGAATAAAACCAGGAAATAAACACAACATTTTTAGCAATCTTCGACTATCAACCTGCAATCAAACCATTAGCATGTTTTAGTTCTTGGTCAAACATTCTGCAAAAAACTAGTATGCTATGAAAATGATAGAAAATACTAAGCAACAGCAAATAGAAAACTGTTAGAAATCCAAAACAGAAAGATAGAAAGTAGGAAAATTTAGGCCACTGTCTTGGAATCTCGTGCGAGGAAGTACCCCATGGTGTGTGAGGAAACATAGGCTACCATGTGAGGAAGTGCTACAGGGAGAAAAATCTCACGTGGGATGCTCTAGATTCTCGCGTGAAGATCCGTACACAGGCAGTACAGACACACAACAGAGCATGATTTTTTATCAGAAAAAACATGAGAATGAGGCCAGAAATCAAATTTTCTACACCACAATGGGCACCAAAATGTGTGTCTGAATGTGGACCTCTAAATCAAGCACAAACGCAACATAGTAATCACTCAATCATGAGATGGCAAGTATGAACATGAATTGTCCATCTCATAACATCAATTGAATCGACCTGTTGCCTCCTATGTGGATGAGGTGTTCAATTACTCTCAGAATGAGAGCCAACAACCATAGACCAATCCCACAATGGAGGATTTTCAAAGCTATAATGATATGCAAAACTGAAATTAAACTAAGATGAGTGCAATTAATCTAGAAATGCTTTGAAAGAGATATGAAATGCAGATTTTTACTTTTAGAGAACTTGAAATAAAGGTGATATTATACTAAGAACAAATAAGCAAATTAATCTAATATGAGATGCAAGATTAAACTAATAATGAAATATTAAGCTAATTAATGCAATAAAAGCTTTGGAAACAATGAATTAAATGAGACTAAAATTTCCTATAGTGTAGATGCTCTCAAAATTGGCCTCCTCAATGAAGAAAATGAGGTCCATTAAATAGAAAAGCCAGAAGAGGAATGAAGAGTTTCTTGATTTGAAACTCCTGACCCTTCATTCCCAATTGAGACACATATTCATGAATTACTTAATAAAAAGAATGGAAAATGCCACACAGGTGGCCTTTCGAATATCTTGAATTATTAATTCAAAAAGGTGTGTCCATTCAAATATCAAGCAATTATTAATTCCTTTTTATGGGTAATTAGCCAAATGGGGTGGATTTAATTTAATTCTAAGCACTTAAGACTTTAGGATTAAATTAAATTATCATAGGGGTAATTTAGCTAATTAAAGTCAAGGACTTTTAGGAATTAATTTTGATATTTAATTAATGCAATTTATGGTCTTTGCAATTGACATCAAGTCAAATTAAGTCAAGTAGGAGAGAGAAAATTGCCTAGGAAACTAGGACTTTGGAGATGTAAAATTGAAGATAAATGCACCAAAATTAATCAAATTTAATAGGTGCCAATTTTAGGGTATTACAGGGACCATGGCATGTGACATATCACGCAGATTGATTGGTTGATTTTACAGAGAAAAATTTGGTAATAAAGTTGTTGGTTATAATAATAAGTTAAATATTTCACAACTAAGGTGCTAATATTTTAGCACATATGTAAAATAAAAGGGGATTTTTGAACTCCAGTATAAAGTTTCCCAAAGGTTAGTTCCATTAAATATGAATGGTTGTTGCGCTCCCTTAATCCAAAGTGCTCGGTTGTTATTTATCACAGGATCACACAATGGTGACATGTGTCTTTCCCTGCCAAGAAATGCAGCCAATTGGATTTCTTTCCACCCTTTGATGGAACTTGGACAATAAGCGTCAATGACTACAATTTTAAATTGTAAAAAATTTGCTTTTACGAGCCATTCCTTCACTCATATGAATTTAATGGCAGAAATGAAAACACTAAAAAAAAGTAAAGAGGTTTTGGGCTGTTAATTTTTTTCATTCATCTTACTCCAAGAATTTTGAGGATTTCTATAGCTGGTGAGTGATCTGAGTATTTTTCCTTGCTGACCAATTCAAGTAAAGAATTGTGTGAAGAAGTCATAAGTTATCCTTGTTCTTATGAGATTTTATGATTTCTTAAGTCTTTTCTACAAATTTCTTGTGGGATTCTTTTTTTGAAGAGTCGTTGGTGTTGTTTTATTGAGAAGGATCTTGTCATATAGATAAGTGAAAGCCCGAGTTTCTAAAATTTTTAGAAGCCACCCTAGTTTCAAAATCCCAAAGGCTAGAGAGAATTCATGGAAGGCGGGGTATCTTGAGATAAATCTCTATGAAAATTTCTTAGACCAATTAAAACCCTCCACAAATAATAAGGTATTAGGAACTAGATTGGTTAAGGGAAATAAAATTGATGAGGGTTCATATGATGTGTTTGGGCATATAGAAGATGCCCGAATACCACTTTCATGGTTAGAACTATTCAGAAAGTGGTACGGCCAGGGAAATCTCTCAATTCCTGATTGAAATGCTTGGCAGTTTGACCTAGGTAAATTAGTTGTTCCAAATTTAATTTTAGATGGAGACCTTCTCCTGATAGTAGTAGATAGATATGATCTAGTGACTAGAGTGGTTAGGGATATTAGTGGAGAAGGTCTTCTCACTATTAGTGGAGATGAAATAAGGGAGGTTTTTGACAACAATGAGTTATCAGCCAACTTGACGGACATAAATTTAAAAAGTTTCCGAGACCAATATGTTAGAACTAGAGAAGTGATTGTTAATATGATTTAGAACAACAGAGAGGGGGGGGGGGTGAATCAATTGTTCTCAGGTCCTAATGTATAAGACAAACTTAAAACTTTTCCTTAAATCAGATCCAATAACCAAAACAAACTTGGTCATCACTGATTCAATAATAGAAACATATAATATTGCAGTCCACTACCGAGATGTAACTTAACTTGTAAAACATAGAAATGTTCAAACCAAAACATTCACACAAGTATTAACACCAGGATTTATAGTGGGAACCCAATGTGGGAAAAACCACTTTGTAACATGCTACTATTATTTTCACTCTTCTGAAGTGAGCTTGGTTAAAATTCAACCCTGTCAAAGGTTACAATACACATTGTTAGGTGTGACCCGGTTAAAGGATTTCAATCACCCTATTAAAAGTGAGCCTTGTTATAGGACTTAAATACACTCCATTAGAATGCAACCTTGTTCAAAGGATTTAACATATGACTGTCAGGTCAACCTCTATTAAAAGGATTTTGATTGTTACAATGGTTAGAAAGTAGCAGCAATATTGATCTAAAAAACATACAACTCACTTTGCAAATATCAGATCTGATTCCATACACTAATGTCGGTTTATTGACTTTGAAACTTTGCCATCTCCATCTCTGATCTGCTTAGAACTTTTCTTTAAGCAACCACCACAATTCTCCTTCAGCCTTTTCTGCTTATACAGTCAATAAAACTTTACTGATCTTCCAGCATTCTCTTTTTCACCCATGCACATGCATATCTAATGCTCAGGTTCCCTTAATACTTTCCTCAATTAGGTTAACTCATCTTATGCCACTCAATCTTATTTGTAGATCTTAGGGTTAGGTCAGATTCATTGAATCTACCCACTTCATGTTCTTCGGCTTCATCTCAAATCTCTTAAAGATTTACAATAAAATGTTTTATAGTGCATTTAATGCTTTCAAACAATCAATAAATAAATTCAACATGTTTTACATAGTCCAAGAATTCAACAATGTCAGCTCCAAAACTAAATTCTCTTCAAATATAAAAATGCTGATGCTCGATCAATACTGTGATCAACTACTCAGTCTTCATGTAGAAAGCTCGGTAACTACTAAAAATGTTTCCTCGGCTTATGATGTCTTCCTCAGCAATTGACTACTGTTCAGTCAACACTAGAATTTTTCTCGACATACACTGACTCGGTCAACACTAACATTACTCAGCTTAAACATGATTTCTCCATTTCTTTGCTCGGTCAAGCCTACCAATTTAGTATTCAGTCTTACTAGGATAAACAATACATTGTCTCATCATTGTACAACATAGTCAAGTACACTTTTTAATATCAAGATAACTCAACCTTTCCCTACGTGCTATTGTTACCAACCTTGCCCCAATCCTTCACAACAATACAATAGATATAGTACTTTCCTAAGTAGAAATAGTCTTACCAATTAAGGTTTGACATCAATGACAATACAACAATTATTTCAATTGCAGTTTCCAACAATCTCCCTCTTTAGCATTGATGGCAACACCATATGATATCACCTAAATAACACATGGATTACCAACCAATCCAAAAAAAAAACTTATCTGATCATCAGAGAATTATTTATAATATCCTTAGCCTCATTTTGATTCAGAATCCTATAAGCCTCACTTCTATGACTGTCAAAAGTATTTAGATCTCCCTCTATCCTGATCCTTCATTTTAGTTCATCACCCTTACCTTTCAGTGTCATGTGTTATCATATCAATTCATCTCCCTCTTTGAAAAAAATGCCAAAGCAGCAACTAAAACATACATCCATCAGATGTAGATAATATCTGTGTATTCCAGTGTTTCTCCCTATGTCATCTTGCTTATGACTAATTCCTTGTCTTTTCTCCTTTTCACAACTCTAGGCTAGCCCTAAAGTGTGACAATCTTCTACATCAACTTGTCAAATATTCTGTTGTAGTATATTTGATGCAGTGCTCCTAGCTTGACTAGGTAGCCTTAGTTAGGGGAAGGACCCCTAATTGACTTCTCAAATACTCATGAGCTTCTTTGGGTAAAGCTTTAGTGAATATGTCTGCTAATTGTTCTTTTGTATTCACATATTCCATTTGGACTTCTTTATCTTGTACTAATTCTCTCAAGTAGTGATACTTGATGGCTATGTGCTTGGTCTTAGTGTGCATCACTGGATTCTTAGAAATATTGATAGCACTTGTGTTGTCACAGAAAATAACAACAGGTTCAGTGATTTCTTCTTTCATGCCTATCAACAATTATTTTATCCATACCAAATTCAAACAGTTTACTCCAGCAGCAACATACTCAGCCTCGGCAGTAGATTGGGAAATGCAATTTTGTTTCTTGCTCATCCAGGAGACTAATCTCTGTCCAAGAAAGAAATCTCCACCACTAGTACTCTTTTTGTCATCTACATTTCCTACCCAATCAGTATCTGTATAAACTCTAAGCTCAAATTTGTCATCCTTCTTATAATATAGACCATAGTCAGCAGTTCCTTTCAATTATCTCATAATTCTTTTCATAGCCATCATGGGTGTTTCCTTAGGATTGGCAGAGAATCTTTCCATAATCCCAATAGCTAGTGCAATATCTGGTCTACTATGTATAGCATACTGCAATTTTCCAATCATGGATCTATACAAAGTCTAATTCACTTCTGCAGCATCATCATTCTTAGATAACTTTTGTCCAATAACCATAGGAGTACTCACTGGTCTAGCATCTTCCATCCCAAAATTTTTCAGTATTTCATTAACATACTTAGACTATGTAATGAAAATTCCTTTCTTCATCTGATATACTTGTAAACCAACAAAGAATTTGATCTCACCAAACATGCTCATTTCAAATTCAGTTTGCATTTCATTTGAAAATCTTTTACACAATGCATCTTGTCCACCAAAAATAATGTCATCCACAAAAATTTTTGCCAACAGGATACCTTTACCTTCTTCATCTTTCATGTATAGATTGCTTGTGTCATTTGTTCTTGAAAATTCAATCTATATCAAGTAGTTGTGCAACCTCTCATACCATGCTCTAGGAGCTTGTTTCAATCCATATAGTGCTTTGTTCAATTTTCACACCATGTGTCTTCTATTTGGATCAATAAAACCTTCTGGATGTTCTATGTAAACTTCTTTTTCTAGTATACCATTTAAAAATGCAGACTTGACATCCATTTGATATACCTTGAAATCTTTATAAGTAGCATATGCAAGCAGAGTTCTTACTCCTTCCAATCTAGCTATAGGGGAAAATTCCTCTCCGTAATCTATTCCTTCTTCTTATGCGTAGCCTTTTCATACCAGCCTAGCTTTGTTCCTAGTTATTTCACCATTTTCTTTCATCTTATTCCAAAACACCCACTTTGTTCCTATAACATTTTTGTTTTCAGGTCTCAGCACCAAAGTCCAAGTATCATTCTTCTCAATCTAGTCAATCTCTTCATTCATTGCTTGTATCCAGTCTTCATTCTCCAATGCCTCTTTAGTTGACTTGGGTTCAAATTCACATAGTAGGCATGTTGGATCCTCAGTCTTACTTCTGGTCTGAATTCTAGTATTTTTGTCTCCAATTATCTGTTCAAACTTGTGATGTCTTCTTACATATTTTTCCAAAATAGGTTCAGCTCTTCTCTCCTCTATTTCATCAGGTTCCCCAACAAGATTGTCAGATTCAGCTTCTAAATGCTTGACAACCTCTTGCTGATACTCGGTAGTATTTTCTTGTAGCTTAGCATGTTCTTGTTCTCTTTTGGTATTATTTTCTTGATGCTCGGTAGCATCTGTCTGTCACTCGGCATTGCTTACCTTAGACTCGGCATCAGGTGCAAGTCTATTACTTGCCTCTTCTTCTTCCTCAATGTACACAAAAGATCTATAATCTTCTAGTTCTCTTTTGCTATCAGCTTCATTTCTTTTTGCGTCCTCATCAATTTTCACATTCACACTTTCCACAATTTTGTTATTGTTAGAGTTCAAACACTTATAAGCTTTACTTTTTGTGGAATATCCTAGGAATATGCCTTCATCACTCTTAGCATAAAACTTTCCATTCCTAGTGTCTTTTAATACACAGCACTTACTTCCAAATATTCTAAAGTATTTAACACTCAATGCATGCCCATGCCATAATTCATAGGGTGTTAGATTTGTACCTTTCTTGATCTGTACCCGGTTAAGAGTGTAGACAGCAGTGCTTATAGCTTCTTTCCAGTATTTCTATGCCACATTCTTTTCAATCAACAATGTCCTTGCACAATCCAAGATAGATCTGTTTCTTCTTTCTACTATACCATTTTGTGGAGGTGTTCTAGGTGTGCACATCTATCTTTTAATTCCTCTATCATTGCAAAATAGATTGAATTCATTTGAAGTAAATTCTCCACCTCAGTTAGATCTAAGACATTTTAGGTTCCTACCTATCTCCTTCTCAACCTTAGCCAAATACCACTTAAAGAATTGAAAAGCTTCAGATTTTTCTTTTAGAAACATTACATGCATCATCCTAGTATGATCATCAACAAACAAGATAAAATATCTAGCACCATAGTAACTTTTTACACCCATAGGTCCACAAAGGTCAGTATGAACCAAATCTAAAATGTTTTCAGAAGTAAAGGATTTGCTCTTAAAACTTGACTTTGTCATTTTTCCTAACTAGCATTCCTTGCACATCACATTCTTAGGTTTCTTCAATCTAGGTAGATCTCTTACCTTTTTCTTCTTACTTATCTCTACCAGATTGTCAAAGTTAACATGACATAGTCTTTTATGCCATAACCAAATATCATCAAGTTGTGCAATTATACATGTTTCTTAAAATAGGTCAAGATAGAACAAATTACCTCTAGTCTAATCTCCACTTCCAATTAGTTCTCCAGTAGCATCAAATATTTTAGCTTTCTTGTCATGAAATTCCACTCGGTAACCAGTTCTGTTGAGCTGAGAAACACTCAACAAATTATAATTAAGACCGTCAACCCAATATGCATTTTCACAAGATATCTTATCAGTCAGTTTAATCAAACCTTTTCCTCTAATAGGACATGGTGCATCATTACTAAATTTTACACTTTTACCTCTGTAATGATGTAAGTTCTCAAACTTATTTTTTTCACCAATCATGTGATGTGAACAACCACTGTCAATAATCTAGTTATCATTCTTGTTCACATAGGATATCAATGTAGTTTTCTCATCCTCATTAGATTCATCTTTCATTGCAACATAGACTACCTCAATTTCAAAATCATCACTATCAGTGTCAGTTTCTTCTTCAGCAATGTAACAAGATTTCTTACCTTTTCCTTTGTAGTCTTTGTTCCTTCGGTAGCTTTTGTCATCTCTTCTATCTTTTTGTTTGTTTTTTCTTTCATCATCTTTATCCTTCCTGTCAGGACATCTAACAGATATATGACCAACTTTATTACATGCAAAACATATAATAGGGAGTTTACCTTTATACTTTCCTTTTCCTCTTCTCAATCTTCTAGCCATAAGAGCTTCTAGATCTTCCAGTTCTTCATCAGAAGTGTCACTGTCACTTTCACTTTCACTGATGCATCTTTCTTTTTCTTTCTTTGGCTTGTTCAGAACTAGTTGTGACTTGAAAGCAGATTCAACATTACCAATTCTACCAACAGTTAAATTATCATAGTTAGAGAGTTCAAAAGCAGTCAGCTTACCAACCAAACTTTCCAAAGTAAGCACATTAGCAGAGGTGCATCTAGATTCTTGAATAGCTGAGATTTTATTAGCATATATAGGACGCAGGGTTCTTAGTACTTTCTTAATTATAGTTTCATCATCAATAATCCCATTCTCTCCTCTAATAGAATTCATAACTTCTTTTATTCTACCACAATATGTGCAATATTCTCACCTTCTTGCAGTCTCATTTCATCAAACTTACCTCTAAGACTTTCAGCCTTTGCTTTCAGTACATTTAAGTCACCACCATAGATCCTAACAAGAGTGTCCCACATCTCCTTAGCAGTTGTGCAATCCTTAATGTCCTCAAATTCTGGATAGCTTAGGGCAAATGCAATTTCCAACATTTCCTGATTATGTTCTTTCTTAGCTCTCATTTCTTCGGCAGTCAAAGGTGCGACAGGTGAGACATAGCCATTCTCAATGTAGTACTTTGCAGAGTCACCAATATCGGCTAGATGCAACTTCATCAAGCTTTTCCATGCAAGGAAGTTTTCCTTATTCAGCTTCGATACCTCCTTCTTATACATCCTAATCATTTGCTTCAAGTCCCTTTAAACTTGATTTTTGTAAACACTAATAATAAGCAACAAAGTTCTGATACCAATTGTTAATATGATTTAGAACAATAGAGAGGGGGGATGAATTAGTTGTTCTCAGGTCCTGATGTATGACAAACTTAAAACTTTTCCTTAAATTAGATTCAATAACCAAAACAAACTCGGTCATCACTATTTCAATAATAGAAACATATAACATTGCAGTCCACTACCTAGTTATAACTTAACTTGTAAAACACATAAATGTTCAAACTAAAACATTCACACAAGTATTAACAATAGGATTTATAGTGGAAACCAAATGTGGGAAAAACCACTTTGTAACATGCTACTATTATTTTCACTCTTTTGAAGTGAGCTCAGTTAAAAGCTAACCCTGTCAAAGGTTACAATACACACTGTTAGGTGTGACCCGGTTAAAGGATTTCAATCACCCTATTAAAAGTGAGCCTTGTTATAGGACTTACATACACTCCATTAAAATGCAACCTTTTTCAAAAGATTTAACATATGACTATTAGGTCAACCTCTATTAAAAGGATTTTGATTGTTACAATGGTTAGAAAGTAGCAGCAATATTGATCTAAAAAACATACAACTCACTTTGCAAATATCAAATATGATTCCATACACTAATGTTGGTTTATTGACTTTGAAACTTTTCCATCTCCATCTTTGATCTGCTCAAAACTTTTCTTCAAGCAACCACCATAATTCTCCTTCAGCCTTTTCTACTTATACAGTCAATAAAACTTTACTGATCTTCCAGCATTCTCTTTTTCACCCATGCACATGAATATCTAATGCTCAGGTTCCCTTAATACTTTCCTCAATTAGGTTAACTCATCTTATGCCACTTAATCTCATTTGTAGATCTTAGGGTTAGGTTAGATTCATTGAATCTACCTGCTTCATGTTCTTCAGCTTCATCTCAAATCTCTTAAAGATTTACAATAAAATGTTTTACAGCGCATTTAATGCTTTCAAACAATCAATAAATAAAGTCAACACATTTTACATAATCTAAGAATTCAACAATGTCAGCTCCAAAACTAAATTCTCTTCAAATATAAAAATGTTGATGCTCGGTCAATACTATGATCAACTACTTGATCTTCATGTAGAAAGCTCGGTCATTACTAAAAATGTTTCCTTAGCTTATACTATCTTCCTCGTCAATTAACTATTGTTTGGTCAACACTAGAATTTTTCTCGACATACACTGACTCAATCGACACTAACATTACTCGACTTAAACATGATTTCTCCATTTCTTTGCTCGATCAAGCCTACCAATTTAGTCTTTAGTCTTACTAGGATAAACAATACATTGTCTCATCATTGTACAACATAGTCAAGTACACTTTGTAATATCAAGATAACTCAACGTTTCCCTACGTGCTATTGTTACCAACCTTGCCCCAATCCTTCACAACAATACAATAGATATAGTACTTTCCTAAGTATCAACAGTCTTACCAATTAAGGTTTGACATCAATGACAATACAAAAATTATTTCAATTGTAGTTTCCAACAGTGATAAGGAGGAAATTTATTCCCACTCATTTGGCTAAGGTGCAATCAATAAAGTATTTCATATGGGAATCCACTCAGGAACCCTTCACTAGGGAGGCCTTTTCCAAACACTTTTGTGACAAATATTACTCATTTTATTAGCTATTGGGGAAGTATGGTGGACACAGTATGCCTCCTGAGTTCATGTAAATGTCTATTCAAATTCAGCATCCTAATTTTGTCTTAGTATATGACTACGTGACTTACATGGTGAAAAAGATCCATATTGGTTTGGTAGATTTGAAAAAGAGAGGTAGTGAGATTGTATACTAGTTCTCTTTATTGATGCACATGTTTCTTTTTAAAAGTGTTTATTATTTCCAATAATTTATAAGGCTAAATAGTAACATGGATGGGGAACCCATGCCTATACAAACATGGACCACATTGATATCTAGGGATTGGGAGGGATCTAGTTATGTCCTATTTGATAATAATCTTGCATCTAGGCTAAGAGAGAGATTAATTGTAAATGTTTCTTGGATCCCTTCTAAATTATTAGATATTTTAATGCCAAAGGAGAGGAGGCCTGATTTGAACATTGAGCATAACTAGGGGAATTTTTTTTATATCGGTTTAGAACTCTGATCAGAGTATATGGTTTTAGGGGCTATCCTACTATGTTTCCTTACCATGTGACCTTAAGATTAGGTTTTTCTAAAATTATAAGATAGATTGGTTCAATTCAAGATGGTGAATTGTCAGGAAAGGGTAAGGGTACCCTATTTCAATATTTTACATTTTTCCACCATTTTGTAGTCACAAAAGGAGGATGACCTAGAGGGTTTCAATAATTTGTTCAGGAAAAGAATTAGGATCAAGGAGACTTGCCATGAGTTCTATTTCCCAAAATATTATATAAGAAATATTTATAGTGAGGAGATACAAGAAGAAAATAAGAGAAATTGGTTACCTTTTAAGGTAGAGTGGGATGAGATCAGAAAGATTGAGCCAGAGTATGACCCTCTCAAGACTTGAATCCTTTTGTTGTAAAGATTTTGACTTTGTTCAAATTCTTTAGTGACATATTTTCTACTTTGAGAAAAAAGCAGAGAACAAAGGGATCTTTCAAATTGGTGTCCCCTATTGCAATAGTTCATGAATAGCCTATTGAGGCTAGGATTGGAGAAGAGAGACCTAATTTTGTTTCTTCCCCCTCAGTAGAAAGGGCTTATAAGAGGTTTAGGGGTGAGTAGGTTAGTGATTCATACCTTGAGTAGGAGATAAGGAGGAAAAAATGAAAGCATATTATGACTAGTAGAAGGTCAATTTCCCCTCCTCTTTGGTCATTCAAAGGAATTAGTATCATGAAACCTCATGATTCTCCTAGGAGAGAGCCTTCCCCACTTTCTCAAAGACCATGATCACCCCCTATAGAGTTCAATGCAGAGAAGACTTTTGATGCCAAGGAAGGGAAGGGTAAGGATGGTAGGTCTATCCCACATGTATAATTATCAAGCTATAGTGATTCAGATGGTGTTAACAAAATAGACATTATTTTCCCAGAGAAAGATTTGTAGCTTGGTGTCCCATTGTTACCCATTGCGCCCCTCCCATATTTTACTTCTTTAGAGATATAGGGTCAATTTCATAGGGATTTTGGATGGGATGCCTTTGCGGAATTTCTAAATGATGACGAGTTTTTCAAAACCCAAGCCTTCCAAAAATTCATGTGGAAAAGAAATTTTGGAGAGTATCAAAGGAGGTTGGAAGCAAGAAAAACCCAATGACTAGTTATGTCAGAACAAGAAATTATAAATGAGGTACAATTAGAGATGTATCATGAATTCTAACCCTTGACACCAGAAGAAGGAACAAGGATTATACATGAGGCTCATGTGTTAATTCTACCAGAGTGGGATATTGTTGATGCTGTGGCCTTTGATGTCATGAGAAGAAATATGAATCTGCATTGTATAGAACCAGAACAAGTTGAGATGGCTTTGAAAGGACCTTACTAAAATTAAGATTCTTCTACCTTAGCTATCTGGTCTCTCACCTACAACAAAGAGAATGGACATATCTGACATCAATTTTAGAGTAAAGGGGAATGTAATTTAATAGAGGGTTGCAAATACAGGTGGTGTACAAGTAGCAAGACAAAACTTGGAATCTTCTAAGTTCATTCTAGATGTGGCAGATAAGAAAGAGCTTGTACTGAGAAATCAACACCTTTTCTGGGAATATGATATGAAATCTAAGAGGTGTGAAAATCTGGAGATAAAAAATGAAATATTGGAACCTAACATTAAGGATTTAGAAAGGTCTTTGTAGTAAAATATGTGTGTGTGAATTTTGTACCTATCTGTAGACACAACACTTCAGTAAAACATTAGAGGTTAGCAAAAATTGAAATCGTGCAATGAATTGAAAGCTAAACTAACCAGGTGATTTACTGCCTTCTAATAGGTGCAAGTATGATGTTCTCAAATTGTATTGAGATCAGTGACCTTGACGACACCTAAATGAAGGATTTAAATGCAAAACTGATATGAAATATGAATGCAATTAATCTATATTTTTGGATTTTTCTATGCAATGATATGATGAAAACTAATATGAATCTATGATATGTAAAAATTGATATGCTATGATGATCTAACAAATGAAAACTAATATGATATGAAAAACTATGCAATATGAATCTCACAAAGCTTGGATTCGCAAAGATGATTCTTCAGTCTCCAATTTGACAGTGTGATTTGCAATTCTTGTGGATTCTGTGGATGGATTTGTGAAGAGCTAAAGCCTTAATTTATAGAAATCCAGGGCTTTGGAGTGCATGAAAGAAAGCCATAAATCACTCAAATAACTTAGGATGATTTTTGAGTTATTTGAAAATAAAGATAATTTAATTCACAAAAACATGCAAATCATGCAAAAACAGCCTTTTAACTCAAATTAGAAGTTTAGATTAACTTTAAAACTCAAAAATGATGTTGAGTTCCAAAAAGTCAATAACTTGCATTGATTTTCTGATTTGGAGTTTAACTACTCTTTGATTGTGCACATGGATAATTATGAATTAATAAATAAATAAAGTTATTTATTCTCAACTTAACTGATTTGTGAAATAAAACAATTGATTTCTGGGTTAATCAATCATTTAATCAAACTTTTATTCAAAAATAATATCATTAAATATGACAACTTGCTTTAATTAATTAAATAAGAAGTTAATCAATTAATGATAGGAATTTTGATTTATTGTCAAATTTAAATAATAATACTTAGGAATAAATACAATTAAATTCAATTAAATAATTAAGTGGCAGAATTAAATCAATTAATTAAATATTCATCATATTCAATTAATCAACTTTAGGATAAGTGTGATTCATCGCCAAATAATCATTAAATTAAAGATAATTAAGATGATTAGGAATATTACTAGGAATATTCCCCGATGTAGAATGTAAGATAATCAATCAGGATTTGATGATGTTCAGATGTGCCTTTGGTTAGGACTTTGATGTCGATTTCATTTGATATGTTGATATAGGAGGTTAATGAACTTATAGCCCATTTTTGGGGTATTACAAAATGTTCCAAAATCATCCACATTAGGTGGGACAGGGCTACCAATCATCAGATCAGACATGATTGATAGGGAAACTTCTCCATCTCCTTTTGCACAGAATGTACTTAAAGAAACAAATCACTTAGCTAAGGCTACTAGAGCTCAAATTTACCAAAGAATTGATGAATTGCAAAAATCCTTAATTAAGGATCAAGAAGATTTTGAGAAGAAAAAGAAGGATATGGTACAAACAGTTTTGTATCATTTAAATGAAAGTGTTGATGAGAGGTGAACAGTCTCACAATGGGTAATAATAATCATGCCATTGTCTCCCCTAGGAATAATATATTCACACCAAGGATTACTTTTTCCATCATGAAATGCATTTAGATTGTCAACCCAAGGACGTAGACTTGAAATGGGATAGCACAGTTTGTGCACTAAGTTCCTAAAAGAGTCATACTGCCTATGCTGCAGAAAGATAAAATGCATGCAAGAAACCTCTACTATTGCTGCAGGAAAGTAAACACACTTATCTACTTAATGAAATCACTACAGAAAACTTGTAAACTTATCCTAAACCTATTTAACAACTCAAAGCATCCACTATGCCTATCTCTGCAAGTGCTACAGGAACATTCATAGTAGTAATCATGTAGGAGTAAAATAGTAACTTCTACTTGAAAGCATAGAAAATGCAGGAAGAAAATCTACTCTATCCTAATCTACTCCACCTCCCAAGTGGGCCCCCTTGGTTGGCTTTTTCTAACTATCAACACAGAAAATACTTCAAAATCACTCTTTCATTATATTATCATAAATTGGTTACATGGTAATGGAATAATACATGAAGAATAGAAAAGTGTAACTCTATTACACTAAACCCAACATTTGAATATATTTTCTCATTACTAACTAAACCAATCAAATCCCTTTATATAGAGGGTTGACGCTTATTGAAAGCATGAAAGTAAAGTCTAACTGAATCTTGCCATAGAAAGAGGAAGTATAACAACCACAACATTTTACAATAAGTGAAGATAATAGAATAACAATACTAAGGAAATATAGAAAAACTATTTCCTATATTCTCTGGAATACAAGCTCCTTCTCAGTAGTGGCATGATCCTCAGAATCATACTAGCTCCTTCTGTCATGGTTGGATTCTTAACGCTCCTTCTTTAATGCAGTTGCACTACTCTCAAACTACTCCTTGTTTTCCTGGAAGGTTAGTAGCATTTGGTATATATACAAGTCAACATTTCAACTCCTACCTAAATATTAGAACACAAATTAAAGTAGCTATATGAAGTACTGCAATATATATATAATATTCATCAAAACATGTCATTCTAACTACCCATAATCTTTGTGGTCCTAGCTGTACTTATCACAAATTCACATAGGTATAGGTTCATAAATGTCTTGGAAATGTCTTATCAGAGCATAAAGAGTGTCAAAAAAGTATAAAGATTATAAAAAAATAGAGACAATAAATTGTCTCATCATCTACCCCCTCCTAAACATAATGCTTGTCCTCAAGCATTACATTTCTTGGTTATTTTTCTGAAATCACTGACAATTGTCTTTCCCTTCTTCCCACTCTTGAAAGTGTAATAGAATCCTCTTGTTCTGGCCAAGTAATCTACTTGATGCTCCTCCTGCAAATGGTCCAATCTAGTGGCATTGATGTCATATAGAGGCCATAACAGTGTACATGGCTAGAAAGATAAGGGAGGCCATAATTCTTTTCTAGTTTGACACCCCAACTGCATATATTTAGTTTCTCTATTTGTAGCTACTTTGAATTTGATTGGGTTGTGTGGCTCTATTTTCTTGAAGGCCTCTAGTAACCTATTCCATTGGCTTCTTACTCCTACAAGAGCTCTCTGAAATGAAAAGTAGGGCAATCCGTGATATTCTTTGTAGACCCTGTCTCTTAGTGCAAAGACTTTTTCCCTGATCTCAGGTTTATGTTTTCCATAGGTTAGATTGAGCCAATCTCGTAAGAGGACACTAGGTTTGTGTGATTCAGCACTAAAGGGTAAGGTTTCAAAATTTTCTAAATCTCTGTAATTATTTAGCTGCCTATCATAATTTCCTTTGTTGTGCATCCATGACATCAAATCTCTCAAATGGATATCCCCTATATAGAGAAAAGGATTCCATTCTGTTTCATGTGGAATGATAAAATTATGTAAATAGAGCTCACATAGTAAATTTTGTTTCCATGGAGGTAGAGTTTGGTACAAACCATATAATTCTTGGGTTGATTTAAATTCACAATCTATAATCTTCATAGTCATCATAAGCTGAAACAAGAGGAATTATTCTTTCAAACAAATGGCATACACCCTGGATGGTGGTCTACAAGCTATGACCTGATCAACTAATTTAAGAGCTTGGTCCATTTGTTGCTTATGTTTCATTAGTTTCTCTTTAAGAGCTTCAATTTCCTCCTCCTTGTCATTTATCTCTTTTTGCAATCTATTTATTTCTTATTTCCACCAAGTCTTCTGGAAAACAAATTGATTGTATAAATTAAAGAGTATAAACTATATAGTAGGTAGGCCAAATTCTTGCTACTGGGCTTTCTTTTTCTTTTCTTTGGAAACTTGCTGAAAATATTCAGTGAGCCATGTTGATTTGTAGGGTACAGTGGACATATTGGAGTAAACAGGGTTCTGTGGAGGATTCATCTAAACATCCTCAGGAATGCCTTCTTGTGCCACATTAGGGCTTTGCTCAGATATACCATGATCATCATGTGGTATGTTATCACTGGGTTCTTGCAAATTTTGGGACTCTTCCATGTTTCTAGGAGACGAGGACACTTCTACTTGCTCAGGGGAATCATCAATAATGTACTCAATAGAGGTAGGTTTTGATGTTGGAACATTTAGATTTCGAGGGAAGGTGGAGACACCTTTCCTCACATGCGAGGACTTCTTCACACTATTATTTCCTCAACCACTGCATTTTTCTTTTGACGGGATCTTTTTAGCCTTTGTGTTGTAGGAGCAGGTGCTGCAGGAATAGATGTTGTAGGACTTAACCTTTTTCTTTTATTTATTTGAACTGCAGGGTTTTGAATTTCACTTTCTAGGTTAGGGGTTTCTTTTTCAACTTTCTATTTGCCTTTCTTTATGGAAGGAGTAGGAATATTGGTTTTTGGAGTGGGCTTAGAAGACTTATTTTCTTGGACTACCTCTAGCTCTTTTTGTTTTGCAGTCATTTCAATAGCAGGCTCTGAAGACTCTACTTCATTTCCTAAAGGTTGTTTAGCAGGATTAACTTGGGGTTGTAGAGTTTTAAATTGAACAAATTTTGTCCATGCCAGGGGTAAGACATCCCTAAGGGATCTTTCAACTAGTAGTTTTATTAGGGCTAGTGGCTCACAGAATTTGCATTACCCTTATGTGTCTCTTCAGCACTAATGCTCAACATATTGTACAAAAAATTAGGGACATTAACTTGGAGATTATGCCTTATGCAACTACGTAATTTGAAATGATGGGCATGCAAGTTTGATAATCTCCCTTCACAAGTTAAGTACCTGATAATGTGCATCCCCAATTTTGGAAATGGTGGAGGAAGAGACAGTCTCTTGCAACCTTGCTTGGTAATTTCAAGAGGAGGGTCAACTAGTCGGGAGAATTGAGCTCGAGATGACTTGGTGTCATGCTCGTCAGGGTAATGCTCCCCAATGACTGGCAACCCAGTGACCTCTATAATTCTTTCCTCAGTGGTGAAAACTGTTAAACCCCACACAGTTTATTTCCCTTCTTCAAAGGTACTCATAAATTCATCTGCTACTTCCTCATTAAACTCTGATAGATGAAGAAAATACCCCAACCAGCCACATGTGTTAAATCTCAAACTGCCTCGATGTCTGCCAGTAAAATGCCATGGTGCATTGGCTCATGCCTCTATAGTTATCCACCCTTTTTTTTTAAATACCCAACCTTCAATTTTCTGCTCACTAGTTTTATTATTAACCTTTCAGTCTCTTGTGCTATGCAAATACCTTCTTTCCTTCTTGAAATTCAAATGCATTTCTTGAAAATACTGACTTCTTCTCTGTTTAATGCCTCCATTATGTTAACTTGAACAATAATAATGATTTTTTTTTTAATCAGAGGACAACATAGCTTTAAGTGTGAGTTACCACAAAACTTAATTATAGTCCTTTCAAGTCATATCAAGTTCAAAAAATCAAAATTTTGCAAGTACGACAAATGTGTGGAAATAACGGAAATTAATGGAACAAGGCCTAAGTACAACATTGAAGTGACAAGGATGTGACTAAAATGGCTTAGTAATGACATTTGGAATTTATTACACTTCCCCTGCCCCCTACGAAACATTTATAAGTATCCTCACTTGACATATTTAGCACGAGAATGGGAAACTAGCATAATGCCTAAATTATATATTTAGTGCAGTACTAGATATAATTACTGAAATCTATGTGCTAAAAGTGAGTAAGGTTTGAGTGAGTTGTACTTGGCATTGATTTACCATACATTTGATGAAAATGTGGTGAGAGCATGATGATTTTGGTGGCCGCATGAGATTGCTGACATGTCTTTTATTGAAAGCATTGAAAATAGAAATTATGGGTGACATGGGTTGTGAATGGATGGAAGAAAGAGAAAAGAGATGACTTGGAGAGAAAAAGAAAGAAAAATGAATGAAGAAATATACCTCATATTAAATGAATTTTTATTATGGTCATTTTTCGAAGGCATGTTATGTTGAAGCCACAGGAAGAAGGCTTTCACCTTCTGCTGCAAGAAGTGTTGCTTGTGGTGTTGCTATAGTGTTTGTACTGAACTATTGTAGGAAGTCAACTTTCATTTGGGGCTTGTGATAGAGGTGCAAGAAGTGTCCATTGATAAGTAATTTGAATTGGATTGGATCTAGTGTAGTCAACTGGACTGCTCCATTTTTATAGACATGTTCAATTTTATATGGTCCTAGCCATCTGGTCTACGACTTTCCTTGAATCTCTTTGAATTTGGAATCATATAATAAAGCCCAATCACCCACTCAAAAGTGCTTATCCTTGATATTTGATTCATGCCACCTCTTTCGTTGGTTCTGGATCAGCTCTATTTGCTCCAATGTGGATTTATGTATCTCATCTAAGGAATTGAGGTAGAGAAGGCATTTTGTTTGTGCTACAGGAATATTGATATTTAATTCTAGAGTTGTGCACAATTTTTTGTGTTCAAATTCTATTGGTAACATTGCTACCTTTCCATAGACTAATTCAAATGGTGTGAATCATGTGGTTGTTTTCCAAGTTGTGTGATAGGCCCATACTACTTCAATTAATCAACTGCTCCAATCCATGCGATGCAATTGAACTGTCTTTGTTAAGATGGCCTCAATTTCTCTGTTTGTGACCTCTACCTATCCATTTACCTATGGATGGTAAGGGTTGGACTTCATATGCCTGATTTTGTATTCCTTCATTAATTTATTGATTAGATTTGAAGTAAATTGTGCTCCTTTGTCTGTTACAAGTTCTCTTGGCATGCCATAATGAGTGAATATACCCTCATATAATAATTTGGCTACTTTTTTATCTTTGGCATGTTGCATGGCTTCACTTCCACCCACTTGGTCAGATAATCCATGCATACCAAGATATATGATTTCCCATTGGAAGGAGGATCTATTGGACCTATAAAGTCCATGCCCCATGTGTCAAATGGTGTAACCACCACTTGTGGGTTGAGGGAAATTTCATCTAATCTGGTTGGAAAACCCATCCTCTGATATTTATCACATTTCCTTGTATAGTTGGATGCATCCTTGTGAAGTGTTGGCTAGTAGTAGCATGTTGTTAAGATCTTCAGAGCTGTTCTATTTTCTACAAAATGACCTCCACATGGCTCATCATGACAAGCATGGAGTATATCATATATTTAATCTTCTCTCACACACCTTCTCATGATTTGGTCTAGACCAGTATAAAATAAATTGTTATCAATCCATGAGAATTGGAAGCTTTTCTCTGCAAACATTCTTTTGTCCTTTGGAGAGAAATGTGGGGGCATTTTTTTACGGCAAGATAATTGGCTATGTCAGCATACCATGGATTCTTGACTGCAATATGGAATAGTTGTTCATCAGGGAATGTATCTTCAACTAGATTAGTGTCTGCATCAGTATTTTGAAGTCTAGACAAATAATCATCCACTACATTTTCCTACCCTGGCTTATCAATAATTGTTATGTCAAATTCCTACAATAGAAGAAGCCATCTTGAAAACCTACCTATGATAGCAGGTTTGTTCATTAGATATTTAATTGTTGAGTGATCAATGTGAACAAAGATGGGATAGCCTATTACATAATGGAGGAATTTGTTTAATGCATAAACTACAGTCAATAACTCTTTTTCAGTAACTGTGTAGTTTAGTTCTGGTCCATGGAGGGTCTTATTGATATAGTAAATTTCATTCTCAAGGTTACTTGGTTTTTGTCCTAGCACAGCACCTATGGCATAATCTGATGCATTTGTATGGATGTGAAATGGGATAGATCAATCAGGTCCTTTGAGGACTAGTGCAGTTGTTAGGAGTGACTTGAGCTGCATGAAGGACTCATCACAAGCTTGTGTCCACATAAACTTACACTCTTTGGTAAGCAGTGTGTATAGAGGACTAGCTATTTTACTGAAATTTCAAATAAAGTGCCTATAGTAGCCAGCATGTCCTAAGAAAGATCTTACATCTTTTTGTTTAGTAGGTGTGGGTAACGTGACTATTACCTCAATTTTGGTTGGGTCCACTTGGATTCCTGCTACTGAAATGAAAAGGCCAAGGACAACTCCTTCTTGCGTCAGCATAAAGCACTTCTCACTGTTGAGGGAAAGATTGTGTTCCTTGCATCTAATTAGTAATTTTTTCAAGATTTTGCAGAGATTCTTTAAATTTCACCCCGAATGCTGTAAAATCATCCATGTATATCTCCATACAATCTGTGAAATGTCAGCAAAATAACTTATTACAGCTCTCTGGAATGTTGCTAGAGCATTACACAACCCAAATGGTAGGACAGTATATATAGAATTCCCCCATGGACATGTGAATGTAGTCTTTTTTTGGTCCTCTGGAGAAATACTAATCTGATTGTAACCACTATATCCATCAAGAAAGGAAAAATACTTTTTACCGGCTAAAGTATCAAGTACTTGATCAATGAATCGTAAGGGGAAATGATATTTTTTGTAGCTTTTTTTAATTCCTTGTAATCTACATAGATTATCCATTTACCCCCCTTTTTGGGCACTATAACCAAAGGTGACACCCATTTACTATCAGATGTAGGATATATAAAGCCAGCATCTAGCAACTTTTGTAATTCTATTTTGACTATCTCTCTTAATGCTGGGTTAATCCTCCTCTGAGGCTGGCAGAGTGGTAGACTTCCTTCATTGATATATACTATGAGTATAGAGTGTGGGGCTTAGTCCCTTCATATCCCCATAATCTCATGCAAAGGCTTTTTCATGTGTTTGTAGAAGCTTAGTTAATTGCTCCATCTACTGTGAAGGTAGCTTATTATTTACATGGATATTGTGACCCTTGGAAAGATCAAATAGTAGTTGTAAGGTCTAGCATGGATACTTCAAAGATAGGACTTGTATCTACTTCACAAGGTAGTAGCTGATGGATAATATTGGGTTCTGATGGAAAAACACAGTGCTCAATATGGTCCTCATATGTATTTAACTCCAACACAGAACTCTCAGATATATCTTTGATCACAACACAGTCATTATTAAGAATGCTCTAAATTACTTCATCTTCCTCCTACAACTTTAGAAAGGATTGCCTATGTAACATCATGAGCTAAACCATAGAGTTCAACTCTTCTTCCCCATCTCCTAAATCTAGCCATATAGGTGTGCTTAAATCTGGTTGGGGTTGAGCTGGAGGGTACAATGCTAGTTTCTTAGTTTCTTGCCCATCTGATATTGTCATGTTCCCTTATCTACAACTAATGTTTTCATCAATTCTTGCTAACCATGGATGTCCTAGAATAATAGGGTAACTAGCAAGATTGACCTTTGGTGATAGAATCATGAAATCAGTAGGATATTTCCAGGAGTCTAGGGCTACTATTATGTCTTCTATCATCCCATCAGGGGTGATAGTAGAGCTATCTACTAATTGCAAGAATGTTGGAGTAGCTCATAATCCTTCTATGCTTAGTTTATTCATAGTATCCTTAGTCATTACATTAATGGCAGCACCTAAGTCTATGAGAGCATTTTTGACAGACTGACCATTAATGATGATATTAACAATTGGACTCCCTAGATCAGAATATTTTGGAATTACCAGTTTTCCCAATATAATATCAGCTAGTTGTCCTATAACATTAGTTGTTGTAGGATCCTTTTTCTTTCATCCAGCCTTTTTGAGACAAGCTTCTTTGATTTCTTTTCCATAGATAGGAACATCCTTGATGGCTTTAAATAGGGGAATCTGGACATGCATGTTCTTTAGTTGGTCAAGGATATCAATGGTAAATGTAAATCAAACCTCCATGATTTTATTCTTGGAATCCACCTTGAGGGAATAATGAATGGATCTAGAAGATGAACAAAGGATCTTGAAGGAAGATCACATCATCATAATGGCTAGATCTAGGGTTTGAATGATGAATCTTGAATGCTTGAACCAAATCCCTTCAATGGCTTGAATGCTTGAATCCTTGATCTTCAATGGAGAACTTGGATGGAGAAGAGAACTTGAATTCTTGAATGGATTCTTTCTTGATCACCTTGAGAGCTTGAGAATAAAGAAGATATGAATGATGGATGTGAAAATGCAAGAGGAAGGCCTCCTTTTATAGTGAACTAGGGCACAATCCTCTAGAGGGGCCACCTTGGAGAATTAAATCCCAATTAGGTCCTAACCTTTAGAAAATATACCTAGATTAAATTCAATTTGAGGATTTACCATTCCAAAACCCGAAATGGCCGACCCGGAGGTGGGCAAACAAATATCCCCGAAACTCGACACCCGAAAATTAAGGAAATTTGAAATCTGGACAGGGGGTCAAGGATGAGGTTGGAACTAACCAGGTCAGGGTCAAGGTCAATCCTAACCAAGTTAGGATAGAGGTCTACTTTGACCCCATAAGGTTGACTTTGACCTTATGGTCAAAAACCTCAGGATCCAGACCTAGAATACTAGGAAATGCATATTGGAGTAAAAATCAAGGGTAGATAGAAGTAGAATGAGGAAAACAAGTATGATCCAAGAAAAGAGTTGATTCAAGGTACTTGACATGACCCAGACCACTTACTCAGAGGGCTAAATGCTTTTAACATGGAAGTGCTTCCATTTTAAGATGATACATTAAGCCCCCACTTTAGCAAGAGTATGGATTCAATGCAAACTCTTAGTAAAGGAGAAGAAAGAAGAGATCCCAGTGGATTCAAACTGAGATAGAATGAAACTTAGTTAGGGACACAAGCCCCCAGGCTAAGGATTCTAACTCAACATACGTGCACGAGGGTGCGAAAAACAAAAGGACACAAAAGAGGGGTTAGTACTAAAACAAACCCAAATCAACTAGCATAAGAAACCTTCCTAAGAAACATTTCTTATACTAACATCATATTTGGAAAGCTATCATAAAAGCATAAATTTTTACATAAGAAAGACAAGAACAACACTATAAATGACATAGCTTCATGATACAGTCCTACTAGCATGAAAGCAAAAAGAGAGAAAGGGAAAAAGAATGATTACCTCACCTAGTAAGATGCCCACCTTACCATGAATCACCCTAGAGGGAGAGCCCAACAGGTTCACCCATAAATTGTTCTTGCAATTTTAATGCATCTTCTAATAGCTTTTGGAATACTCATAGATCCACCTTCTTGTATCGCTATGAATATGAAATGCATGTCTCCTCAAGATTTAGCAACTTATGTGTGTTACCTTTGGAAGATTTAGCATATGAATGTGTCTTTTTAGGATTTAGCAACTTATGTGTGTTACCTTCCAAGATTTAGCATACTTGAAACTGGAAATGCATGTCCCTTCAAGATTTAGCAACTTATGTGCATTACCTTCCAAGATTTAGCATATTGAAAAAAAATTTAAAATGTGTGTCTCCTCAGGATTTAGCAACTTATGTGTGTTACCTTTAGAAGATTTAGCATATAAATGTGTGTCTTTTCAAGATTTAGCAACTTATGTGTGTTACCTTCCAAGATTTAGCATGGAAAAATAAAAAACTATAGTACAAGGGAGACACTATATATGCCCCCCTCCTTAATATGGCAAAAACATACTATTTTGACATGTTAAGGAAAGAAAAGAACAAGGATAAAGCCTTCTTCAACATCAAGACAATATCCATAGACAACACCCAGTCCAAGCCAAGAAGGTCACAGCTCCTATGAGACCATGGAAGGGATGAATGTAAAGAGATATCATGCAAGAAGTGAAAAGAAAGTAACCCTTATGAGGGATAGCACACTGTTTAGTTTCCAAGGTGAGAGATATATCAACCATGGAAACCCAATGTCAAACAACAAAAAGAGGTTTTTACCAAGGACATAGATCCTCAATGCAAACCAAAATTTTCATGTATGATTGGATATCACATAATAGATAAATACTTCTTACCCAAGGAAAGAGGTGCATCCTAGAAAGACAGGAAAGAAGGAGATGGCATCCTTGCCCCCCAAGTGTAGGAACAAAGATGGAAGAGGATACCTACTTCACAATGCAAGGATATATCATGTTTACAACAATGTACACAATATCCTTAGTGAGGGATATTGACCCCTACATCCAAGAATATAGATAATCATGAAAAGGATATGTCACTCATGAAAAAGGACCTCAAAGAAAGAGATCTTATCAACAAGACCCCCCACCAAAGAGGAGTGCTTTAGATAAAATATCATCCTTCAATAGTGGGAAAAAAGATTCAATCATCAAGCCCCCTACAAACAAGGGGAAGAGGAATCTTTGGAATGAGGGAAATAAATCTAACACCAAAGCAAGGGTGAGAGTTTATAAAGAACATAATTTGCAAAATAGAGAAGAAGTGACGACTTAGGACAACAACTTCTCATATAAGAAGGTTATCCATAGTCAGAACATCTATCAATATAATGAAATAATATTGCAATATAAACAAATACCACTAAGCTAAGGAAATCAGCTCCCTAGACAAAGAGAAAGAAAGAGGTACCTTGCCCCCCAAAGATAGAGACAAGGAATACCTTCACAAAAAAAATGTCTTAGAAAAGATATCTTGAAAAGAAAATATAGATTCTATGGATGATTAAAAACATAATGCAAATCCATAGAAAAATAGGAGAGAAAGAATACCAATTAAGCCCCAATAAAAGACCTAATGGATTCTAGGAGACTGGATGAAGATACACCTCTTGCCCCCCAGTCATGAGACAAGAGGGGAAGAACATCTACATTATATCTAAAGGAGGGGAATCCCCTATAAAAAAATTATGAAGGAATTGTAAAACTACACGAGAGTGAGATATAATTCCTAAAGCAACTCTTTCTCTAACATATAACTTGAAATGTTTACAATAAGCAAGTAAATGTTTGTTACTATAATGAAAAGGACATTTCTATTTGTATAAAGCATCTATCGACATAGGTCTAGAGATTTCCTTCTTGGAATTCATTAGCTCAACATATACCTTCTTAGCCACTTCTTGACGAGTATTAGGGTTATCTAAGATAGGTGTGGGGAGAAGAATGTGAAGAGGAGGATGATGTTTAGCATCACCTACCTTAACTTGAGATCTTGAACAACCAACACCATACATATCCGGTTTAGGGGGTATATGAACTAGAAACCTAATACCATGCTCATTAACCCCAAGCCCTAAATCTTTATAACCTTGTTTAGTCACCATATTATATCCAGTAGTGTACATATTATGTAAAGCTTCTATAGGAGGTGATTGTTTATCATGTTCATGACTAAAGTTTGTATAAGGTGGGATAATAGGTTTTGAAGAATTTTCTTTACCCTATCCTTTAATATCATCATGGATCGAAGGAGAAGGTAAATCAAAGAAATCTTGCACATTCGCATCCTGAACTATAGCTTGAATCCCATCATAAGTATAGGAAGACCAAGGATGAATACATGGAGAATTAGGTATCAAATTAGGATTAGGAAGATTAGGATTAGGATTGATAGGATTAAGATTAGGATTGATAGGATTAGGATTAGGAAGATTAGGAGATGGTCTATCATCTACCAAATTCTTCACATAATCCAAAAGATTAATAAGGCTACCACATAAATCTTTAATGAAGGTTTTTAATGTAGGTAGAGTAGTGTCGATCATCTTCACAAAAGCATAAGAAAGAGAAAAGTGAAGGGTCATCAACATAATGAAATGAATAATACTCTCATAAACATCATAGGTATTATAAAAAGATGCTAAAAGAAGATGTTAGAAATAGGGAATACTGAGAGGGGGGGATGAATCAATATTCTACAAACTTTATCTTTTGCCCAATTATGGATATAACAGATTATCTTTATACATGCATAACATAAAAAGCTAAACAACATGCATAACAATAAAGAACTTATAACACATTATTTGTTCTTGAGGAAACCCTAGTGGGGATAGTACCCACAAAGATCCACTAATCAAAAGTATCATGTTAAGGATGTTGACCCAGTTAGGAGTCTATTACAATAATATAGTGTATCAGTCTTGATTAAGGGACTATAGGCCTTGTTAGAAGCCTCAACCCTATTAGGAGTTGTAGTACAAAATGTGATTACCAAATGAGCCCACTACCCAAACAAGTAATGTACAATATACACTAATTACAAAATAGGTTAAGGTACATAACCTTATACTACTTGCATCAATATCACTTCACTACTCTTTCACTATCGCTATTACATATGCTTCATATACTTTGCATCATACTTCTACAATTGCTTGATGCTTGTTACAATTACTTCACTTTACAATTACAATTACATTTACATTTATACCAATAGCTTTATCAAAGATTTAACATCTAGGATGTCATCCCTTTATATTTTTAAGTCATTATTTTGATAAAAAAAAAATCCCTTAACTCTTTACTAGTTTTGTCTTCATATTTTGTCCTGTTGGCTTTACACTATCTTCGGTAAAACTATCATAACTTCTTCCATACATGTTGTACTAACTTGTGCTCTGAGATGGGTGATCAATAGACATCATAGAGTCTATGTTCAAGTGCATAAGCATTGAACTTACTCCAGTCGATGTCGCAAACAAAAACTGTATCCAGGTTCACTGGTAAAACACTGTCTCACACTTAAACAAATTTGCAATGCACTCTGTCATACTTTCTCTCTGACTTGTGTGATCTTCATGTGGATCATATGTTTCCATAATGACAACATCTATACAATCAACTCATCCAAATTGCCAACAATCTCCCCCTTTGTCATTGGTGGCAACATATGAGAAAATTGGCTAAGTGTACAACTCAAAAATCTCAAAAATGTTCAAAACTATGGCCATAGTATAAAATACATACTATCCTTATAACTCCTCAAAAATTATTTCCTCTAATATAGTACTCCCCCTAAGAGTAACAACCCTTATCATATACTATCAATTTTCTTCTATATATATCTCCCCCTTTGACAACAATGACAAAATAAGGTAGGGAGGGTCACAAAATTGTATCACAAAAAGTTATACCTCAATTTATTTATTGGAAAGCCGATAGGCTTGCAACACAATCTAAAAAATCTATCTTCATGGCTTCTATCTCCTTCTCCCATGATTTCTTAATGGAATCTACCACATTGAGTAGTGTGCTCAGTCCATAAGAAGCAATTTCACATGCTTGGAGGTTTTCAAAGTTAAATTTCTGAAAAGATGTCTTTGCTGAAAGACAATCTTCCAACTGTTCTTCAATTATGCTCAACTTCATAGAAACATGCTCTCTCAAAAGAGTATATCTTCTTAGTTTCCTATCTTTCTCATCTTGTACAATTATGATTTCATCATACAATTTTCTAACTTTCTTCTCAACATTACAGACCTTCACATTGGGGTTAGATAGAAGGTTTGTTTCATTTAGAATCTCTACTTACTTCAACTTTATCTTCTAATCTTCCTCAGCTGTCAAAGTCTCTGATTTTGTACACTGTATGTACAAAGATTTTCTTGTTTCCAAATGTTTCCTCAAATCTTTGATATAGATATCAAGAGTATTGATATCATTGCTGATGTACTGACTGATGTTCAAAAGCATTCTAGCCTCATAGTCTTCTTGTGCTTTTACTTTTGCAATATCAACTAGGTGTGTGAATTCATTATCAAAGGTACTCATTACCTTCTTTCCCTTCTCCATAGGGTCTGCTTCTGAAATTTGTGTGGCCACAATACTTTGTAACTTCTCAGTTAGTTCCTTCAAACATCCTTCAAGACTCTTCACCTTCTTATTCTTACCAATTTTTTTTTTTAAGGATGAAATCAGTTCCAACTAATCATCATCATCATCTACTTTTCCCAAATGCTCAATCATAGAGCCAATTTGAGTCTTCTTTCTAGTCTCAGGAGTAAGACTAATATCTTCTTTGGTGGGAAGGGGAACTTGTTCTTCTACAACTAGTGGTTCCACAACAATGGTCTCTATCATCTCTTCTTCTTTTGTAGCTTCCTGTTCCTCAAAGGTTGAATTGTCAACAATGTTCTCCAAATTTTTGAATACATTCTCATCAGTATCCAAGGTGATTTGTGTACCTTCTACTTTCATTGTTTCATCTTCAATATTAATAGCTAGAGAAGAGGGAATGTCCTCTTGTACTTTCTCAGCTACTTGCTCTGTTGCAACTAATGATTCTCCAACATACTCTACCATAACCTTGATAATTGCCTGTTCAGTCTTAGAATTTACTTCTTCATACCTGCCTCCCATAATCTGAATTGTTCTCCTTTTGGTTCTCAGATGGGTGCTTAGGGCCTTCATAATCTGGTTGAAATAAGCTTCATCTCTTATCTCACAAAGATTCCTCACAAGCTTTTCTCTAATAGTTGTCTCTTCATATGATGCTCTCTTCTTTCTATTCAAAATTTTTTTATAAAGATCATCAGTTATTTGTCCTTGAATAGTATCAAACTTCTTTCCAGTCAAGATCATATGCTTCACAACTGCATTCTCTAGATTAACTCTATAAGTATAATCATAAAGATCATAGTATTTTTTCATTCTTGCAAAGTCACCATTCTCAATAATCTGCTCATTAAGCTTTTCAACTTTTGGTTTCCAAGCTTTCTTCTTTATAGTGACATCATCTTTAACCTCTGCAATCTTTCTTGGAATAGGTTGCACTAGAGTTTTATGCCTCTTTCCTGGTCCAGCGGCACTGTCCTTAACTCTTTTTCTAGGTGTGGAGGAAGTGGATCTAGTAGACATCTTTGTTTCTATGTCCTTCTCAGGTACTTCCACTTTCACCTTTACTTGTGGTTCTTCCTATGGCACTGCAATTGATGATAAAGGAGGGATAGATAAAACTTCCTTTTGTCCACTCTCTTGGATTGCTGCTGATGTATGCTTTTCTACCAAAAACTCTCTCTCTGTCATTCCTATATCCTTTAAGATTTTCTTAATGGTGCTCTCAACTTTCTTAGACTACTTTTCTTCAATTAGAATCTTTGCAGAGTTGAAGTTCTCCTCAAAGGTTCCAAACCTATTACACTAAGTTTTCAACTTACACTTCAGTAGCCTGCTAACATACTCTTCAGTTTCTACCTCAGATATTTCATAGCCAAGAGGTTCTATGAACTCTATTCTAGGCTCTACTGCTTCAATATAGGTAAGGTTAGTATCCACCATAAAAACATATATCATCTTTATACTTCTCAACAAGAGACTTAGGGATCCTTGATCTGCTAGACATAATATTTTGAAATGTCTTAATAACAAGTACTGCACTTTCATTAACACTATCAATAACATGCTTTCTGTATACTACATTAATCCTTTCCATTATGGTTTGTCCATCATTCCAATCATTTCCTATGGTGTAAGGAAATCTCCTCAAAAGATGAAAGAACATGTATGTGATTAGGGATGAGAACCTAAACTGTGTTTTCTTGATCTTCTCCAAGTTCTCAAACAATTGAATTCTAAGAATTTCACACATATCAATTGGTACCCTGTCAACACACATAAGATAAGTTGCATGTACCATTCCAGCTGCCATGTCATCTTCTCTTGAATTAGCACAAAACTTAGTAGTTAGGATCTTGCATATGTATCTCACATCAACTTGTTTGATTTTTCTAATCACAATTCCTCTACCATTATAGGATGAATTAGTGTTGTCAATGACTATTTTTCTCATGGTTTTCTCATTAAAAGGAATAGCTCCAATCTTAGATAATCCAGTGACTTCATGAATCAATTCAGCTGTAATATCTATCACTCTATCCTCTAGCCAAAACTTTCCATTATGAATTCTACTCAAAATGATCTTAGTGCATTCTTCATTATCAAATTCATACTGTAATCCATATTTGACAATTTCATTATGTTCCAAGTGTTCAAAACCTTGTTTCAGTGTCATATCTTGATTGTACATTTTCTAATATTCATTTGTAAAATCACTATCATTTACTGTCTCTAGTTTGCATCCAAGATAACTCCTAACATTCTCTAAATGTAAAAATTCATCTGGTACGGATGATAATGCAAACCTAGGGTCTTCTTCCAATGGTTCTACTGGTTCCCTTTTCAATTTAGGTATATTCTTGTCTCTGAGATTTTTTATTAAGGAAACATCCATGATTTCTTCAAATGCCTTTACTGATTCAAAGATTTGTCAAGTAAAATACCTCAATTTCATGATTTTAGGGCTTGTGTAGATTCGGCACACAATTCTTCTCCAAATCCTTGCAAAATGCTTTCTATCACTGCTCTTTGATCTCCTTGACACTTGAATTCACTTTGATGATCAAATAATACTGATCATAACCTTTTATTAATTTAATTCTTTTGTCGCTTCTTTTCAAAAAGTTGTCTCTGCTATCCTGTAAAACTTAAAACTTCTTGCGATCTCACAAAACATAATATTTTTCTTTGCACTCTTAACCATAGCATTAGAATGTCATAAACTACCTTGCATTAACTGCACAAGACTCAATTTATCATATATATACTTCTATACTAAATCTAAGTTCCTATTCTACTGCAATTTACATGAATTAAGTACTTTGAGATAGGTCAGGTAAAGATTCATTCTTACCTTTCAATACTTCACCTTTTTTATTACCTTCAATGTTGAATATGTCTCCTTGATCTGTGCTTTTGATAAACTTCACTTCATCTGAATTACTACAGCATCCTTTTTGATTGTTACAAGCATCTTCATTTCTTCTTGCATGATTCCTAGGGTTAGGATTAGGATGAAAAACTCTATTGTTCATTTTGCAAAACCTTGTTGTATGTCCAATCTTGTTACATATCTGACAAATAATTCCATTGTTTCCATATCTTGGTCCAGGTTGATTGATTTGTGATATGCAATTTCTAGCAATGTGTCCAACCTTGTTGCATCTATAACATACTCCTCCACTTCTTCTGTTCATATCTTCAGTAGGTTTCTAATCTGCACTGTTAGTATTCCTAAACATTCTACTATCATCATTATTCTCAATAAATTTAGGTTTCCTACAATCAATATCTCTATGTCCAAAACCATGACAATTGTAACAATAACCATTAAGAGGTTTAAACTATTTACCTGTGCAATCTCTCTTCATATGACCAATAGTATTACAAGCAAAACATCTACCTTTGAATTCTCTTTGCATACCTTTGGGTGATTCCTCTTGCTTCTGTGATTCTTCTTCTTTAGGTGTATCTTCAAATTTGTTGATCTCATCAGGCTTCTTCTCATCCATGCTTTTAGATATCTTCAAATCTGGTTCCTTGCCTTCATCATTTTCTTTGAAAGTGTTGAATCCAAGACCAATCTTATCATAGAATGGTTTCTGATAAGATATTTGTTCATCAATCTTCTCACTAGTTGAATATAGCCTTTCAAGTTGTTGTTTGGATTGAGTTAGTTCACCTTTCACAATCTTATTGTATTTCTCAAGTTCATCATACTGCAAATTGACTTTCTCAAGTTCAGATGTTACTTTAGAAAGTTTAGATTTTAGTCCTTCATTTTCAGTCTTTAGACTTTCATTCTCAAATTTTAGATTTGCTTCATTCTTGCCATTTCCATCTTTCAAACTAAGCTTCAAATTTTCTATCTTCAATTCATGCTTAAGGATCTCATTTTCTTTTTCCATATTGTCATCACAATCTTCAATAAAAACTTTGGATTCTTTTTCAGATCTCAGATCTTCCAATTTGTTTTTCATTTTCTCAATGAGGTTCTTTGCATCATCATACTTTCTTTTCAAAGTATCTTTTTCAATAGTAATCAAGTCAATCTGTTCAAGAGCTTCTTCAAGATTCTTCTGTAGTTGATCCATATCCATAGAGATCTTACTCAAGCTGTTAGGCTTTCCTTGAATGATTCTTTTCTGAGTAACTAAGCTCTGATATCAATTGTTAGAAATAGGGAATACTGAGAGGGGGGGTGAATCATTATTCTACAAACTTTATCTTTTTCCCAATTATGGATATAACAGATTATCTTTATACATGCATAACATAACAAGCTAAACAGCATGCATAACAATAAAGAACTCATAACACATTATTTGTTCTCGAGGAAACCCTGGCCAAGGGAAAACCCCTGTGGGGATGGTACCCACAAAGATCCACTAATCAAAAGTATCATGTTAAGGATGTTGACCCTGTTAGGAGTCTATTACAAGCATATAGTGTATCAGTCCTAATTAAGGGACTATAGGCCTTTTTAGAAGCCTCAACCCTGTTAGGAGTTGTAGTACAAAATGTGATTACCAAATGAGCCCACTGCCCAAAAAAGTAACGTACAATATACACTAATTAAAAAATAGGTTCAGGTACATAACCTTATACTTCTTGCATCAATATCACTTCTCTGCTCTTTCACTATCGCTATTACATATGCTTCATATACTTCGCATCATACTTCTACAATTGCTTGCTGCTTGTTACAATTACTTCACTTTACAATTACAATTACATTTACATTTATACCAATAGCTTTAGCAAAGAGTTAACATCTAGGATTTCATCCCTTTATATTGTTAAGTTATTATTTTCATAAACAAAATAATCCCTTAACTCTTTACTAGTTTTGTCTTCATATTCTGTCCCTGTCGGCTTTACACTATCTTCGATAAAACTGTCATAACTTCTTCTGTACATGTCGTACTGACTTGCACTCTAAGATGGGTGATCAATAGACATCATAGAGTCTATGTGCACAAGCACTGAGCTTACTCCAATCGACGTCGCAAACAAAAACTATATCCAGGTTCACTGGTAAAACACTGTCTCACACTTAGACAAATTTGCAATGCGCTATGTCATACTTGCTCTCTGACTTGTGTGATCTTCATATGGATCATATGTTGCCATAATGACAACATCTATGCAATCAACTCAGCCAAATTTCCAACAGAGTAATAAAGAACATAACTACACACCAAAGCATCTTAACAATCACCATAGAAAATGAAATGCAAGAAATATTTTTGGATGTTATTGAATATATAGATTTTTTTTTGTATTTTTGAATTTTAAAATGCAAGAGCATAAAATAGACCTAATCTAAAAGCCAATCTAACACCAAAAAGAAAGATAGTAAGCTTGTCAGGTTCACCAAAATGAATAGAGGTAAAATTGAATCACCTCTATTTAAATGTGTGTGTAATGTAGATGATGTATGTGTATGGGGGAAATATGAGATCCACTCCTAAATCCAATTTCCCAATGGAGAGATCAAATTTGATCAACCAAAAGGCTAATGCACCATCGAATCAATCTATGGAGAATATGAAAGAGAGAGAGAGAAACCCTATATTTCCTAATGGAGAATTATGCTTGAAATCTTAAATAATTGAAATAGAAGGACTAACCTCAAATTAGGGAAAATTTGGAAAATGCCAATTTCTGATGTCTATATGTACTTTCAAGAAATTCTGCAACCTACTTCAAACTGGAAATGTCAAGACGAAGAAAACCCAGAAATCTTTTGTTTTTCCAATGGCAAGTAATCTTTGACCCTCATAAAAGGTCAAAGGCTACATTCTTTATTTGAAGGTCGATTCTGACTTTGTTCACAGATCTCAAAATTTCACCGAAAAGGGTATCCAAATCTATTCTCAAATCCAAAATTTTGCACCTGTACCTACAAGAAAAAGAGGGTTTTTTTTGTTTGTTTGAGGGGTTTGCCTTGGTCAAACCCCGGTTTGGAATCAACCTTAATATTAAAATTGAAATAAGAATGCTAGCAAGTAGTAGAAATAGATCTAACAATGAAGCTATGCAATTTGATAGATATGTAATTGTATTTCGAATGTAAACAAGTATATTGATATGAAAGCTTGAACATAACAATGGTAAATGTAAATCAAACTTCTATAATTGTATGATTGGAATCCACCTTGAGGGAATAATGAATGGATCTACAAGATGAACAAAGGATCTTGAAGGAAGATCACATCATCATAATGGCTAGATCTAGTGTTTGAATGATGAATCTTGAATGCTTGAACCAAATCCCTCCAATGGCTTGAATGCTTGAATCCTTGATCTTCAATGGAGAACTTGAATGGAGAAGAGAACTTGAATTCTTGAATGGATGCTTGCTTGATCACCTTGAGAGCTTAAGAGCAAAGAAGGTATGAATGATGGATGTGAAAATGAGAGAGGAAGGCCTCCTTTTATAGTGAACTAGGGCACAATCCTCTAGAGGGGCCACTTTGGAGAATTAAATCCCAATTTGGTCCTAACCTTTAGAAAATATACCTAGATTAAATGCAATTTGAGGATTTACTATTCCAAAACCTGAAATGGCTGACCCGGAGGTGGGAAAACAAATATCCCCAAAACCTGACACCCAGAAATCAAGGAAATTTGAAATCTAGATAGGGGGTCAAGGATGAGGTTGGAACTGACTAGGTCAGGGTCGAGGTCAATCTTGACCAGATCAGGATAGAGGTCAACTTTGACCCCATAAGGTCAACTTTGACCTTATGGTCAAAAAACTCAGGATTCAGACCCAAAATGCTAGGAAATGCAAATTGGAATAAAAATCAGGGGCAGATAGAAGCAGAATGAGGAGAACAAGTATGATCTAAGCAAAGAGCTAATTCCAGGTGCTTGACATGACCTAGACCACTTACTCAGAGGGCTAAATGCTCTTAACATGGAAGTGCTTCCATTTTAAGATGATACAACTGTGTATGTTTTTCAGGACCTATATTTGTAGGTGGTAGCATAATGGCAGGTGTATTCATTGGAGGTGGCAAAGATAGATATCCAGGATTCAGGTTAGGCCATTTTTTAGGTCCTCTCCACTGGTTAGTGGGCTTCCAATTCCTTGGTGGTGATTACTATTGGTTTGGAGGTTGTGGAAACCATTGGTTCTATTAATTATTGGGCCAAGCATTATTCCAAGTAGGTTGAGTATACTGAGGAGGGCTTTGAACATTCCTATTTTTCCACTAAATATTATAAGGATTTGAAATTTTTAGTGGGTCTTGAGGCATACCTTGTCTCATGGCCCATGGTTGACATTGAGAAACAAAGAACACTTTCTCATCCTCTCCTATCTTTAGGTACTCAGTTGGAAGATGTTGATTCTCTAGGTTCGCGACTAGCTTGCAATGCAAATCCTTCTTTTGCTTGCGGCAATGGGGATAGTATTTAGCTAGTTGTGCCTTTGTGTCTGCATGCTTCTTCTTGGCAGTCATCATGTCCAGATGTGTAGCAACATCATTAATGATGTCTTGCTTGAAGTTTGATAATAGGTTTGAGATTTCTATCTTGGAAATGTCAAAGCCACTTCCTTTTGCCACTGTTGGTCAGAATCCTCTTCCTTTCTTTACTGCTACTCTGGAATAATTCAAAAAAAATTTCTTTAGATCATCCCAGGAAGACTGAGATATATCACCTCTAGCCATAAGGTCCAATGCTTCCAGACAATTATTGTTCACCCCCTCTCAGAAAGATTAGCTTCTATGAATCCTCCTGCAGTGCATGTTGAGGATTCTTCTATAAATTGTATAAGAAATGTGATATGTAGTCCTCCAGTGTCTCGTCTTCCTTTTGTGACATTTGAAAGATATCATCTCCTTTTTAATCACCACCTTTGAAATATTCCTTATACTTCCTTAGAAATAAATCTCTCATTTCATCCCAATTAGTTACTGCATTTTCTCCTAAGCCCATGAACCATCTGAAAGTTGACTCCTTCAATGTTGCTGAAAATAGCTTAATTTTATGACGATCAGTGTTATAGTCAAAACTTCGACACAAAATGTCAAACTTGAACAAAAAGGTGTCAAGATCCTCTATAATAAGGCTATAGAACTTTGGTAGGGCTGAAGTAGGTATGTTCTTGAGATTAGGGTTGTTGATAAGACTTGAAATAGGAAATGGGAAGGTAGGAGCTGCCATTACTGGAGGTGCTGGATAATGAAACTGCGGTTGGAAAGTATTACTAACCAAAAGGTTTTGGTCAACAGGTGGTCCTAGATTGGAATTATTGAGGAAACTGACTAATATCTTTGCAAAAGGATGAAGGTCAAAAGGATCATGAGGATATTCTTCTATTGAAGATGATGCAGCAAACTCAGGACTTGCATCAAGAAATGGTAACTCAAGTTCTTCAAACTCTTCTTTCAGTTTAACAAGTTCTTTTAGTAGAAATCTTCCATGAACAGCTCGCCTTCTTCAATGCATGTAAGTGAGTTGATGAACTTGTGAAGAAATCTCACAACTACTCTCTATTGACTAAAAATAGGAAACTAATCTAAAAAATAATGACTCATTAAGGTTCCTAGTTTGACACCATCCCTAGCAACAGCGCAAAAAATGAACAGTCTCACAATGGGTAATAATAATCATGCCATTGTCTCCCCTAGAAATAATATATTCACACTAAGGATTACTTTTCCCATCATGAAATGCATTTAGATTGTCAACCCAGGGACGTGGACTTGAAATGGGATAGTACAATTTGTGCACTAAGTTCCTAAAAGAGTCATATTGCCTATGCTGTAGGAAGATAAAATGCATGCAAGAAATCTATGCTATTGTTGTAGGAAAGTAAACACACTTATCTACTTAATGAAATCACTGCAAAAAACTTGTAAAATTATCCTAAACCTGTTTAACAACTCAAAATGTCCACTATGCCTATCTCTGCAAGTGTTGCAAGAACATTCACAATAGTAATGCTACAGGAGTAAAACAGTAACTTCTACTTGAAAGCAAAGAGAATGCAGGAAGAAAATCTACTTTGTCCTAATCTACTCCACCTCCCAAGTGGGCCCCCTTGGTTGGCTTTTGCTAACTATCAACACAGAAAATACTTCAAAATCGCTCTTTCATTATATTCTCATAAATTGGTTACATGGTAATGGAACAATAAATGAAGAATAGAAAAGAGTAACTCTGTTACATTGAACACAACATTTGAATATATTTTCTCATTACTAACTAAACCAATCAAATCTCTTTATATAGAGGGTTGACACTTATTGAAAGCATGAAATTAAAGTCTAACTGAATCTTTCCATAGAAAGAGGAAGTATAACAACCACGACATTTTACAATAAGTGCAGATAATAGAATAACAACACTAAGGAAATATAGCATAACTATTTCCTATATTCTCTGAAATGCAAGCTCCTTCTCAATAGGAGCATGATCCTCAAAATCATGTTGGCTCCTTCCATCATGGCTGGATTCCTAACGCTCCTTCTTTAATGCAGTTGCACCACTCTCAAACTGATCCTTGTTTTCCTGGCAAGTTAGTAGCATTCAGTATATATACAAGTCAACATTTCAACTCCTACCCAAATATTAGAACACAGATTAAAGTAGCTATATGAAGTACTGCAATATATATATAATATTCAGCAAAACATGTCATTCTAACTACCCATAATCTTTGTGGTCCTAGTTGTACTTATCAAAAATTCACATAGGTATAGGTTCATAAATGTCTTGGAAATGTCTTATCAGAGCATAAAGAGTGTCAACAAAGTATAAAGATTATAACGAAATAGAGACAATAAATTGTCTCATCAAGAGGTTAGTTTGTATTCATGCTAGCTACACATTTCTTTTTGAAGCAATTAAAAATTTTGATAAGGATAAAGAAGTGGCAAGGCCACAATATAATAGATTGATCCAAAGGATAGAAAAAATGAGAATGATAAGTTTGGGATTTAGGTATTAGAGGGAAAGGCCTCTAAAATTTTGGCCCACTTTTGATTTTGTAAAAACTCTAAAGGATTTCCAAATGTTGCCAGACCATATTTAAGGAAGGATTAGGGAGTTATAGAAAAAATTTATTAAGATGAGGGAGACTCTACTACCTTCAATTTTGGACAGGGATGGAAATGTGAAAGCACTAGAGACATGGAAAGATGAAGGTAAGGAAAACTTAGAAGCTGCAGTACAAGAGATTTGTGATGACATGGAAAAAGGCATGTTAGAGGAGTATATAGACAATATTATTTCCACAGGACTCTTCTATGACAGTTTTGAAAAGGAGGTGAATCAATGTGTCGTCAGATACACTCCATTCAAAAGAAAGTCAGACGAAGTGCTGAATTTTGATTGGCCCGCAAAACAAGAATACAATGAATGGGTGTGGATTTATGTCAAAGAGTAAAGTACCATGTCATATAGATAAATTTTTCTAGTACTATGTCATCTTTAGAATTTATTTCACACTACTTTTGTTGGAGGAAGTCATGAGCTTGGTTCACAAAGTCTTCACCAAGAGGAGATACTTAAGGTATGAGAAGATAGCGCTTTTATTGTTGTTTCTTTTCCTCTGCCCAAGTTTGAAAATCTTGACTAATTGTCACCTCATGGCCCTTAGCTTGTTGTTTCCCTTGTTCCTATAAGAGAGTCATCAAGGCCATGAGATAAGGGTCGATGGTTGAGGTTTCTTAAAAAAGTATTTAGAGTATGTCGGTCTACATTCTTTGATGTGTATGTATTGAAGAATTAGAGAAAATAAAAAAGAAAGTATTTTTTATTCTAGGTCATGTGTCTTTTAAAAATTGTTGACATTGTATCAAAAGTATAGTTGTATCTATTAAAAGTTTAGAAGAATTTTCTGGTTTATTTCCTCTCCTATTGAAAACTTTATGTGTTTTGATGTAATACGATCAAAGATCTTATTATTTCGTTACATTGTTATGATGTATGTGGTGGGTTCATGCTTTAATTCAAAGAATTATTTAAAATGCTTGAATTTTTAGTTGCAGATATATAAGGTTTCATTTTTAGGATTGTGATAAGTAGGATTGACCAGAGAGTCATAGTTCAACACTTTGTAATGCAAATGTGTCACGGATGAAGAAGCTATAATTCTAGAACTTATGGTATGATGTTTTGTGCTTGAAAGACTTTGTTGCCTAGTGAACATGACATTGGTCTAAGTTAGGGTTTTCTTTATGTTTCCCTCACTTCAAAATTAAATCATTTACTTTTATGCCAAGTTTGTGTCCTACCCTGTCTCATGCTCCATACAGGTTGAAGTTCAATGGGTGATTAGCCATCATCTAGTATCTCCCTGACATGTTTTGATGCCTTATATGAAACATATCTATTTGTACAATGCCATATTGTAAGTTTGGAAAGTTGTGTTAAAATGGCATTGAGGTCTACCCACCTTGGTTTTGCAAAGCCTAAAGTGTAAAAGGATTTCTATCCTTGTTAGTTGGTCCAGTTATCTTAGGAATTTGTTACTCAAGGAGTTGGCTACTCTATAAAATAAATTGAAGAGTACTGGTAGCTACTTTGAAGTGTAAACCCTGTCAAACGAGGAACCAACGTGAAACATGGAATTTAATCTATGATGCCTTGCATTTTTTCATTAATTAATATCCTCAACATGCTTAAATTTTTATATTCAAAGTGGTTTCTATTTATACCACCTCTTGATGGCACATGGAAAATTAATGATGATTCTTTATGGCCTTAATAGGAAAATTACATTATTGCACTATTTATATCTACGTGCTTCTTTCTATTTGTATCATTGTATAAGGTGACATCCTTTGTTATGTATTGCCAATGAGAAGCTTTGTTCTTTAATTTCTAGGGTGCTCTATTTACACAGTAGTTATGGCTGTTTTGGAGTATAGAATTGAATTACCAGTCTATTATCGATAAATCAGGGATCCAATCCCATATGATTCTTCTAGCCTTTGTCATATAATTTTAGTCCCTACTCTAACATTGAAAATATTATTATATTGATGATTGGAAAAAAAATGGCTCAAAGATAATCCTACTGCTTTGGGAATGGAGGCGATGTCTCGCTTCCTTAAAATTCACATGGACCTACTTCTAGATAAATACATGTTGATAACCATTACATCTGCATATATTTTTCCTTATATCTTTTCACTGCATATTTTGTATCAATAATTAGAGTTTCATTCTCTCATGCATTTTGATTTTCTTATTGAAGGTTTCATGGATTTTACTAATTTGACTATACCTATGGGTGTTATGCCAAGCTTTTGCATGTGTTGAGGATAGGAGTTATCCGCAAAGAATATGACAATACTATTCTTAGGTTTTATGACTTCATTGATATTATGGAGTCATCTACTCTTAACTCTACCATTGACAAGTTCATCAAATTGCATGAGTTGTTTGGTCACCTAGTGCACTATGAAGAGGAGCCAATGGAGGTGGTGTTGTAGTAGCAAGTTTTGCCTAAGGAAGGTCCTCGTACTTAGGAAATTTAATGTTTTTGGCTCCTAGTTGTGGTTCAAAATTTTGTTTTGATCATGTCTTCCTTGTTTTAAGCCATCAAATTTTGTTATGTTTTGTGATGGCTCTATTTAAGCAGACTCAATAGTCTTAATTGACTAAGTTAGCTTTCTGATGTCCTTTTTGACAAATATGTATCTTGATTTTGTCTGCATGTGGGTTATATGGGGTATTTTAAAAATGATGTATTTAGGTACTCATTTTTGTATTTGGATAAGTTGTTGAATACTTTTGGGATGTCTAGTCGCTTTCAGATACCTCTAGGATATAAATGGTTCCTATATTTCTATACTTAGCTTCTATATATCAATAATCAATGACAAATGAAATAAATCATAAATTTTTAAACATAAAAAACTAGGAAAAGAAAAACTTTAGTATAAGCTTATATTTTTTTGGCACCTTTATCAAGACAACCTATATAAAGACTAATAAACACCATATAAAATTTATATCTTCATATTTAATAAATAAAATAATTTCTTCATATAATATATAAATTATATCTCTATTAATATTTAAATCTTTTGTACAAAGCTCAAACAATTAAGAATTTGATGATATAAATTTTATATAAATATTTTATAAATTTTACTTATTTACTGATAATACAAGATTTGACTCCAGCCTTTTACTGATTTTTTTTTTTTTAAAAAAAAAAAATCTTTTCCCTGATAAATCGAAACACTTCCAATAAAGAACATTGGTAAAAACATTATTCAGATTTGTCACATCAATTGAAGCTTATCAACTATTACGCATCCCATCCAATTAATTGACTGGCATTCTTGTCAATTACAATAAAGACATAAAATTGGAGATATTTTGACCCGCAGACTAAGTAGTGCACGAGCATGGCTTGCCATCTTCCTTCAGACATTTCTCCTTGTTTAATGGAATGATCTGAAAAATGCAGTTTCCTTAGTTAGAATTTGTATGAAGGTTTTCAAGAGTGAAACATTTAAAATAGTTTTGATCTAAATTGTACCTGATCCTACTGATTGTTACTGAAGTTTCTGAAACAATTTTATTTTGTGTGAACAGATTTTGCACTGCAGAGAAATTTTTTGCACGTTCATCAATATGCTTAGACTGCACTTCTTCGAATACATCTCTTATTTCTCTTTCTGGATCTCTGACTCCATCTTCTAATTTCCTCTTCTTTCTTCTCCCTGTCAGGCATTCATCTACAACCAGTACATATAAATAAAACCGAAGAGCTACTGCCCCAAACTGACAGATGAAACGGAAAAAATGGTAATAACCGTCAAAAAAGTTAGCTGAGATCCACCAATATCTCAACAAAATCATCTGTTCAAAGGGAGAAAACAACTATTTTTATCATTTTTTTTTAATGTTGCTTTAGATTCAGATTACACTCTTTGATCCATCATCATTTTTTTCTTATGCTTTCTTTCTTTCAACCTGATGATAGATCTATACATTGATGTAAAAATACTGACAATTGTATCCCAAAATAACATTCAAAATTCTCATAAATTACAAAAATCTACTTACTTATATTTCTATTCTGTTCCTCAAATGTATCATTACTGCTGCATATTTCCTCTAAAAGACACTTTTTTGATCTGTTTTGAACATCATGATAGATGATAGGCTTTTGTACTGATTCACTTTCACTTTGGCTCTCCTCAGAATATTCAAACACTACTTCACCATTGGAAAACCCAGATTCAACTTCCTATGCACCCACCGCCAATCTCTCATGTTCAGATGCAAAATCATTCAATTTCAATCAAAGAAGAATTCAAAATAGTGGGATATGCATAAGGTACATAATGATGCAAACCTCGTTTAAATCTACACCAAATAATAAGACTTTTTGCCCTTTATCTGTTTGCCATCTTTTACGGGGATATGCATAATCTCTTTGCTGAAAAAAACTTGAGACAAAGGCTTCCTCCATCGACTTAATATACAAGCTGTGTTTTTCATTGGTCCATGATGATTCTGATAATGTGGGATCCTCCAACTGTAAGAACATAACAGTTGTTAATATATATCAACTGACCACGCAAAACAATTATAATCATATAAAATTCATAAGCAAAACAATTACATTCATATAAAAAAAATGTGGCTAAGTTCCAGACAGAATGTATCGTTGACTAAATTTCAAAAAACAGAAAATACAATAGATTTTTGTGAAATTTTGAACATCTGTTCTTCTGTTCTTCATGATCTGCACATTTTGTAGTCGAAAACTACAAAAAAATCACCGTATTTTTGCAAATCTAAAATAAAAATTGACCTTTGTTTTTTTTTTTGTCTTTGGTACATTCTGTCGAACTTAGCCCACGCCTATAAAAATTAGACAAGATGAAAAAATCTTTACCAGGTTGGCATGTTGCAAGAGAATCCCTAGTTGCTCATTATTCTTTCTCATGGTTTGGGCATTCCCTACAAACATTAATCCCTGGAACTGAGCGATTTACAGCTTATATGCTCAAATCAAAACTTTTATTTCTTTCTCTCCCTATACATTTAATGGATCTGATAAAAACTCACAGCTTGAATGCTCAAATAGAAACTTTTGTCACTATCAATCCAACCATTTATAACACCCAAAACTTATCAAGTTTTGTAAACAGCTGTACAGTATGGAATCCTTACTTTTCTCTTTATTTTGGCCTCATTCAGAAGAGTCTTAGATATTTTATGTACAAAAATCCCAAAAGCTCAATAATATCTGATTTACTCCAGTGGAAATAAGATACTATTTTCAGCAATTGAAAATGAAAGAGTAAAAGTGCACTATTTTGGGACAGAAATAACAGACAAGTATCCAAGATTTTACCTTAAAAATCCCTGACAGTCTTAAATATCTTCAGGGTTGGACCAAGATTAGATCTAAACCACCTTACGCTTAAAATGGATTACTTGATTCTCAAAAAAATCTTACAAAATATCTTCCCTTGGTCTATCCTCTATCCAGGGCAAGAATGCTCCATTTATTGTAATTATTAATTAATTAAAAATTCAAATTAATTATATAAAATTTGAAAAACAATGAACACATTTTTTTAATTAATTAATAACTACAATAAATGGAACATTATAGTCTATCCAACAGCCACCCACATATGTTTATATATGCACATTAATATCTAGGACTTTATTTTTATCATTTATTTCTTGTCCAATATTGCTTCTAAAAAATTTATTAGCAATTTTTGGTGAAATCTTTATATTAAGTACAATTGAAGCTGATGTTTATGTTCCTTGAATCGTAATGTTAACATCAGAATAGAAAGAATGAGAATGGGTGTAAGTATGATAAATTTGGTTGTGTATTATTTGTATGCTCACTAATTACATGATATTAAATATGAGTAGTCAAGTGATTGAGGTATGTACCATTGTGAGTATAAATTCATTTATTAACAAGTAATAATAATAAATTTGTATTTATGTTATAATATTAATTAATAGATTCTATTATTAATTATTAAGACAAATAATAATATAATTATGGGAGTATTATATTTGTGAAGACTTTATGGCATCTAATTAATTATTTTAAATTAATAAAATAAATATTTAATCATTGGAGTAATAATAGCTTAGATAATAAAGTCAAGATCAATTGTTGCCACAAAGCATATGTAAATACAAAAAATAGAAAAATTAAACAAAATAAATGTGTGGGTACGTAGCTTTTAACTTCTTGTAGGAATATTTCACCAAATGTCAATATGTTTTTCAATGCTTTATATTTTGTCCTCTATTTTTGTAATGAAATAACTTGTACAAGAGAAAAAAAAAACAATAGGAAATATAAGAACCTAACTCTAAATATACATCCACTTTGTAGAGATATTTTACTATTGTGTAGTAAGTATTCCCCAGACCTCTACTTTCGGTCCTACAATAGTGCTACCAAAATAGTTTTTCTAATAACTTATTCAAAATTATAAATTTCTAAAACTCATTCCCATATTTGCATCATCACCACACCAAGATTATCAAGTAGATATATTTCTATTTATTAAAATAATATTATTTATTTAATTAAACTTTTTAATTATTTGTCTAGTTTTTTTTATGAGCATAAGAAAGGGTTTGGACCCATGGCAAAATGTGACCAAACATGAAAGAGAGAAGATTCTCATGAGAGATGAGACAACCAATCATTACAAACAAGAAATGATTTTAAGTTGTGTGTGTGTGTGTGTGAGAGAGAGAGAGAGAGAGAGATTTAAAATAAAATAATATCAAAATGCTAGTTAATATAGATTTAAAATATTTAGAATCTAAATGAAAAGCTTGTACAGAGTTAAAGAATGGAAACAGATAAGTACACAAATACATACCAGGCAGCTACCAAGGCCAAATGAAATGGCCGCCCTCCTCAGATATCAAGACCTATTAAATAGAGATTGCAAATAAACATTAGTACACTCCAATGGTAAGTACATGCATAATCATTCTCAAACTCTTCATTACCTTTCCCTTCTCAGTGTGTGTTGTTACCCCCCCCCCCCCCCCCCCCCCCCCTTGCATTGCACCCCCTTGGAAGTAGATGACACCTGCAAGAGTAAAATAAGATGAAAATGTTAATTAGCATATGATTTAAATAATTATCATGGTTTGAATAAAAAGAATGTCTACTGATAAGTAAATGACCAAGTGTGAAAATATATAACATAGATCTCTCAAGGACAAATGAAATGGTCGAGAGTGTCACAGCCTTCACCTCTCTCATCTCCTCCTCTATCATTAATTAAACATAAATAGATCTGATGAAGGGTGCTCCCCTTAATGCCACAAACACATAACAGAAATAGAGAAACAACAACAATAATATGCAAGAACAGAAAATTGGCTTCTTATTATCTCCACAAAGGTGGAATTACAAACTTTCAGAATTACAATATGCAAAGCCACATGGGCATTCCCTTACAATATTCTTTAGGACAAAGCCTCGAATCAATACCCAGATCTACTACCCAGAACTATTCTGAACTGCCTAAGACAATAATACAGCCTTCCTTATATAGGCAATTTTACACCGCCTGGGAAGGTTCCAGAATTTTAGCCAATAAGGCCAACCAACTTAGAATTATTTTATTTTACATTTTATTACATCATAGTCGGCTCAAGATAACCTTTGAAACCCGAACATAAATTTTGAAGAAAATTATTTTCTGCCATTTCAGGTGGCCCAACTTCCGAAGACCATAAGTCATCACCAATTGACCCGCTCGGCTATTATAACCCCATTTCGGAAATGCCACGAAGCGCTCTACAGGCTTGACCCACACAAGCACCCGTCACCCAAATTTTTGACCTCATCCGGGGCCTCTAAAGCCTTCAAAACTGAGTTCAAAGTTTTTGTACCCTGCTGCCAATACCGAAAATCTTCAATATCTTCCAATATACACTTGATCTGGCAATGAAACTTTACTGGCAGACTTATATGACCAAAATGAACCTCCAAGAAAGAAATAAGATCATTCTGAGCACATACAAAAATTACCAAAAATAGTAACTTTCCATAAATAGCAGCTCTGCACAAACTAGCCCTGATTGAATACAAAAATAGAAATATTTTTGGGTGATGCAAGATTGCTCTTACACCCAGGATGCTCCTGCATCAGACACCCGGGGTAATTTGAGAAGTGACCCTGTCACGACTCAGGTGTGCAGAGGAAAACCAAGACGGCTAACCTCCTCCTTTGTCAGCCATGATGAATCTTCAATAGGTCGTCTTTTCCATTTGACCAGATATTCTTCATATGTCATGTTCCTTGTGCTTCTTCCAACATGACTGTCCAGTATATCTTCGATCTCCTTAGTGTCTAAACTAGTTGCTGGAATACTCCACTGTGCTGCTGTGATCTCATCTTCAACACCTCCTTCATGATACTCTGTCAGATCTGAAATGTTAAACACTGGTGAAATATTTAGCTCAGTAGGTAATTCTACCTCATATGCATTTCCTGAATCATGTTTCTTCAGTATCCTACATGGTCCAAACTTCTTCATTTTCAGCTTGTTATATGTACCAACTGGAAACCGCTCCTCCCGCAAATGAACCATGACTTCATCACCAACCTGAAATTCCTTATACCTCCTTTTCTCATCTGCCTTAGCCTTATACTGTGCATTCATCTTGGTAATATGCTTCCTCACCTCCTCATGGATGTTCTTCAAGTGTTCTGCAAAATCTTCAGCTTCAGCACTACTTATTTCTCCTTTATCTATCTTCCTCAATTCAGATGCATTTCTTGGACTACTTCCATATACAATCTGGAATGGTGATTTACCAGTGCTTCTATTGATAGAATTATTGTATGCAAATTCCGCCTGTGATAAAATCAAATCCCATCCTGTTGGCTTATCTCCAACCAAACATCTCAGCAAATTTCCCAAGCTCCTATTCACCACCTCTGTCTGTCCATCAGTCTGTGGATGATGTGATGAACTAAACTTCAAATCTGTCTTCAACTTCTTCCACAATGTACGCCAGAAATATCCAACAAACTTAGTGTCCCGATCTGAAACTATGGTCTTTGGCAAACCATGAAGTCTTACTACTTCTCTGAAAAACAATTCTGCTACATGAACAGCATCATTAGTCTTTTTGCAGGGAATAAAATGTGCCATCTTTGAAAATCTGTCAACTACCACAAAAATTGAATCGTGTCCCCGCTGTGTCCTCGGTAAACCAAGAACAAAGTCCATACTGATATCCTCCCAAGGCTTCTCTAGTACAGATAATAGCTGATACAACCCTGTATTCTGCTTCACTCCTTTTGCCATCTGACATACTCTGCAACTCTGTACAAACTTCTTCACATCTTGCTGCAACTATGGCCAATAATAATTCTCACTAACCAAACCAAGAGTTTTGTCACGACCAAAATGTCCAGCCAATCCTCTGCTATGCTTCTCCTTGATGAGATTCTCCCTCATAGAACTTCATGGAATGCACAACTGACTCCCTCTGAATAGCATATCATCATGGATGATGAAATCCAACCATTTCGTCCTGTCTAGAGTAACAGGTTCTGTACAAGCTTTCCAAGCTTCACCAAAATCAGGATCCTCTGGATACAAATTTTTGAGTTCCTTGAACCCAACCACTTCAATCTGCATTTCTGTCAGCAATAGTTGCCTTCTGCTAAGAGCATCTGCAACCCTATTAGACTTTCCACTCCTGTGTTTCAAAATAAATGTATAACTCTGCAAAAACTCAACCCATTTCAAATGCCTTTGATTCAATTTTCCTTGACTATTCAAATATTGCAAAGCTTGATGATCAGTATACAAAACAAACTCCTTAGGAAGTAGATAATGTCTCCACTTCTTTAATGCCTAAACTATAGCATAAAATTCTTGATCATAAATAGAATATTTCCTCTTGGCATCATTTAACTTCTCACTGAAATAAGCAACAGGTTTACCTTCTTGGCTCATAACAGCTCCTATTGCAGTACCACTAGCATCACAATCTACTTGAAACACCTTATTGAAATCTGGAAGTGCTAAAATAGGTTATTCTGTAACTTTTTGTTTCAATAATTGAAAACTCTTTTCTGCTCCTTTAGTCCACTTAAACTCTTTTCTATCCCCTCTCATTGTTTCAGTCAAGGGTCCACAAATACTGCTAAAATTTTTGATAAACTTTCTGTAAAAGCTAGCTAGACCATGAAAAGATCTTACCTCAGTAGCACTCCTTGGAGTAGGCCATTCAAGGATAGCCTGTACCTTCTCTGGGTCCATTTTTAGACCTTCTGCTGAAACTACAAATCCCAAATACACTAACTCTTTCTTCACAAAACTGCACTTCTTCAAATTAATCAACAATTTCTCTTCTCTCAACTTCTCAAATACCATACGAATATGCATCATATGCTCATCCAATGTCTTACTAAAGATCAAAATATCATCTAGGTAAACAATGACAAACTTACCCAGAAATTCTTTCAGAACCTCGTTCATGAGCCGCATGAAAGTGCTCGGTGCATTGGTTAGCCCAAAAGGCATGACTAACCACTCATATAGTCCTTCCTTTATCTTGAAGGCAGTCTTCCATTCATCTCCTTCTCTGATCTGAATCTGGTGATATCCACTCTTCAAATCTATCTTTGAGAAATACATAGCTCCACTCAAACAGTCCATAATATCATCCATTCGTGTCAATGGAAACCTATACTTGATTGTGATCTTGTTTATTGCTCTGGAATCTGTACACATCCTCCATTCTCCATTCTTCTTTGGTGCTAATACCGCTGGTACAGCACAGGGACTCAGACTCTCACGGATCAATCCTTTCTGTAACAGTTCATGTACTTATCTATTCAACTCCTCACTTTCGGCAGGTGTCATTCTGTGTGCTGCCTTATTCGGCAAACTCGCTCCTGGGATCAAGTCCATCTGATGACTGATCTTCCTGACCGGTGGTAATCCATCAAGCACGTTATCGGATATAATATCCTGAAACTCATTCAACAAATCTGCAACTTCTACAGGAACATCTTCTACTTTCTCTTTACCAGCTTTTGGAATTAAAGCAAAACATACATGCTCATGCCTCATACCATCCAAGAAATTTCTTCCATCAACAAAAGTTATCCTTGCATTACCACATACCTTTTCTTCAATCTCCTTCAATGGTTTTAGCTTATGTCGCACTCCATCCTTTGTCAGGGAATAGGTATTCGCACGACCATCATGTACAGCACATCTGTCAAATTGCCATGGTCTACCCAACAACATATGACATGCATCCATAGATATGATATCACACAATACCTCATCTTGGTATCCGCCAATCTTGAACTTCACCAGGCATTGTTCATTGACCATGACCTTGTGGTCATCCTGTACCCAGGCAATCCGATATGGATGTGGGTGTTTCTGTCTCTTGAGCTTCAACTTGTGTGTGTGAAAATTGTACCTGATCTATAGACACAACACTCAGTAAAACATTAGAGGTTAGTGATAATCAAAATCATGCAAAATTGAAAGCTATCTAACCAAGCGATTTACTACCTTCTAATAGGTGTGAGATTAATGTTCTCAGATTGTAATCGAGATCAGTGACCTAGACGACACCTAAATGAAGGATTTGAATGCAAAAGATGGATATGAAATTGAATGCAATTAATCTATATTTTTGATATTTTCTATGCAATAAGAATGATAAAAACTGATATGATATGAATGCTATTGAAAACTGATATGCTATGAATCTAACAATGATATGTAATATGAATGCAAAAATAAGATTGATCTCACAAAGATGTCGATTCGCAAGAGCTTTGATTCTTCAATTCCAATTCTCCAGCGTGATTGTGCAAAATATGAGATGATTTGTGAAGAGCTGAGCCTTTAATTTATAGAAATCCAGGGCTTTGGAGGTGCATGGAAGAAAGCCATAAATCACTCAAATAACTCAACTTGATTTTTGAGTTATCTGATCATAAAAGATAGTTAATTCTCAAAATCATGCAAAAACATGCAAAAAATGCTTTTTAACTCAAATTAGAGTTTAGATCAGCTTTTTGAACTCCAAAAGGATGTTGAGTTCCAAAAAGTCAATAACTTGCATTGATTTTCTGATTTGGAGTTTAACTGTTTCTTTTGAATATGCATAATAATTAAGAATTAAATAAATAAATAAAGTGATTTATCCTCAACTCAACTGATTTTTGAAAATAAATAATTAATTTATGGGTTAATTAACTATTTTACCAAACTTTTATTAAAAATTATATTATTAAATAATGACAACATGCTTTAATTAATTAAATAAGAATTTAATCAATTAAAGATAGGAATTTTGATTTATTGTCAAAATTAAATAATACAATTAATAATAGATATAATTAAATTTAATTACACAATTAAGTGACAAATATTAAATCTAATTAATTAAATATGAAAATATTCAATTAATTAAATTTTTAGGATAAATGTGATTTATCGCCAAATAATCATTAAATTAAAGATAATTAAGATAATTAAGAATATTACTAGGAATATTTCCTGATGCAAAATTTAAGATAATCAATTATGATTCGATGATGTTTAGATGTGCCTTAGGTTAGGACTTTGATGTCGATTTTGTTCGAATTGAAGATGTAGGAGATTAATGAACTTATAGCCCATTTTTGGGGTATTACACAACTTTGTCACCATCTCTTCTGACACCAAATTGTCAGTGCTTCCACTATCAATAATCACATCACAACATTTACCTTCACACTTGCACCTGGTGCGAAACAGGCTCCTCCTTTGCTCAGGTTCATTCTCACCACTCAATAGGACTCTTCTGTTAATCAACGTTTCTCCTCTTTCAGCATCTTCAGAATTTGATGATCTGGCATCTTCATCTACATGTGCAACTCTGGCCTGGCCTTCATTTCTCCTGTCTATTCTGCCTTGGCGCTGAGGACATTCAAATGCCCTATGATCTTCTTCTCCACAGTGAAAACATGTTCCACGGAAGCCTCCTCTTACAGATCCTTGTCCTCTTCCTCTTCCTCTCTGATCTCTATTATTCTGATCCTGGAAGCGATTGGAATTATTTCCACACTGATTCTGACTGCTACTGGCCTCATCCTTCTTTTTTAGATCTTCATTTCGGCCACCATATGACCGTCCACCAGATCGTCCACCACGACCTCTTCCGTTTTGTCTGCTCTCGAACTTCTTGTTCAGCTTTTCTTCTACTTTTAGGGCAAACTGGTATGCCTCTTCAATACTGTTCATTCGAACCAGATTTAGCTCCTCCTGAATGCTTGGCCTTAACCCATTAAGGTATCGGGCAACTTTCTCCTTATCAGCTTCTGCATGGCCTGTTCTGATGAGAAGTCGGTAGAACTCCTCTGTATACTCCTGAACAGATCTTCCTGCTTGCTTCAAACTTTGCATTTTCTTCAGTAGGTCAAGCTCATAATCAACAGGAATGAACTGTCACTTTAATTTATCCACCATCCGATCCCATCTTGTGATTTTATCTTTCCCTCTTCTATTTCACTCTAATTGAATTTCTTGCCACCAGATCTTCGCATGACCTTTCAATCTGGCCTTCGCAAATTTGACCCTATCAGGATCCTCAACATCTTCATACTCAAAATACTCCTCACATTCATTGATCCAGTCGATCAATTCCTCTGGGTTAAGATTTCTAGAAAATGTAGGAACCTCAATCTTAGGTCTTTTCCCAATCTTGGAAATCGCCCGAAAAAGTCTTTCTTCCTCCTGGTTCACAATTTCAGCTTCTCCTTCTTGATATTCTTCTTTGGCTTCATCCTCGCTTTCATCTCTAACATTAAGATTCATTCCTCTGTGAATCTCTTCTTGCAATGCTCGCACTTGTCTCTGCAGCTCTCTAACCTCAGGTGTTACAACACCAGCTCTTCCGCCACGTTCCCTTCGTGGAGGCATTTTTGCGATGTGCGCTGAAACCCTAGCCACGGTCCTGGTGCAAACTACCTCACAGTCGGTGATCTGTTTACACACTCAAGAACTCCTGCTCTGATACCACCTGATGAAGGGTGCTCCCCTTAATGCCACAAACACATAACAGAAATAGAGAATCAACAACAATAATATGCAAGAACAGAAAATTGGCTTCTTATTATCTCCACAAAGGTGGAATTACAAACTTTCAGAATTACAATATGCAAAGCCACATGGGCATTCCCTTACAATATTCTTTAGGACAAAGCCTCGAATCAATACCCAGATCTACTACCCAGAACTATTCTGAACTGCCTAAGACAATAATACAGCCTTCCTTATATAGGCAATTTTACACCGCCTGGGAAGGTTCCAGAATTTTAGCCAATAAGGCCGACCAACTTAGAATTATTTTATTTTACATTTTATTACATCATAGTCAGCTCAAGATAACCTTTGAAACCCGAACATAAATTTTGAAGAAAATTATTTTCTGCCATTTCAGGTGGCCCAACTTCCGAAGACCATAAGTCATCACCAGTTGACCCGCTCGACTATTATAACCCCATTTCGGAAACACCACGAAGCGCTCTACAGGACTGACTCATGCAAGCGCCCGTCACCCAAATTTTTGACCTCATCCGAGGCCTCTAAAGCCTTCAAAACTGAGTTCAAAGTTTCTGTACCCTGCTACCAATACCGAAAATCTTCAATATCTTCCAATATACACTTGATCTGGCAATGAAACTTTACTGGCAGACTTATATGACCAAAATGAACCTCCAAGAAAGAAATAAGATCATTCTGAGCACATACGAAAATTACCAAAAATAGTAACTTTCCATAAATAGCAGCTCTGCACAAAATAGCCCTGATTGAATACAAAAACAGAAATATTTTTGGGTGATGCAAGATTGCTCTTACACCCAGGATGCTCCTACATCAAGATCAAGTATAAAAACATAAGTGTGCAATCATAATAAGTTATCTTATATAAAAATATACATTTAAAATTAAATGAATTGTGACATTAAATATTAAGTCCTACCATAAAAGGAGGAATGAATGATGGACATGTGTCTCCTCATCTCTTGTATGTAAGGACTCTACATGTTAGGCTTCAGTCCCCATCATCAAATATAGCACACCGCTCATATCATAATCCTCATAATCATCATTGTCCATAGGTTCCTCGACAAGGTCATGGAGGGGACCCAAACAAATATTCTAACATGTACTACAAGTGTGAGGCGCACACATATGTACACCTGAGGAGGATGCATTAGTATATTGAGGAGGTTGTGCAATGATGTAATGTGAGTAACTAGATGGCCGCTCAAAGTGAATTTCCCTAATGGTCTCTGAGGTAGCCTCTGTAATAATATATGGATTCTTTACTATAGGAGGGAGAACATATGGGGCCCTGTAATACTCTATGTGCTCCTACTCTATTTTGGGGCCGACCTCCGCCTACATCCATGAATGATCCCATACTCTAATAATCGACATGTTTACCCATGAAAAACTAGGCATATAATTTTTTTATGAAATAAAAAGGGACATCCATATTTTTGTTGTGTGGTTTATCAAAATCCATCCACCAATGATCCCAAAAGTTGGCTTCTATGCAAGGATGAATGCACCATTTCATAGACAATTTCTCTTTTGTGGTTTCAAGAGTCTTTCCAATGTGGGGATCCCTAAATAGGGAACATATATGTTCTTTAGTGATTTTGAGATCCTTCACCCCATCATAATCCAACCCATCATCATATATGGCATGCATTTCCTCTTGCCAATAAAGTGTAGCATCATGTTGTGTGGTGAGGGTTTGCATTAACTGTATGATAGAATCTACAGTTCCAAACATGGGGTCTAATCTAGGAATCCTATTATAAACATCCATAATCCTCCTCAACTGGTTCAAATTATCCCCTATAAGGTCTTGTAATGGTCAAGGGTTTTGAGGTTGTTGGTCTCTAGGTTGTGGGTTTTTAGGTGGTGGGTTTGCAGGATTGGAATTATTTCTATTATTTTTCATACTTGATTAAAATGAAAATTCATATAAATAAAATAAATTTTAAAAAATTCGGGCAATTCTAAATGAAAAAATCTAATTTTCATCTAAAACTTGAAGATAAAACTTTAAAACTTAAATAAAATAGTAAAAAAAAAGACTAACAACATACCTAGATGTGAATTTGGTACAAAAAGACCACCTCTTAGGATTTAATATTGGATCTCCTTCTGTTATCGATTACAAAACACCGCTCTTCACACCACCTCCATGGGTTAAAATGACCCATGACTTTGGGTTTTTTGTTTATAACACACAAGTATCTGATGTTGGATCCATATCTGATATCGGATATGAATAAATAAAATAGTTTAATGACCTATTGCCCCATGGGTCGAGGGCCATATATAACTTGTATATATTTTATAATGTAAAACTATTATTATATTATATAATATATTATATATTATATTTTATTATATAATATAATATATTATCATATCATATATAATTTTTTTACCATGGTTTCGAGGTCAACCAAAACCATGACAGGATTCTCTCTTGGCCTAGGTGAATCATCCACTATTTGTAGGTATCTCTCTGATGGAGAACATGAGCGGGTCTAGCCCTGATAGGCAGCATAATAAGGGTAACAAGAGAAGCAAAGGCAAGCACTTTATCACCCCGCTACAAGTGTGTCACTCGCGGAGACAAAGGCCTGCATTATAATATATAATATGATATAATATATTATATTAAATTATATTATATATTATATTATATTATATATATTTTATATTATATTATATTATATTATATTATATTATATTATATTATATTATATTATATTATATTATATTATATTATATTATATTATATTATATTATAATATATTATATTATAATATATTATATTATATTATAATTATATTATATTATATTATATTTTGAATTAATAATCGATTGATCAAAAAGGAGAGTTACAAAGTGAAGACTGCGGAGGCAAGCCCTCTACCCACCAAGTTCACGATGAATTAAAACATTACAAAATAGTATAGAACATCAAAGTATTTGCCAGTTTCCATGAGTATAAACTCAAAAAAGAAACCAAATATTCTTAAAGTAGAATGTCATTATAGTCTTCAACCCAGGAGGTCCACCCTTGAGCGCCCTCCATCCAAACCACTTTCTTCATTTCCAAAATATGAGTGAACATTTCAAGCTTATCAAAATAAGGTCCTCTGGTATCCCTGATTTCCTTAATTAGCTTCTTAAGCGCATCATCAAAGGCCGACTGATTGTCCGCAATACTGGCCCATTCGAAGCCATCTTTCATTTCGTAGATGAACATAGTGGCATGACTATCTTGGAGAAATCTCAGCAACTTCTCCTTTTCAAGCTTCATCACACAAGAAACTTGCAAAATAATTTTGAAACGTATGAGTTTTCTAAGAAAACTAGTAAGTACCCTGCCATTACCTTGAAATTTATCCTCATTTCTAAATTTCCATATAAACCAAAGGATGTAAGAAGAAAGGATTTGCCAGAATAAATTAGCATCTTTTTTAAGACCAAGTATAAATCTGGTAATAATATCAAGAGTACAAGCATGCTCAGTGATAGAGATTCCAAACAACATCCACACTTCCCTGGAAAAGGCATAGTCAAAAAAGATGTGTCTCATAGTCTCGGGCATCTTACAGACAAGGCAAGTGTCAAAATCACCAAGATGAGTTCTAATAGGCAATCTATCAAGCATGAGCTGCCATTTGAAGCATTTAATTTTAGGGGGGATGGGGGACTTCCAGAATTTTTCAAAAGTTTTCTGCCAATCAGTGGGACTAATATTAGCATACTAGATGAAGTTGAGGTGGTAAAGGATCGAGGAGTCACGATTGAGAATCTTGTAAATGTCTTTAGCTTTAACTTTAGGGAGGAGGGATCCATCATCCCAATGGAAAGAGAGGTACCTATGGGAGTCCACATTAGTACTACGGGGAAGATTAAGGGAAGCATGGGCATTCTTAACATGTTATAGGTTCTTTTGTGAGAGTCAGGGAGGTCAAAGTTATTACTAAGATTTTTCCAACTAATAAGATTGTCATTTTCCAGAATGTCCATAATACACTTAATCCCTTTATTATGCCAGTATCTAGCAGAACATCCTTGGGTTAAAGCAAGAGGCTTACCATTAAGGAGGAGGTTCCACCATATCAAACATTCTCCATGCAAGGTATTATTATTATCAAATCTACAATTATAAATAAATCCCCGAACATGCTCCAGGGCTTTCCATATAGACTTAAAGATCCAAGTACCTTGGACAGAGACAGGGAAGGAGCCAGCCACAAGATCACACAAAGGGAGCATTTTCCAAGATTTGGCATGTTTGGGAACACCATTTTGAATATTATTTCTTATCAACACCTTCCAGGGCTCTTGTCCTTCAAGGGCCTGGAAGATCCACTTGGTAGAAAGGGATATCCCTTGCTGCCTGAGATCCTTTAGACCCAGCCCTCTAAGCTTTTTGTCAATATGGCACCAAATCCATTTGACAGTGTGAGCCTTCCTTTTACCCTTCCCATCAGACCACAAGAATCGTCTAACAAACTTCTGGATTTTGAACACATGATAATTACTAAACATCTAAGCAGAGGAGTAATATATGTTGTAAGAAGAGAGGATCTTTTGGCAAACTTAGACCCTTATAGCAAGGGAAAGCACCCTATTATCCCATTTATTGAGTTTCTTTTCAATTATTTCTTTAACCCATAACCACATATCCTTAAGGGAGGGAGATATAGAGAAGGGTATACCGAGATATCTAACAATTTTATTAGGTCCTCCCCAGGAGAATCCAAATTGATGAAGCCAGTCCGGGGGTTCCTCATTCCAGCCAAGAAGAATGGATTTTGAGTTGGAAATGTGAGCACCTGAAGCTTTCCCAAATATAACCAAATTTTCAGTAAGGCAATGAATATTATGGCTAGAAAGCTCAAGGAAGAGTGAAGTGTCATCAGAAAATTGAATATTAAGTAACTCAGAGTCAACAGGAAAAGTGATGCCATGAACTTTAGGAGATAAGGTATCATCTCTGAGGAGGTAAAACAAGGCATCACAGGCAATCACAAAAAGGGAAGGGGCAAGAGGGCACCCCTACCTAATAGAGCGGGAAAGGGGGATAGGATGAGAGAGATTCTCATTAACCTCAACCAGGGCAGAAGCATCTTTAAGGAGGACTTTGACATATCTGCAAAATTCATCAAGGAAGCCAAACGCGTTGAGCATAGTGAGAATGAAACCCCATTCCACTCTATCGTAAGCTTTCTCAAAATCAAGGAGAAACATGGCAGCATCCTGGTTGGAGGACTTGGCCCATTCTATAGTTTCTCAACTGGTAATGAGGTTCTCAAGGATGTATCTGCCCTTGATGAAACCAGTTTGTGTGGAAAAAATAAACTTGGGGAGGATATTGACAAGACAAGAAGCAAGGACTTTAGCAAGAATTTTATAGGAGACATTGAGGAGCGTAATAGGATGCCAATTTTTAATGAGAGCTTTATCTCCATCTTTCGAGATAAGTTTAACAATGCCCATATTGATAGAATTCCCAAAGGTGCCAGAGTCAAAGGCTTCCATATAAAGGTCATAAAGGTCTTTAGCAACCCAGTTAATATTAGCCTTATAGAATTTAGTAGGAAGGCCATCCGGGCCAGGGGCTTTATTATCTTTAAGTGCAGTAATGGCATCAGTGATTTCTTGGAGGGAAACCTTGGTCTTGAGAAAGAGTGCATCCGCTTCAAAGATCCTATTAGGGATAATGTTCTTGCATTTATCCCTCATATCTATAGAGGCTTCATTATCCTCTGAGGTAAACACCGTTCTGTAGAACATTTCAAAGGCTTCATTATCCTCTATCTGTTTGCCATCTTTTACAGGGACTTGAGACAAAGGCTTCCTCCATCGACTTAATATACAAGCTGTGTTTTTCATTGGTCCATGATGATTCCGATAATGTGGGATCCTCCAACTGTAAGAACATAACAGTTGTTAATATATATCAACTGACCACGCAAAACAATTATAATCATATAAAATTCATAAGTAAAACAATTAAATTCCAAAAAAAATGTGGCTAAGCTCTAGACAGAATGTATCGTTGATTAAATTTCAAAAAATAGAAAATACAATAGATTTTTGTGAAATTTTAAATGTCTGTTCTTCTGTTCTTAATGATCTGCACATTTTGTAGTCGAAAACTACAAAAAAATCACCGTATTTTTCCAAATCTAAAAAAAAAATTGACATTTTTTTTTTTTTGTCTTTGGTACATTCTGTCGAACTTAGCCCACACCTATAAAAATTAGACAAGATGAGAAAATCTTTACCAAGTTGGCATGTTGCAAGAGAATCCCTGGTTGCTCATTATTCTTTCTCATGGTTTGGGCATTCCTACAAACATCAATCCCTGGAACTGAGCGATTGACAGCTTATATGCTCAAATCAAAACTTTTATTTCTTTCTCTCCCTATACATTTAATGGATCTGATAAAAACTCACGGCTTGAATGCTCAAATAGAAACTTTTCTCGCTATCAATCCAACCATTTATAACACCCAAAACTTATCAAGTTTTGTAAACAGCTGTACAGTATGGAATCCTTACTTTTCTCTTTATGTTGGCCTCATTCAGAAGAGTCTTAGATATTTTATGTACAAAAATCCCAAAAGCTCAATAATATCTGATTTACTCTAGTGGAAATAAGATACTATTTTCAGCAATTGAAAATGAAAGAGTAAAAGTGCACTATTTTGGGACAGAAATAATAGACAAGTATCCAAGATTTTACATTAAAAATCCCTGACAGTCTTAAATATCTTCAGGGTTGGACCAAGATTAGATCTAAACCACCTTACGCTTAAAATGGATTACTTGATTCTCAAAAAAAATCTTACAAAATATCTTCCCTTGGTCTATCCTCTATCCAGGGCAAGAATGTTTCATTTATTGTAATTATTAATTAATTAAAAATTCAAATTAATTATATAAAATTTGAAAAACAATGAACACATTTTTTTAATTAATTAATAACTACAATAAATGGAACATTATAGTCTATCCAACAGCCACCCACATATGTTTATATATGCACATTAATATCTAGGACTTTATTTTTATTCATTTATTTCTTGTCCAATATTGCTTCTAAAAAATTTATTAGCAATTTTTGGTGAAATCTTTATATTAAGTACAATTGAAGCTGATGTTTATGTTCCTTGAATCGTAATGTTAACATAAGAATAGAAAGAATGAGAATGGGTGTAAGTATGATAAATTTGGTTGTGTATTATTTTTATGCTCACTAATTACATGATATTAAATATGAGTAGTCAAGTGATTGAGGTATGTACCATTGTGAGTATAAATTCATTTATTAACAAGTAATAATAATAAATTTGTATTTATGTTATAATATTAATTAATAGATTCTATTATTAATTATTAAGACAAATAATAATATAATTATGGGAGTATTATATTTGTGAAGACTTTATGGCATCTAATTAATTATTTTAAATTAATAAAATAAATATTTAATCATTGGAGTAATAATAGCTTAGATAGTAAAGTCAAGATCAATTGTTGCCACAAAGCATATGTAAATACAAAAAATAGAAAAATTAAACAAAATAAATGTGTGGGTACTTAGCTTTTAACTTCTTGTAGGAATATTTCACCAAATGTCAATATGTTTTTCAATGCTTTATATTTTGTCCTCTATTTTTGTAATGAAATAACTTGTACAAGACAAAAAAAAACAATAGTAAATATAAGAACCTAACTCTAAATATACATCCACTTTGTAGAGATATTTTACTATTGTGTAGTAAGTATTCCCCAGACCTCTACTTTCGGTCCTACAATAGTGCTACCAAAATAGTTTTTCTAATAACTTATTCAAAATTATAAATTTCTAAAACTCATTCCCATATTTTCATCATCACCACACCAAGATTATCAAGTAGATATATTTCTATTTATTAAAATAATATTATTTATTTAATTAAACTTTTTAATTATTTGTCTAGTTTTTTTTTATGAGCATAAGAAAGGGTTTGGACCCATGGCAAAATGTGACCAAACATGAAAGAGAGAAGAGTCTCATGAGAGATGAGACAACCAATCATTACAAACAAGAAATGATTTTAGTGTGTGTGTGTGTGTGTGTGTGTGTGTGTGTGTGAGAGAGAGAGAGAGAGAGAGAGAGAGAGAGAGAGAGATTTAAAATAAAATTATATCAAAATGGTAGTTAATATAGATTTAAAATATTTAGAATCTAAATGAAAAGCTTGTATAGAGTTAAAGAATGGAAACAGATAAGTACACAAATACGTACCAGGTGGCTACCAAGGCCAAATGAAATGGCCACCCTCCTTGGATATCAAGGCCTATTAAATAGAGATTGCAAATAAACATTAGTACACTCTAATGGTAAGTACATGCATAATCATTCTCAAACTATTCATTACCTTTCCCTTCTCAGTGTGTGTTGTTACACCCCCCCCCCCCCGCCCCCCCCTTGCATTGCACCACCTTGGAAGTAGATGACACCTGCAAGAGTAAAATAAGATGAAAATGTTAATTAGCATATGATTTAAATAATTATCATGGTTTGAATAAAAAGAATGTCTACTGATAAGTAAATGACCAAGTGTGAAAATATATACCATAGATCTCTCAAGGCCAAATGAAATGGTCAAGAGTGTCACAGCCTTCACCTCTCTCATCTCCTCCTCTATCATTAATTAAACATAAATAGATCAAGTATAAAAACATAAGTGTGTAATCATAATAAGTTATCTTATATAAAAATATACATTTAAAATTAAATGAATTGTGACATTAAATATTAAGTCCTACCATAACAGGAGGAATGAATGATGGACATGTGTCTCCTCATCTCTTGTATGTAAGGACTCTGCATGTTAGGCGTCAGTCCCCATCATCAAATATGGCACACCACTCATATCATAATCCTCATAATCATCATTGTCCATAGGTTCCTCGACAAGGTCATGGAGGGGACCCAAACAAATATTCTAACATGTACTACAAGTGTGAGGCGCACACATATGTACACCTAAGGAGGATGCATTAGTAGATTGAGGAGGTTGTGCAATGATGTAATGTGAGTAACTAGATGGCCGCTCAAAGTGTGAATTTCCCTAATGGTCTCTGAGGTAGCCTCTGTAATAATATATGGATTCTTTACTATAGGAGGGAGAACATATGGGCCTTGTAATACTCTATGTGCTCCTACTCTATTTTGGGGCCGACCTCCACCTACATCCATGAATGATCCCATACTCTAATAATTGACATGTTTACCCATGAAAAACTCAGCATATAATTTTTTTATGAAATAAAAAGGGACATCCATATTTTTGTTGTGTGGTTTATCAAAATCCATCCAACAATGATCCCAAAAGTTGGCTTCTATGCCAGGATGAATGCACCATTTCATAGACAATTTCTCTTTTGTGGTTTCAAGAGTCTTTCCAATGTGGGGATCCCTAAATAGGGAACATATATGTGTAATACCCCAAAAATGGGCTATAAGTTCATTAATCTCCTACATCTTCAATTCGAACGAAATCGACATCAAAGTCCTAATCTAAGGCACATCTAAACATCATCGAATCATAATTGATTATCTTAAATTCTACATCGGGGAATATTCCTAGTAATAATCCTAATCATCATAATTATCTTTAATTTTATAATTATTTGGCAATAAATCACATTTATCCTAAAATTTGATTAATTAAATATTTTGCATATTTAATTAATTAGATTTAATATTTGTCACTTAATTGTTTAATTAAATTTAATTATATCTATTATTAATTGTATTATTTAATTTTGACAATAAATCAAAATTCCTATGAATAATTGATTAAATTCTTATTTAATTAATTAAAGCATGTTGTCATTATTTAATAATATAATTTTTAATAAAAGTTTGGTAAAATAGTTAATTAACCCATAAATTAATTATTTTATTTCAAAAAGTAGTTAAGTTGAGCATAAATCACTTTATTTATTTATTAAATCATAATTATCCATGTGCACATTCAAGGACCAGTTAAACTCAAATTGGAGAATCAATGCAAGTTGTTAGCTTTTTGAAACTCAACATCTTTTCGAGTTTTAAAGTTGATCTAAACTTCTAATTCAAGTTGAACTGTGCTTTTGCATGATTTTTGTGACTTAATTATCTTTATTTAAAAATAACTCAAAAATCAAGTTGAGTTATTTGAGTGATTTATGGCTTTTTCTCATGCACCTCCAAAGCCTTGGATTTCTATAAAAATAAGGCTCAGCTCTTCATAATTCATCTCATATTTTTGCACAACCACGCTAGAGAATTGGAATTGAAGAATCAAAGCTCTTGCGAATCAACATCTTTGTGAGATCAATCTTATTTTTGCATTCATAGCATATCAATTTTCAATAGCATTCATAGCATATCAATTTCATATTAGCATAGATTCATAGCATATCAGTTTATCATTCTTATTGCATAGAAAATATCAAAAATATAGATTAATTGCATTCAATTTCATATCCATCTTTTGCATTCAAATCCTTCATTTAGGTGTCGTCTAGGTCACTAATCTCGATTACAATCTGAGAACATTAATCTCGCACCTACTAGAAGGCAGTAAATCACTTGGTTAGTTTAGCTTTCAATTTTGCACAATTTTGATTATCACTAACCTCTAATGTTTTACTGAGTGTTGTGTCTATAGATCAGGTACAATTTTCACACACACATTTTCTGGCGCCCACCGTGGGGCCCTGAAACAGGTTTCCAATTCAATTCTATCAATTTCTATCTTTTTCTCCTCGGGATCTGTGCAAAACTATGATTTTTAATTTTTGTCCGTACATCTGTCGTATGAGTTTCTGAAAAATGTCGTATGAGAGCATACCCACTGTCGTATGATACTGGACCCACTGTCGTACGATAGTCTATCGGATCGAGGCTCGTTTCATCACCAACCCACTGTCGTTTGGGAGCTCAACTATCGTATGGTAGCATACCCAGTGTCGTACGAGTTTCTGGACTGTCGTCTGAGAGCATACCCACTGTCATACGAGTTTCCATACCAGTTTTTTTACTGTCGTTTCATTTTTCACAGCAGAGTATCAGATTTGATTTTTATGTTTCGGCAAACTGCTAATTTTGACAATTGAAATTCTCTATTTTTGATTGCTCTCTGCTGGTTTTGATTGGGAAAAGTGCAAGAATTGCTAAAAATCAGGTAAGATCTACTAAGCGCGTTGCAAGGATCACCAGGTATTCTCCTTCATCTAATAACATTTTGATTTGGGCTTAAAATAAATCTCTCATGTGTCTAGCTTGTGTGCGTCTTCTCATGCTTTTATTCTACACACTTGCATAATTTGATACTAGGTTGTAATCCCATAAGAATTCATTAAGTAGTCTTAGAATACTTGTGATTGATCTTGATTGCTATCTTGGGTTATTGGACTTGCTAATCCGCCGGCCCCTCATTTTTGCCCCGTGGTTGCAATCTTAGCGCCATAAAGGGGAGGGGTCAACAGGACAGAAGCGTTAAATGTTCCACTTGGCAACCCTTTTGTGCTTTTAGGAACTCACTTGTTTTCTAAGTTGTGGACTCATTTTTAGCTTGTGTGAGGTGTTAAGTGTTCCACTTTGTGGACTCATCTTATATTATCTTTAAGCGTTAAGTGTTCCTCTTTCTACTTTTTGGATGCTTTTTGTAGATTTACTTTCAGAACATATATCTGTGCTCACATAGTAATTAGGCCCTATGAACACTATTCGAGATTCTCGAGAGATTGGATTCCTAGCAAAATATTTCTTGACGACAGAATCCTTGTAGGTAGGGAAGATACTTAGTGCGTTTCACATTCAACTTGGTTAGTGCGTCTTCTCTTATTGATCAACACATTCTCTCTTCGGAGAGGTTGATAGATCACGTGGGGTTGATATCACGAGCTTTGGTGAACCAAAATTGGTTAGTGCATCTTCTCTTATTGATTGATACATTCTATCCCCGGAGAGGTTGATAGATCACGTGGAGTTGATATCACAGACCTTGGTGAAACAAAACTTTGTCTCAGCGTGTTGGATTAATCTGCTTGCTTTGTTTGGGTTAAAAGTGAAGAGGTGTCAAAACCTTGGATCTGGAGCCAAGTCCCCTTGTGGTCTAAATCTGTGAGTCATCTTTAGAGAGGGTTAACCGTAGCGGACAATCCCTTCACAGGGCAAACTGCGTTGATGGAACCTCAAGCGGTAATAGCCATTTTCACCATGGTAGTGACAGCCACTATATAAATGTCCTTGTGGAAGAAATCTCCACGGGTATGGTTCATTGTTGGGTTGTCAGATCTCCCTAGAAGCTCTTGAAGATTAAGTTCTCGGACTGTGTCAAAACCCTAGTGCGCCGGGATTGGAGTTCACCCCTTTGAATCATAAAAGTTATAGAGTAAAACCATTACTAAAAACCCTAGAGAGGCCAATTTTTCACTTTCAGGTATATGTGTGTTATTGCAAAACTTTTCAGAACATACACAATTAGTACTCTCAGGGATTAGCACAATTTGGTCACTTGATTGTTCATGCGCAAGGTTGCTTTTGCCCTTGTTCATTGTTTTCAGACGTGCTTGGAATCACTTGCTTGCTGTTCTGCGTGCTTGTTTAACTACTTGGCTCTTAAAAATGATCAAATCTGGTATAACTTTCAAAATTTGGACAGTACAATTTGCAAACAATCCAGAACTGAAAACCTTAAATTTTGCCAAAAAATTGACGTAAAGTTCTTTCTGGAGTCAAAAGTCATTTCAAGAAGTCAAAAGTCATGCGACTTTTTGTCAAATGTCATTTCAGTATCACCCATATGTCGTATGATTGAGGACCCAATGTCATACGAGTTTTCAAACCAGCAAAATTCAAGAAGCCAAAAACCTATTAGCAAGTGTCGTATGAGTTTTGTCAATTGTCGTTTCATTGCTACCCAACTGTCATACGAGTTTAGCAACTATCATTTCATAGACTACCCAGTGTCGTACGAGTCTGTAGAGTGTCGTTTGGAAAAATTTGAAAGAGTTATCAGAAATTGTCAAATTGCAAGATATCCAATGTTTCCAGCCTAGTTCCAGAATCTGTCAAAAATATCATTGTGTCAGGAACAGAGTAGTAGCTATTGAGCATTCTACCATTTTATGAGTTTTATTTTTTGAATCCGATCTAGTCTTCTGTTTGATCAATTTGAGTCCTTTTTATCTCGTGTCAAAACCTTGTCATAACTATCAATCTTCAATCAATCTTCAAAAATAGACTAAGTGTTGAGAACTTGTGTCCGCTATCTTTTGGGCGATCTATCCCATACATCCAGGGCACAGTTTCCTTCACCCACATCTCATCAGATCTTCAAAACTATCATAATCTTGACAAGGTTGCGTCATCCAATTTTCTCGAATCAAATTGTTCTTCAGTTGTCTTCATCCTTTTCTTCTGTTTCATTCAAAGTTAATGGTGGCGACCAGAGCTTCTTCACACAAGAAATCAAAAGAAACATCTCAGCACTTACTTTTGACCAAAACCCTAGGTCCAACTCTTGAACAACTCATCAAGTCAGGTATCTATGAAGACGACGGTCTCGGTAACTTTTGATTGAAAACTGGTTACATACCTCCTCTATCAACTCACAGAGGTAATCAGCAAACTCCTCCTCAATCTATTCCAGGGAGCCCAAAAACTCCTATCATGTCTCAAGCAGGGACAAACCACGGTTCTCCAGGAGGAGGATCCCAGGGACACCATTCTCAACATAATGCCGACCAAGACCCTACACCCTCTGAAATCCATCGGTGTCAGAATGATGATGAATTCAAAAGAATGATGAGGCATTTCTTGAAAATGGATAGAGAGGCATACTTTTTGCAATTAGCCCAAGAAGGAGCTAAACTTCCTCCTCACTTCAATGTTGAAGATATCATCATGCATGAGGAAGAAACTCTGATGACGGCCATAATGAACCAGCTGCACGCTATGCAGGTCAAAATGAATAAAATTGAGAAAGAGAAGGAACCCAAGGAATTCTCCATGGAGGCCCTTTGTCCTTTCCCTTTTGACAAAGACTTGTATATGCCTCCATTCCCAAAAAGAGTGGAGATACCAAAGTATGACAAATATGACGGACACTCTGATCCTCAAGATCATGTTAGAGAGTTCTGTACGCAATCCATGGAATTCATGCATGAACCGACTTATCTAATGCATCTTTTTCCTAGATCCTTGGGAGGAGCATCCATTCAGTGGTTTTCAAGATTACCTTCTACGATCAAAACTTTTGAGGAATTGATTAAATTGTTTTATCAACAATATTCTTACAATATTCAACATCTGATTACCATGATCGATATCTGTAACCTCAAGCAATATCCAGGGGAATCATTCCTAACTTTTCTCAAGAGGTGGCGAAAGAAGTTTTCTCTATATGCTAGACCAATTCCCGAAATGGAAAAACTTGAAATCTTTATCAATAACCTTGTTCCAGAGCTCAACTATCCATTACAAATGCAAGATCATGTATCTTTTGATAAAATGGTGGATAATGCAATCAAGATTGAGAAAGTACTTGTCAAGAAAGAAGAAATCACACTTCAAAAGGACAAGTCTGAATCTAGATCTAGCTCAAAAGATAAATACAAGATCTGGAATAGAAACAAAGGTATCATCTCTGATGGTGTTGTTGACACTATCCACACCCCATCAAAGGCACCGGCCTACAATCTCACCCTTGCCACCAAAGCCATTGAAGCTTCAGAGCAAAAATCTGTTGAACCATCTCCAAAGAAGCCATTCAAATGATGGGATAATAAACAAAAGTTTACTCCCCTGGAAGAATCTTTGGAATCTGCCCTAAGAACCCTGATAGCTGATAACATGATCTCTTTACCACCAATCTGAAAACCTGATCCGGATCCAAAACCATATTGGTGGAAAGATAATGAATTCTGTGCTTTCCATCGGACTAAAGGCCACAAAACTAATGGATGCTTCCACTTGAGGCATACCATTCAAGACTTGATAGATCAAGGGGACATCACGATCAATAATCCTACCAGCAATAATGATCACACGGCATTTACAGAACTGTTTCCACAACATGGCAAGGGAGTTTCCACTTCCCAGCCTAACATGGGGGCAAAAGTCAACTATGCCTACCCTAGAAATGATGCTATCATCAATATGGTTGAACCATGTCTCTCTGAGAGCTGCAATGTCATCACAATTGTACGAAGAGATAGAAATCATTCCTCAGCTAATGTGGTTACCAGATCACAAGCTCAAACTCATCTGAAAGGACAAACACCAAGTTCATCTAATATCCCTAAGATACCTTTCAATCTCACATCTGCTTCTAAACAGAAGGTTGCCTCGAAATCTTCCAATCCAAAGGATACCAGACCTACATCTTGCAGCATCGTCCAACAACTCCAGCATACCAATGCCAAAATCTCTATGTTTGAGTTACTTTGAATATCTCCAGCTCACAGAGATATCCTAGACAAAGCTTTGCTCGGCTCTAATGTTCCTGATGATCTAGATCTAGACAGGTTCCAGACTATGGTTGGTCATCTCATGTCTCTGCAATATATATCCTTTTTAGAAGAGGATGACAACTCCCTAAGTCACCCACATAATCAGCCCTTGCACATAGAAGTCTTGATCCAGAACCGTCGAGTCAAACGTTTCTTGATAGATGGGGGCACAAGCCTCAACATTTGTTCTTACAACTTAATCACACAGTTGGGATTCTCAGAGATGGCTATTGATCCTTGAAAGAAGATCACCATAAAAGCCTATGATGAACAAGAAAGAGCTTCTAAAGGCACCATTGTCTTGCCCATCTGAGTGGGTCCGGTCATCAAAGATACCACATGTCACGTGCTTGATCTACCATTAGCTTACAATATCCTTCTAGGGAGACCCTGGATACATGAAATGCAAGCTATTCCTTCTACGTACCATCAATGCTTGAAATTTCCCTATGAAGGAGTGGAGGTTACTATCCCAGTAGATCTGAGTACAACTTGCAATGCATTGAAGGAAAGTGCCGATAAGCTTGTACCTAATAACAGAGAATCTTCCATCAAGCAACAAAATGTGGCTTCCACATCTAAGATGGACGACATTGCTAAAGAGATCAATATCAAAGAAAATGGGATGGGAGAATACACTATAGAGCCAGTCTTGTCTCTGACATCTCTCCCAATCTCACCTAAGTTGTATGGACAATCCTTGAAGCAATCTAAATTAGAACCTAAGGAACCTATGGAAGCATACAAAAGAAATTTCGTGGCAGAGCAAGTATCCAAACAAGAATTTGAAGAGGATGAAGCTGTGCTGGCATGGCTATATAAAGAGGATTCTGAATCTAAAGTTGTTCAACCTAGTGAATCTATAGCACCTACAATCCCTTCTAATACATATGGTCCAGGAAACAAATTGATAGCCAAGATGGGATATTCCGGTCAAGGACCTCTAGGAATTAGGGGAAAGGGTCTTGTGACCCCCATTTCACATATTGGTAGAACCAAAAAAGATACTGGTGGCATAGGGTTTAAGAAGAAACCCTATCATCTCAGAGGTGGTTGTTCTCATTTCATAGAACAAATTGCACCAAGAGAACCCCTTCTTAAGAAAGAGGAAACAGAACCCTCTGATGATGATTCAGATAGTTCAGAACTCATCCCCTATGACAAATTTCCTAAAGAGATCAAAGATCTTCTTGATGATAAAGATGATCCTATCAAAAGAATTAATGTAGTAGAAACACAAGAACCTACTGTAGTGCAAGAGATGGTTGCACCACAAGAACCAGCTAATCTCGAAGGCAATCAAACTGATCAAGAAGAAGGGGGTAGTTATTCTAACACTGATTCCCATGAATATGAATTCAAGTCAGAGACTGAGGGTAATCCTTCTTGGGGTATTCATCCTGATTTCACACATTTTCTAAGATTTCCTAGAGATCCTGAATCAGAAGCTGAGTCAAATGACTATGAATGGGGTGCCATTCCAAAAGAAGATGAGCTTATAACAGAGAAATATATTAATGTTATTCACCAATATGTATCTCAACCCAACGTAGGTCTAGAGCGAAACAATGAACTTAACGTGTCTGATCCACCTATGGCTGAAGAGGACTCCCATGATGATGTTGAGCCTATTCACGAATTGAACATTTTGAGCTGTAATATCACCTTTGAACTTGAGCATCGGGTTAGGACCAATGATGACATATCCACATCCGTGAACACCATATCCCAAGCCTTTCCTACTTTGACTATCCAACGTCCTGATCTTATCGACCAAACTTCCACAAACCCAAACCATGGTATGTATACCTTCCCGAATGACTATGCCCTTACATGCTACCTCAATGCAGTTGAGCCTATGAGTACTTCCATCAGTGAACCGAGCGTCAGCATGACTGAGTCAGACATCAAATATCTTAGTCAGAAAAACAAGAGTAAAAAGAAAAAGAAAAAGAGTTTTGAGGGTGAAAACCACTTTGTGGCAGTCTCAGAACCGACAAAAGTAAAAAGAAAAGATGTATCTGAAGGTGAAAACCTCTCTGAGGCACCTAAGGATGAGATATTTGATGTCCTTCCGAGTCATTTACAGGATAGATCTCCAGTTCTGATTAAGCCAACTCAATCCATCAATTTGGGTACAACAGAGGAACCACAATTGGTACATGTAGCACAATCTCTATCAAACGAAGAGAAACAGAACTTTACTACATTCTTATCAGAAAAAAAGATCAACTTTGCATGGAAATATTCAGATATGCCAGGATTGGATCCCAATCTCATTATGCACCATCTATCCATTGCTCCTGGAGTAAAACCAATCAAACAAAAACTGAGAAAGATGCATCCACATGTGGCACTCTTAGTCAAAGCAGAACTAGAAAAACTCCTAAAAGCTGGATTCATCTGTGTCATAGACTATGCTGAGTGGATTTCCAACATTGTACCTATTTCAAAACCAGATGGTTCAATCAGAGTGTGCACGGACTTTAGAGATGTGAACAGAGCATGCCCTAAGGATGATTTTCCACTGCCTAACATTGATATGATAGTGGACATGACTGCGGGCTATGAAATGTATTCCTTAATGGATGGCTTTTTTGGGTACAACCAAATCAAAATTGCTCCAGAAGATCAAGAGAAAACAGCTTTCACATGTGCGTGGGGAACTTTCTGTTGGAATGTTATGCCATTCGGACTCAAAAATGCTGGAGCTACATATCAAAGAGCAATGACATCTATTTTTCATGATATGATGCATAGAACAATGGAGGATTACGTGGATGATATCTTGGCAAAATCCATGATTAGAACTAAACATCTAACAGACTTGAGCATGATCCTCGACAGAATGGAAAAATTTAGTCTTCGACTAAATCCTAAAAAGTGTGCTTTTGGAGTCACTTCTGGAAAGCTCCTAGGATACATCATCTCCAAGAAAGGCATTGAAGTTGATCCAGCTAAGGTCAAGGCTATAATAGAGATGCCACCTCCCACAAATATCAGTCAAATGAGGATGTTGCAAGGCAGAGTCCAATCTATCAGAAGATTCATATCCCAGCTAGCGGACATATCACAGCCTTTTACAAAAACATTACATAAAGGTGTGACATTTGCATGGAATGAAGAATGCGAGAACAACTTTAAACATATCAAGAAGTATCTATCAAATCCGCCCATATTGATGCCTCCTATTCATGGGAAGCCATTAATATTATATGTCTCCACAACAGATACATCACTGGGGGCATTGCTAGCACAACATGATGAGAACAAGAAAGAAAGAGCCATCTACTATATCAGCAGAACATTGGTGGCGTATGAAAAGAACTATTCTATGATTGAGAAAGCTTGTCTCGCTGTGATCTTTGCATCACAGAAACTGAGACACTACATGTTAGCTCATACTACTCATTTGGTAGCTAAAATTGATCCACTAAAATATCTCCTAAGTAAAGCTGCCCTCACAGGTAGACTAGCTAAATGGGTCATGCTCTTGAGTGAATTTGACATTGAATATGTTGAAAGAAAAGCTATCAAAGGACAGGTCATTGCTGATCAATTAGCTGAAGCACCATTGTTTGATGATACACCCATGCAAATGGAATTTCTTGATTCCTCTATCATGCACCTCTCTTCTAGAGCATGGCAGTTATTCTTTGATGGCTCCTACACACAGAATGGATCTGGAGCAGGCATATTGTTCATCACTCCTCAAGGATACTTGATACCCAAAGCATTTAGATTAAAGTTTCCTTGCACAAACAATATTGTTGAATATGAGGCACTTCTCAATGGTATGAAAATGGCAATACAGTGGAGAGTTACAGAGATGCACATCCATGGAGACTCACAACTGGTTATCCACCAAGTCAATGATGTGTACCAAACCAAAGATGAAAAGCTCATTCCTTACAAGAGAATGGTAGATGATTTAAAGAAATACTTCATCTCTATTACATTTGAGCAAATACCCAGAATGGAGAATAAGGCTGCCAATGCAATGGCGACATTATCTACTCTCTTACAGTAGCCTGAACATGAACTACGCTACGAGTTCCTGGTGGAAGCCCTATCCTATCCTGCATATGACTCTCCTGAAACCCGCATGATCTGCACTGTTGTAGGTTATGATTCATCTCGCTACAAAAATTTGTTCTCCTATCTTCACGACCAAATCATCCCTGACTCCTTTAACCATTTTGAGAAATGAAACCTTATCCGATCTGCATCCTGATATGTCATCATTGGTAATGATCTATACAAATGAGGTCTAGATGGTACACTGCTTAGATGTTTAGAACGAGAAGAGTCTCAACGTGCATTAGAGGAAGTCCACGAGGGTATATGTGGGTCACACTCGAACGGTTTAACGTTAGCTCGAAAACTTATTAGGGCTGGGTACTATTGGCCTGAAATGGAGAAAGAGGCTATTAAATTTGCTAAAAACTATCAACGATGTCAAGTACATGGAAACTTGATTCATGCTCCAAGGAGAGATCTGATTCCCTTTACTACACAATGGCCTTTTCAATAATGGGCATTTGATCTCATAGGTGCTATCCATACGCACTCTTCTAATGGACATACCCATATAATCACAGCTACAGATTATTTTACAAAATGGGTAGAAGCAGTTCCTCTAACACAAGCAACGGGGAAACAGATCTCTATGTTCATCCTAAACTACATCATTTTCAGATATGGGATCCCTCACTCTATAATCACAGATAACGGGGGACAATTCAAAAACAAGGACCTAGATGACTTATGTGCTAAGTTCAAGATTACTCAACATTGGTCTTCTATCTACTATCCTCAAGGGAATGGACAAGCTGAAGCTTCAAACAAAAATCTCTTGAAAATCTTGCACAGAACAATGAATAAAATAGGAAGAGACTGGCATCTCATGATCAATCCAGCTCTCTAGGCCTATAGAACTAGTATCAGAACACCTACAGGGGCTACACCTTTCGCTTTAGTTTATGGGTCTGAAGCCGTACTGCCTATTGAGGTTGAAATCCCATGACTCAGAATCAGAATGCATGGACTTGTCACTGATGAAGACTACAGAGTGTCTAGGTTACAAGAACTGGAATTACTAGATGAGCGCAGGCAAGCAGCGTATGATCATCTCAGAGTATATCAGAAAAGAATGTCTAGAGGCTACAACAAGAAAGTCAAACACAGAGAATTTCAGGTTGGTGATCTAGTGTTGAGAGAAAATCCTAAAAATCAATCACATCGAGAACGCAAGGGGAAGTTCGAACCCAATTGGCTGGGTCCCTTTGTAATCACTGCTACTTTTGGCTCTGGTGCTTATCAACTCTCAACGACTGAAGGAGAACAGCTCCAAGAACCAATCAACATTCTCCATCTGAAGAAATTCTATGCCTACGGCATTCAGTGCTTGGTAAATGTCCTGAAAAAATCTTAAAAATCAAAAAAAGTCCTGAAAAAATGAACATCTTGGTAAAAACCTAGCAATAGGCGCCTTTATGATTCACAAAAAAAATTTAAAAATATCAAAAATTCAAAAAAATCAAAAATATCAAAAATTCAAAAAAATCAAAAAATATCAAAAATTCAAAAAATATCAAAAGTACAAAAAATTAAAAAAATGAAAAATACAAAAAAAATGAAAAAAAGAAAAGTGCCTTGGTGAAAACTTGGAAACAGGCGCCTTGGTAGCAAAAATAGAATCTCTACCAAGATGGTGAAAACCCGGCAAACGGGTGCCACTTGTTCCAAACGTTCCATCTATCAGCACAATCTTGGTCTTTCCCAGCTTTCAGTCTTGCTTTAGTTTGTACATATCTCCCGGTTTGTTTCAGCATTTCCAGTTTTCAATAAGTCGGTCTGTATACCAATCAGCTTGAGCGTCTGTATCCTATCAATGTTCAAACTTGGGGGCAATCAATGTCATATCCTATGGCCTCCAATGTATCTTAGACGTGTCATATCCACTCAGAGTCCTTTGAAGCTTCATTTGAGTCAGTCAGTCTGTCTTGTCTCCAGAAAGGATTTTGCATCTATAACAACGCAATCAAACATCAAACTCAAACTGAAAAAAATCTATGCTTTTTACATGCTTTTATCTCCTTCTATGCTTGTTGATTCGATTTGAGATTTTTGCATATTGTGTCCCTTCGAGCTCTTCGATGATGTCCTTTATAGGATTTAGAGAGTGATGAATGGGGGCATAATCTTTTCTTTGTTTTCTGCTTGTATGTGAAATCTAACAACTTTAGAAATTTTGGATTGAAATGGTGTCCGACTATAAGAGCCTCTATCTCGAATTGGATGGCCATGCGTACCTCGACCATTGATACCCAGACAATTCAAGGAAGTTTGATCTAACTATTGTCTTTTTGAGTAAGTTCTTTCTCTTACTATGAAACGCGATCTTACCAAAGGATGTGAATGATAAAGGGTCACTACGAGTAATTCACATTGGATTTAGAATGATCTCGTGACTGTTTGATGTGTTTGCAATGCAAGGCGTACTCAGGTCATCACAACGTTTATGTTTTGCTGCTTGTACAAATTGCTATATCAAAATGGACATGATATTCAGGTCATCCTGGTGTTTGTGCCTTGGTGCTTATATCTACTCTGACATTCCGAATACAAATCAATATTCATATGTCCATGGTTGTATAACCAGTGGGTGTTGTATTGATTCTTGCGCATACAAATCGATATTCATATGTCTATGGTTTCATGGCTAGTGGGCATTGTATTGATTTATCCGGTTACCTAAAAGTTCAATGATGATAACAAATCGACATATGATCAGTGACTAGGTCCTAGGTCTTAGGTTGCATTTCATATTGCATGTCTCATTGCATTTTGCATATTTGCATGATCTCACAATGTTTACATGAACTTCAATGCGTAAATGATTCTTCAATCACATCTTCACATATAACAAGAGCTGAACCTAACTCGAAGGTCTCTTTACAGAATCGCAAGCAATGATCCTCTTGGGTTAACCATCTTTTTGACATAAGACTGAGTACTTGTCTTCATCAACCTGCAAAACATATCATGTGTATTGTTGCATTTACATATCATATCATAAACATTTATTAATTTACATTTACATCCATTGCATAAACATACATATTTCCATAATCATTACATCTGCATAACATTCATACATATGAAAGAAATCATTGCATTGCATTGATCTATACATACATTCTACACTACTCATAGCATTAACATCACATGATATCATCATACATAACAAGAATGACAAGTACACATGATGTCACAACCAAAAATATCGATCTCATATATATATCAAAAATCTCAAATAGTCAGGGGTGCACTACTGGCACAGGGTACAAATGAATGAACTCCGTAGAGCTATCAGACACAACAATGTATCAGTGAGAAAGTAACAGATGAGAAGGGAAATCAACTGTCAGCATGCTCCTCTGCATCTGGTGGAGGAGGAGGTGGTGCATCTGGTATCTGCTCTACTCTCGGTGCCCTAGCTCCCTCTGATGCTGCCATATACTGAGAATAGGTAGGCACTCTCTGTGCCGCAGGGACTACTGCATAGTACGCAGATACATAATATGAGGCTCGCGCAGTCTGATGAATCACTTCTACCTGTAATCTCTGTATCTCTGCGCGCTGCTCTATACGCTATCTATCTGCCTCTCGATGCCTCTCCTCTAATCTAGCTTGCTCTATCTTCAGGTCCCGGACCTGAACTCTAAGCCGTCTGATAATCTCGGCTGAAGTAAGAGGAACTGCAGGCTCTGCATCAGCTGCTGGCATATCTGTGTCCTGTGCTGGCTGTGCTGGCTGATCTACATGTGAAGGAATGCTCACCCTGTGCACCTTACGGCGTCTAACCTCAACACCCAAATCAAATGTGTCATCCCCACTGGTCCCACCTGGAAACTGCTCAGCTCCTAGAACATCATATGCAGATCCTACTCCGCCCAGTGTGCCACTCTCACCTCTACTCCATCTCTGTGTGCCGGAAGATGTGCCCGTTGTAGATGTAGAAAGACATGGAGGCCTCCCATGCCCTGGTGCTCTCTGTAAAGGAGCCATAGCTCTCTGTCTCGAAGGAGTAGGGTGTACCACCTGTGGTCTCGGTCCTGCTCTCATAGGAGCCCCTATAACATCCATAGCCTCCTCCATGGAGGGTATCAACTCTGTCGGATCAGAAAATTGGTGAATCCGGTGATCAGTAAGCCATGCCACATATGCATCTGTCACACCTGCATCAACCACCTGTGGAAGGTAGTCCCAATCCCTACCAATAATCTGGCTATACTCCTCAGCACATACAGTATAACTCAGCCGTGGTGCCCATCTGAGCCCTATCTCACGCACAATGCGAGCATAAGCAGTATAATCCTGAGGGACATCCTGAATGCGTCCATACTAACGCCAGACTCTGGTAATCAAAAATGTCTCCAAGATGGTGGAGGTCCATCCTATCAATATCCTGCTCTGAAAAATGAATGAAAACTTCTCTCTCGCAGTAGGCCAGGCCTCTATCTGTACATATGGTCTCCAGATCACGAAGGTCATGTCATCCAAGCATCGGCAGAAATACTCGGTGTGACCCATGCGAACCTGAGTAACATAACCAGCATACGTATATATAACTGGCTCCTGTGGCTGTCGCTGACTCTAAAAAATTGGTCTCAAAACTGGGATATGCTCCCAAGCCCATATCTGTAGTACCAAAGCTCCTGAAGCAAATGTTTTGCAGTCCTGATACACGACCTCATGCATCTTGAAATACAAGTGCGCCAACAGACACTGACCCCAGGCAAGCTCGGTAGGTGTAGCCATCAACAATGCTACCATCGGTGACCATCCCATCAAAAAGCTGTTCTGCTGACGGCCAGGCATAATCAACTCTCCGATCATCCCCGCAATGATACACTCTAGGTGATGTGTCTAACCATATCTCTGCACAAGTGTCTCCCAGGATATAGACCCAGTCAGCTGGGTCTCATCACCGAACAGTCGTCTGAACGCATGCAGTCCCCTCGATCCTCCACTAACATACTCGGAACGCCGCGAAGCATGAAAAGGAATGCGAAGAATCCTATAAACGTCCTCAGGGGTCATAGTGATCTCCCCAGTCAGAAGGTGGAAAGTCTGGGTCTCAGAATGAAACCTCTCAATCAGGGCAGTCAATAAACCATGATTTACCCTAATATTGGGTAAATGAATCAGGTGCTCAAATCCACAGGCAGCGAGATGAACCCTCATCGGGTCTGGCAGGGCGACACACAATCTCTGGGTGGCCGGATAAGAATGGCGAACATGTACGTCAGGATATGTGACCTAAATCATAAAGAAATAGGGTGTTTTGTCAGAAATTCAGTTCAAAATCAGGCCAAGAGTATCAGAATACACAGTTTTGAAGTTTCAGGAGGTGGGGCAAAGTATCCGCAATCAGGCAAAAGGATCAGAAAAGTTAGATTTTTTACCTAAAAATAAGTTTTTCACACTCTATTTTTCAAACGACATTCCAGACTGGCATGAAATGTCGTACGACATTCCACAACATACCAAACGACAATGCATAGTCGTACGACACTTCACCTAGATTCATACGAGTTTCAAGGGACCCGATGAAATGTCGTACGACACAAGGGTCCCTATCATACAACACTTGGGCATGGACGAAATGACATTCTAAATTGAAATGAAATGTCGTACGAGTCTGGACTGGGACTCGTACAAGTTTCTACAGATGCGAAAATTAAAAACTGAAAATGCGTATGGAAAAAATTAAAAATGCTATAAATCATCAAAAACATGCATTTTCAGGGGGGAACAGAGGTCCACCTACCGGATGTCCATACTGTCGAGGTCTGTCATGTCTCCGGTTGTGCTCAAAACGGTGCGAACTCACAGGTACCTTCAGTTCTCGCTGGTCTGTCATTTTTCTTGCTCAGAGGACTCCACAGAATCTCTAAAGTCAAAGGGTTGAAATGAATTGAAAATGACCCTTCCGGCCTTTATATAGCTTTTGACCTAATTTTTAAAAGTGCTCCGTTTTCCATGAAAATTGCACCCCTGGCTAATTTCGACGTTCTGAATCCATTTTCGGGATCAAAATTGAAATCTGAGATCGTTTATTATGTCAAAATCACGATTTAAAATTTTTGGAACCAGGACGGTCTACTGCTTGCATAATCGGCCTTCAATCATCACAAAAATCCAGTATTCAACTCAACTGATTATCTTTCATCAAACTATTGACATTTCAACTATGGTCAACTCATGGTCAAACCTAGTCAATCTTGGTCTTTTGGGACTTCCAAACGATGCAGAATGCATTCTCGGACGTGTATAACCACTTCTCAAATCAATTAACATGCTTCTAAACTATCAACGCTGACTTTTCTTGTCAGATTTCAATTTTAATCCCGAAGGGGGCATGGTATTGCACATCATTCAAAGTCTGTAAATCAAATTCTATCGATCAAATCTCTCAATATCTTTCATTAGTGATCAAGACAACAATCACATCTAGTCGCTGATTCATCAAAAGTCCTCATCGCTCGGGGCAAATCTATCATCACTTGGGGCATATCAGATTCATCAATCCATATCAATCTGGTATTCTCCTAATCTTGCAAACTGTATCAGTTTTTGCAACCATCAGATCATAGTGTTCTTTCCTTGGTTCTTCGGCAACTAAAGGATTCGGATGTGATACCTGCTAGTTCTGCTAAGACAATCGAGTCTAGAACGGGTCACTCACTTCTTTGCAATCCTAAGGTTTGGAATCAGGCATTTTGACACTTTTTTACAATCATAGGTTCATTTGCTGTTATAGTGAACATTATCTTTGGTCATTCAGGACCTATTATCTCCATATCAATTCAATATCAATCAACTCCTATCTCAATATCTCTCAATCGGTTTCTATCTTGAGATCGGTTTATCTTTTGCATCAGTTTCATATCTTTATCAAACACAGACTATCTTTGAACCACTGAGCTTTGCACAGTAATTCAAAGAGGGGCAAAACGTAATACCCCAAAAATGGGCTATAAGTTCATTAATCTCCTACATCTTCAATTCAAACGAAATCGACATCAAAGTCCTAATCTAAGGCACATCTAAACATCATCGAATCATAATTGATTATCTTAAATTCTACATCGGAGAATATTCCTAGTAATATTCTTAATCATCATAATTATCTTTAATTTTATAATTATTTGGCAATAAATCACATTTATCCTAAATTTTGATTAATTAAATATTTTGCATATTTAATTAATTAGATTTAATATTTGCCACTTAATTGTTTAATTAAATTTAATTATATCTATTATTAATTGTATTATTTAATTTTGACAATAAATCAAAATTCCTATGAATAATTGATTAAATTCTTATTTAATTAATTAAAGCATGTTGTCATTATTTAATAATATAATTTTTAATAAAAGTTTGGTAAAATAGTTAATTAACCCATAAATTAATTATTTTATTTCAAAAAGTAGTTAAGTTGAGCATAAATCACTTTATTTATTTATTAAATCATAATTATCCATGTGCACATTCAAGGACCAGTTAAACTCAAATTAGAGAATCAATGCAAGTTGTTAGCTTTTTGAAACTCAACATCTTTTCGAGTTTTAAAGTTGATCTAAACTTCTAATTCAAGTTGAATTGTGCTTTTGCATGATTTTTGTGACTTAATTATCTTTATTTAAAAATAACTCAAAAATCAAGTTGAGTTATTTGAGTGATTTATGGCTTTTTCTCATGCACCTCCAAAGCCTTGGATTTCTATAAAAACAAGGTTCATAATTCATCTCATATTTTTGCACAACCACGCTGGAGAATTGGAATTGAAGAATCAAAGCTCTTGCGAATCGACATCTTTGTGAGATCAATCTTATTTTTGCATTCATAGCATATCAATTTTCAATAGCATTCATAGCATATCAATTTCATATTAGCATAGATTCATAGCATATCAGTTTATCATTCTTATTGCATAGAAAATATCAAAAATATAGATTAATTGCATTCAATTTCATATCCATCTTTTGCATTCAAATCTTTCATTTAGGTGTCATCTAGGTCACTGATCTCGATTACAATCTGAGAACATTAATCTCGCACCTACTAGAAGGCAGTAAATCGCTTGGTTAGTTTAGCTTTCAATTTTGCACGATTTTGATTATCACTAACCTCTAATGTTTTACTGAGTGTTGTGTCTACAGATCAGGTACAATTTTCACACACACAATATGTTCTTTAGTGATTTTGAGATCCTTCACCCCATCATAATCCAACCCATCATCATATATGGCATGCATTTCCTCTTGCCACTAAAGTGTAGCATCATGTTGTGTGGTGAGGGTTTGCATTAACTGTATGATGGAATCTAAAATTCCAAACATGGGGGCTAATCTAGGAATCCTATTATAAACATCCATAATCCTCCTCAACTGGTTCAAATTATCCCCTATAAGGTCTTGTAATGGTCAAGGGTTTTGAGGTTGTTGGTCTCTAGGTTGTGGGTTTTTAGGTGGTGGGTTTGCAGGATTGGAATTATTTCTATTATTTTTCATACTTGATTAATATGAAAATTCATATAAATAAAATAAATTTTAAAAAATTCAGGCAATTCTAAATGAAAAAATCTAATTTTCATCTAAAACTTGAAGATAAAACTTTAAAACTTAAATAAAATAGTAAAAAAAAAGACTAACAACATACATGGATGTGAATTTGGTACAAAAACACCACCTCTTAGGATTTAATATCGGATCTCCTTTTGTTATCGATTACAAAACACTTCTCTTCACACCACCTCCATGGGTTAAAATGACCCATGACTTTGGGTTTTTTGTTTATAACACACAGGTATCTGATGTTGGATCCATATCTGATATTGGATATGAATAAATAAAATAGTTTAATGACCTGTTGCCCCATGGGTCGAGGGCCATATATAACTTGTATATATTTTATAATGTAAAACTATTATTATATTATATATTATATTATATATCATATTTTATTATATAATATAATATATTATCATATCATATATAATTTTTTTACCATGGTTTCGAGGTCAACCAAAACCATGATAGGATTCTCTCTTGGCCTAGGTGAATCATCCACTATTGGTAGGTATCTCTCTGATGGAGAACATGAGCGGGTCTAGCCCAGATAGGTAGCATAATAAGGGTAACAAGAGAAGCAAAGGCAAGCACTTTATCACCCCACTACAAGGGTGTCACTCGCGGGGACAAAGGCCTGCATTATAATATATAATATGATATAATATAATATATTATATTATATTATATATTATATTATATTATATTATATTATATTATATTATATTATATTATATTATATTATATTATATTATATATTATATAATATAATATAATATAATATATATAAAACTATTATTATATTATATTATATTATATATTTTTTATTATATTATATTATATTATATTATAATTATATTATATTATATTATATTATATTATATTATATTATATTATATTTTGAATTAATAATCGATTGATCAAAAAGGAGAGTTACAGAGCGAGGAGCAGGGAGGCAGGCCCTCTACCCACCAAGTTCATGGCGAATTAAAACATTACAAAATAGTATAGAATATCAAAGTATTTGCCAGTTTTCGTGACTATAAACTCAAAAAAGAAACCAAATATTCTTTAAGTAGAATGTCATTATAGTCTTCAACCCAGGAGGTCCACCCTTGAGCGCCCTCCATCCAAACCACTTTCTTCATTTCCAAAATATGAGTGAACATTTCAAGCTTATCAAAATAAGGTCCTCTAGTATCCTTGATTTCCTTAATCAGCTTCTTAAGCACATCATCAAAGGCCGACTGATTGTCCGCAATACTGGCCCATTCGAAGCCATCTTTCATTTCGTAGATGAACATAGTGGCATGACCATCTTGGAGAAATCTCAGCAACTTCTCCTTTTCAAGCCTCATCACACAAGAAACTTGCGAAATAATTTTGAAATGTATGAGTTTTCTAAGAAAACTAGTAAGTACCCTACCATTACCTTGAAATTTATCCTCATTTCTAAATTTCCATATAAACCAAAGGATGTAAGAAGAAAGGATTTGCCAAATAAATTAGCATATTTTTTAAGACCAAGTATAAATCTGGTAATAATATCAAGAGTACAAGCATGTTTAGTGATAGAGATTCCAAACAACATCCACACTTCCCTGGAAAAGGCATAGTCAAAAAAGATGTGTCTCATAGTCTCAGGCATCTTACAGACAAGGAAAGTGTCAAAATCACCAAGATGAGTTCTAATAGGCAATCTATCAAGCATGAGCTGCCATTTGAAGCATTTAATTTTAGGGGGGATGGGGGACTTCCAGAATTTTTCAAAAGTTTTCTGCCAATCAGTGGGACTAATATCAGCATACCAGATGACGTTCAGGTGGTCGAGGATTGAGGAGTCCTGATTGAGAATCTTGTAAATGTCTTTAGCTTTAACTTTAGGGAGGAGGGATCCATCATCCCAATGGAAAGAGAGGTACCTATGGGAGTCCACATCAGTACTGCGGGGAAAATTAAGGGAAGCACAGGCATTCTTAACATGTTATAGGTTCTTTTGTGAGAGTTAGGGAGGTCAAAGTTATTACTAAGAGTTTGCCAACTAATAAGATTGTCATTTTCCAGAATGTCCATAATACACTTAATCCCTTTATTATGCCAGCATCTAGCAGAACATCCTTGGGTTAAAGCAAGAGGCTTACCATTGAGGAGGAGGTTCCACCATATCAAACATTCTCCATGCAAGGTATTATTATTATCAAATCTACAATTATAAATAAATCCAAAACATGCTCTAGGGCTTTCCATATAGACTTAAAGATCCAAGTACCTTGGACAGAGACAAGGAAGGAGCCAACCACAAGATCACACAAAGGGAGCATTTTCCAAGATTTGGCATGTTTGGGAACACCATTTTGAATATTATTTCTTATCAACACCTTCCAGGGCTCTTGTCCTTCAAGGGCCTGGAAGATCCACTTGGCAGAAAGGGATATCCCTTGCTGCCTGAGATCCTTTAGACCCAGCCCTCTAAGCTTTTTGTCAATATGGCACCAACTCCATTTGACAGTGTGAGCCTTTCTTTTACCCTTCCCATCAGACCACAAGAATCGTCTAACGAACTTCTGGATTTTGAACACATGATAATTACTAAACATCTAAGCAGAGGAGTAATATATGTTGTAAGAAGAGAGGATCTTTTGGCAGACTTAGACCCTTATAGCAAGGGAAAACACCCTATTATCCCATTTATTGAGTTTCTTTTCAATTATTTCTTTAACCCATAACCACATATCCTTAAGGGAGGGGGAGATAGAGAAGGGTATAGCCAGATATCTAACAATTTTATTAGGTCCTCCCCGGGAGAATCCAAACTGATGAAGCCAGTCCGAGGGTTCCTCATTCCAGCCAAGAAGAATGGATTTTGAGTTGGAAATGCGAGCACCTGAAGCTTTCCCAAATATAACCAAATTTTGAGTAAGGCAATGAATATTATGGCTAGAAAGCTCAAGGAAGAGTGAAATGTCATCAGAAAACTGAATATTAAGTAACTCAGAGTCATCAAGCAAAGTGATGCCATGAACTTTAGGAGATAAGGTATCATCTCTGAGGAGGTAAAACAAGGCATCACAGGCAATCACAAAAAGGGAAGGGGCAAGAGGGCACCCCTACCTAATAGAGCGGGAAAGGGGGATAGGATGAGAGAGATTCCCATTAACCTCAACCAGGGTAGAAGCATCTTTAAGGAGGACTTTGACATATCTGCAAAATTCATCAGGGAAGCCAAACGCGTTGAGCATAGTGAGAATGAAACCCCATTCCACTCTATCGTAAGCTTTCTCAAAATTGAGGAGAAACATGGCAGTATCTTGGTTGGAGGACTTGGCCCATTCTATAGTTTATCAACTGGTAATGAGGTTCTCAAGGATGTATCTACCCTTGATGAAACTAGTTTGTGTGGAAAAATAAACTTGGGGAGGATATTAACAAGACAAGAAGCAAGCACTTTAGCAAGAATTTTATAGGAGACATTGAGGAGCGTAATAGGATACCAATTTTTAATGAGAGCTTTATCTCCATCTTTTGAGATAAGTTTAACAATGCCCATATTGATAGAATTCCCAAGGGTACCAAAGTCAAAGGCTTCCATATAAAGGTCATAAAGGTCTTTAGCAACCCAGTCAATATTAGCCTTATAGAATTCAGCAGGAAGGCCATCCGAGCCAAGGGCTTTATTATCTTTAATTGCAGTAATGGCATCAATGATTTCTTGGAGGGAAACCCTAGTCTTGAGAAAGAGTACATCCACTTTAGAGATCCTATTAGGGATAATGTTCTTGCATTTATCCCTCATATCTATAGAGGCTTCATTATCCTCTGAGGTAAACACCGTTCTGTAGAACATTTCAAAGGCATCAGTAATATCATTAATGTTGAGAAGTTCCTTATCTTTAATGATGATCCTATCAATCCTTTCTCTACTCTATTTATGCTTCAAGAGGTTGAAGAAAAATTTAGAACATTTGTCCCCATATTGGAGCTAGTGGTTGCAAGCTCAAATAAAGGCTCCCCTAACCTTAACTTGTTGATGTTTCCTAAGGGAATCCCTGGCTTGAGAGACACATTCAACAATATCAGGGGAAGTAGGATTCGATTGGATTTCCCATTCAGAAAGGTGAAGACATTCATTGAGGAGGTTTTCATAAAACCTATAATCTTTAGCCTTCTTTTTCCCAAGAGTTTGAAAAACTTTTTGCCAGGAGGTCACATTCATATTCCAACGAGCAGTATGGGAGGGAAATTGTTTAAACAAGTTAAAGGATCTAACCATCCTGATAGCGGTAAGAACATCTTGGTCCTTCAGTAAGGAGGAATTAAGGATAAACTTCTTATTGCATGGATTACAAATAGAAACAGAATTCCTAATGTTAATATTGGCTATGATGGGGAAATGATTAGAGAGGGTAGAGGGGGGTGGCAGAAATAGAACAACCTAGATGATTGGGAGAGAAGGAGAAGTGATTCGTGTTAACATAAAACCAGTCAAGCCTGGAGTAAATCCGGTTAGGCCCTTGTTGGAAGTTGCACCAGGTATACCAGAGACCAGAAGTCTCAGATTTAAGGCCTTCAAGGGGGTTGAAAAGGTTCAAATGTTGTTTAAAGTGATCCTAATGGGGTTTTTCAGGGAGTTTCCACTCGAAGGGGATACCCCCAATCTTGTCATCCTAGTTTTCAATCATGTTAAAGTCCCCAGCCATAATCCATGGAATATTAGGGAGATCGTATAACCAATCCCAGATGGATATCCTTTCCTTGGGGTCATTAGGAGCATATAAAGAACAGACACCAAAGGAAGACCCTTTAAAATCAATGATAGCCTAGGCTACATGGTTACATGGGGAGGTTCCAAAACTTTTAATATACCTTGCCCAATAGGGGTTGATGAGCAAAGAGACTCCACCCTTTCCTTTTGAGTGGTTAGTGTAAATTTTAGTAGCATCTTTCCATATACAATCAAGAGCAAAATTAAGAAAAAATTCAACAACCTTAAGCTCTTGAAGCATGAGAAAATTAGTATTCTTATGACACATCAAAAATCTTTTAACAATAAACTTCCTATCAGGAGACTCGAGACCTCTAATATTCCATGAAATGCACTTCATGAGGAAGGAGGGTTAATAGAGCTAGTAGGGAGAGCATTAAGATCTCCATTCTTCTTCTTGTTCTTAGAGCTGATAGGTATACCTTTCTTTTTAGAGGTATTGCTCCCCATAGCTAGCTCATCATCCTCTTCACTTTTTGTCAATTTGAATACTCTTAATTTGAGGGTTATTCCTACCACTATCTCCACTAATGCAGGATCCTGAGGGATCCTGAGTCAGAGGACTATTTGGATCCTTTCTAGCATAAATAACTTCAATAATAAAATTATCATCTATTTCATTAAGCACGGTGATTGGGGGATTGGTAGTGTTATCATTAGGGGGCACCCTGCAACAAGATTAGGATCAGGACTTCTATAGTTCTCCAATTTTCTAATCTTAGTTGCAGGGAATTCCCTCATGGTAACATCACCAATCCTAATACTGTTATCAACATGGTCCTCCCAACTTAAAGTCATAGGATTCGGCACATCCTCAATCATGAGAGTAGGTTGACATTGATGCCTGAGTTCATTGTAATTAGGATTTGATATATTAGGTTCTGATGGTGCATCTTCAATCATAAGAGTAGGAGTATTAGTTAAAGCCAAGAAGGGATTGGAATTAAGGTTGCCAGCCTGAATTTTCTCCAAAGCAAGTTGTTGAGCATTTTTCTACCTGTGTTTCCTATTGGAAACAGTTTGGAAACCATCATTGTCAGAGTTCTTAGAGTTTTGTTTTGAAGAAGTCATGGGATTAACAAGCTTGGTAGTCATAAGAGTGTTGTTGGTTTTAGTGGGGGGATATTATTAGAAACAATGGCAGAGGAGGAAGGACGATGATTAGGGTTTAAATCTTGTTTTTTTTCAACTGTAAGCACCTCCTTACCTTTAATAGAGCTAACATCCGAGTTATTTTTATTAGGGCTTTTGGCTATTTTAGACACATCATGGGAGTTAGGTTTGTGTGGATTAGCAGAAGGTATTTCCTCAACAATGGGTGTTTCAATGGTGTCTTCCACAAGGCTCGATTTAGGTTTCTTTTTAATGATAATAGGGAAAATTTTCCTAAGATGTCCTTCCTTTTTGCAGAGGAAGAAAGCATTCAATCCTCTAAGGATTTCAACAGGGTAGGAGTAAATGTCTCCATTAATATTAAGGTTAAGGCACTGTGGGATGTCAACCCCAGGTTTAATCGAAATAAGCATCCTAGCATCTAGGTTAAAAACAAGTCTGGTCGTCTCATCGATTAGGACAATACTTTCGAAGGGATCTAAAATTTGAGGAAGGAATCACCATAGGAAGGGAGGGACATCCTTAAGGATAACCCATCTAGGGCAAGATAGCGTGAGGATTTCTTCACTAATAGCTTCTTGGGTCCAGACAAGTGCACGAAATGAGGTTTTCCCAACCATCCAATACTGTCTTTTGAGGGCTTCAAGCTGGGATTCATGGTTTTTGAAGAAGATGATAAACAACCCTTTCTGGATCTTCCTACAGAAAGAGATTTTAAACCCTAATTTTAGATTCCATAAGTTATGGAACTAATCTTCAAGAAATTTTCTAGGAGGACACTTATCCAGATCAACGCAAGCAAAGAAAATAGCAGTGTCACACAACCTATTTTTTTTCTAAGGCTATCTCATTCAGCATTGCATCATTTGGCGAAATGATAAAATCATTCGAGGAAATGGAAAAGCACTTACCTTCTTGGCAGGGTCGTCCTCCTCTAGCCATCGAAAGAAACTGCATAGCAGAGGGGATGCCATTATTAGTAGGGGCGACCATTTCTGCAAAAGATTTCTTAAGGGGAGGATTAGCAGAAATCATAGGGTTAGGGTTAACAATATTTTGGCTGTCAAATTCAGGCTCCATAGGGAGCCAAGGACAAGTCACACGGATGACAATAAAGAACACAGAACAACAAACACTCAAACTGATTGCAAAAGTAAACAAAATTGCAGAGGAGAGAGAAGCAAACCATGTGGAGGAGAATATCTCCTCCACTAAGCTGATGCAAAAGAAGCCACGTTGCCAAGGCAAGTCACATCAAAAAAAAAATTTCTCCAATTTTCGCTCCCAACCTTAACATATCCCCTCTAACAAGATTTGAAAATTAATCCTCACACAACATATTCTATTATATTATATTATATTATATATAACATAATATAATATAATATATTATAAATAATATAATATATTATATTATATATTATATATAATATAATATAATATATTATTATATAATATATATATGATATAATATGTTATATAATACATTATACAATATGTTATATAATATATTATGTTATAGAATATAATATATTATATTATACAATAGAATATATTATATATTATATCATATATTATATTATATTATTATATAATATGTTATATAACATATTATACAATAGAATATATTATATATTATATCATATATTATAGTATATTAATATATTATATAATATGTTATATAATATATTATATAATATGTTATATAATATATTATATAATATGTTATATAATATATTATATAATATGTTATATAATATATTATGTTATAGAATATAATATATGATATATTATATTATATTATATATATATATATATATATATATATATATATATATATATATATATATATATATATTATTTTATTTGGTAAAAGGCTAAAGCCAAGAGTTTTATTAGTCATATTAAAATAGTTGCCAAATACCCCCCACTCTGTGTAGGCGCTAGTAGGAAAGAGTGGGGTTGAGAAAACCTCCAGCCTTGCCTGGGACCGTAGTCCGGATTTTAATACATAAAGATCTAAGAGGGCATACCCTCCGATTGCAAAAGAACTACCCATTACATTAAGTACCAATTTTATTATAAGCTTGACCTTGTCCGTATTAGCTCGTGGAGAAGATAGCAACCCATCCTTTGAATTAGTTGTCTTCTATTTAACTCTTGATGCTTTGTCTATATTTCACCAATTGTGACTCTGTTTGTAGGGTAGAGAGTATTTGTTTTGCGATTCTATCCCAAAACCAAAAGTGTCATTTGATTGCTTCTGATATCTTCTGGCCTCCCTTTGTCTGTGATAACTAAAATTGGCTAAGATCATCGTTAGTATGTACAAAGAAAAACTGTAATTGTAATTGTAACTTATTACTGACTTATCATTAATACTCATCGTTTCTAAAAGTGAATTATGCATCCTTTGTTTTCCTATTTTAATATATCTTGAGAAGGGAATAAGATTTCTTAGCCCATTGCATACCTGCATAAATATGTATGAAACACTATCTTTTTAAAGGATTAGTTCTGAGATAACCTTTGCTGATTTTTGTATTAACAATATGAAACCAAATCCTAGAATTAATCTAAACAATATAGCCATATTCATTTGTGAACCGTGTTTCCTTCTTACTGTCTTTAGTTAATAAGATTTGGATTAACCATTTTATTAAACATACCATGAATTCCTTTAAAGCACAATAGGAAAAGACATTTAAAATGGCAATATTGTAAGGTTCCAATTCCAAAAGTCACCACAAGGTTGCCTACTGAGTATCATGCATTCGTAGTACATCTATGCACAATCTTGCTAGCCAACTTAGATGTCAATCTTGACACTGATAAGGAGTGCGTTAGCTCAATATGTTGATCTTGACACTAATAAGGAGTGTTTGTATATCTAGTGTTTATGTTATTTTTGAGACAATTCATCAGAAAAATAAAAATTAGTTAGAACAATTCTCCTTTTATTCTGAATAATGCATGCATACCCAATTTAATACACCCATGGAGAAGAAACTATATTCTTATGTATATGTTTTGATATATGTGAATTGGGTATGAGAGAAAAAAACTTTCTTAGGGGCTATGTTAGCTACTATTATTAAGAATTGATTTTGGCAGGAATTACTATTATTGAGAGAAAACATTACTCTGCTATGTTAGCTACCATTATTAAGAATTGATTTTGGAAGGAATTACGTTATTTCTATGAGGCTCAAATATCATCTAATTTGTGAAAGTAGAATAGGAGTGTTAGCATTAGACCATCACATATTCATATACAAAAATATTTGATTGATTTCCTTAAAATAAAAGTGGAATGCAGAGGGTTTTCACATCCATAATTAAACCCTCTCTTTGTAATTCTCTGAGAATACCAATTTTGAAGCCTCTATTATTGACATGACTTTTTAGGACATCCTTGAAGAGCATGAGGATTTCAAAGAGTCTTTATCTTCCTTAACCAGCTTGAGCTGAATGCCATCATCTATAATAAACTCATTCATCCAATTCATATCAGTTGGAGGCCTTACATGGGTGAAAAATAGTAGGAAAACCAAGTTTCTTCTGATGGAAGGGGTCTCTACTATAAACCTATCCCAATCTTCCATTTCAAGAATCAGGAACGTGGATACACAGTTATGGTTGAAAATTCTTCTATCATAATCTCTAGGCTTGGAGATGGAAAAATCAGTGCGTATACTATTTAGAACTTTGTCTAGATCCATTAAATACTTCTTCTTGAAAATTCTTCTACACAGGTTCCCAATGACCTTTATGTCTGGGTCCACCTGTAGGGATAAAGCAATAAACATAGCCAGGATATCTAAGTTGACATGATGTCTATTGATATTCTCCTTGAATTCCTTGCCTAAAATGATAGATACTGCTCTTACCACAATGTTGAATTTTATCAGTATTATCTTCTTTATTCTTTTGGATGAAATTTTTCCTTCGAAGGCAACTTGTTTATTTGGGCATCTTAATTTTATTAGAGTTGCCATTTCTTAAGGAGATGCCTTTTGTAATGTGAATTTTGTCCTATATATTATGAAGGTTTCTAAAAACTATTAGCAGGTAGATGAGAATCAGTTCATATTCCTCTGCAATTATTTCTATGGCTACTCGATTCATATTCCTTCGCTCCGAGTGATTCTTGGATAATAAAAACTATATAAATATGAATATGTTCTTACCTATATGAACCTTTTTATTATAAAGTTACATGTGCTAATACATTTGGCTAATGCAAAAATTCCTTTAATATTATTCTAAGTATACGATAGTTCATAGGAAGAAAATTACCTAAAGATCAGTGAGAAAAAAAATATCTAAAAACCTAAAAAAACCTTACTAAAAGATAAAGAATAAAAAAATATAAACCTTATATATGATAAAATATAAGATAATGAATCAGTATATATAAATATCTAATAAATGAATGAATCTAAAAATTTATACGAATGACTATATATATGTGTGGCAATATGTAGCTGTGCTATTAAGATATTAACCTCAAAACAAGAACTAGAAAGAATCCTTACTGCCCTTAATGGTAGACATCTAACTACATATATATATCTAGAAAAACTATGCTAATGAATATATATACTAATCTAAGAGTGAATGGCAATAAATCTGAACTTACCAAATTATTTATATGCTTTAAAAGGATCTAAATCCTTACCAGATAAAGCATGCCATAAAGTGATTCTGTCAATACTCCTTAATGCTAGATCTCTATCAGGGGGAAGCAGAATCTTCTTTGATATCATTCATCCTATTACTGATTGTGATTCATGTTTGAAGTACAGACGGACTAAAAGTAGGTCTTCTAAAGATCATTTTATCCTCTGTCAACTATGAGGAAACAAGACATAATATAATCTAGAGATAAGGATTGAGCGAAAATGGCTTAAACTGTCACTCCCAATCATACTTAAAATTTAAGAGCTTAGCACTGAAACTGGGAGAGCCCTACTCATTCTCTTAAAAGGTAAAGAGACCAGTCCAAGGATCATTTTTAGAAAATATACATGACTATTGTTGAAAATAATAGCTAATGAAACTACAAAGAATAGAAGTAGAGTATCAATAAAAGGATGAGATGTTAACACAGGGTACATAGGAAAATATACCTGAAAGGAATTATGAAAAATTTATAAATGTTAATGTGAATATTATACATAAATTTACGTCTTTAAAAACCTTAATGATTGAGGGCTCTAAAACCTTTGAAAAGGACATCAGTAAGTTTAACATAAGAATACATCCAAAGTTTTAAGAACTCAAAGCCTTCCTGTACTATCATAGAGAAAAGATAAAGAGATTCAAGAAAATGGAAAATGCCATTATTAAAACTTAAGAATAAATCTAAATGAGAAAATTAAAAACCCATGAACCCATGAAAGGGCAAGAATTGAATTTTAGTACAGGGCGGGTAGTATAGGTAATACAAAAGCTGGATGAAATCTCACACACACACACACACACACACATATATATATATACAATGTAGGAGTGCTTAAATATATAGGCAATGCAATAAGACTACATGATAAGGAGATGATAAGATCTCACCCACACAAGGTGGAACCACATGTCCACCAAAGGTGGATCATCCTCCATTGTACATCAAAGTATGTGCAAAAATGAGAGGATGATAGTGTGATAAGAGCACTAAAGGTGGATCTCACACACAAAGAGGTATGTGATGACAACTATCACACCTAAAGTGGAGATTCTCCTAACCATGTGCTAAAAAGAAATGCAAACTCCTAGGTGTCTCAAAGACAACTAATATGCAAATGCATTATCCTAAGTAAACTTAAGTAAGTGTAATTAGTAAATACTTAATTACACCAACAGAAACAAACAAAAACCCAATGCAGTAGTATATATTTTTCTTATTAGATTTATTATATTTTTATAAAGTCAATGCATACCTTTTTTTTTATAGAGCATAATATATTTTTTTTAAGAAAGAATTCCCAAAAATGGAAATGTAAAGCCTCTGCACTTTTTTTTCCAGAAAAGGGATAAACAACCTTTTATCAAAATTTACATACTAAAAAGTCTTTTTCTTCAGATTTGACTTTATTTTATTTTTATTTTACTTTTCTAAGCTTTTTATTTGACTGTGTATTAATTTGACTGCATATATTTTACATGGAATAAATTCATTATACCAGAATACAAAATTATGCCTAGAATTGATTTTTAACACAAATTGGTTTCTTCTATCTAATGGGTAAATTAATTTCTCAACCCTATAGTCAAAACTATAGTCTTGTTTTAATAATTTATTTCTAGGAGTTCCATAAGGAATTTTCTAATGAAATTTTGCCAGCATAACCTTTGTTAGCTTGCGGTGACTAATCAGGAAAGTATTGTACATTTTTCCTCCCGACCTCGCCGGGGTTCAGGGCCGGGTTGGGCCCCAAGCGGGGGTTTGCGGGCGGCAGCCCCCAAGAGCAGGGGTTCGGGGGCGTAGCCCCCGAGGAAAATTTTTTTGAGGCCGACTACTTTTTCGGTTATTTGGGCCGACTACTTATAACTCATTCTAACCCTAAAGTGGGAAAATATTGTATAATATGGCTTAGGGTTAGGGATTTTTCATGATGTATGATTTTAGTACTTGCGGCAGAATTGGGCTGTAAGGGATTACAAATTGTAATCAGGTTGTAATCACTGGATAATAATAATATTGGACTCGCTGTTGGTGGACGTAGCCCAGGGATTGGGTGAACCACGTTAAATCTGTGTGTCTTGTGTTCTATTCTGTGTGGTTTATTATTTTCTGATATTAGTTATATTTGCACATAATTGTTATTTCTGCCTTGTTAATCCTAACAAGTGGTATCAGAGCGAGGTTATTTCGTTCGTTCTTTCATCTATTCTCTGAAGCAGGTCTCACGAGTTAGTGGGAGAGTCTCTCGGTTAAGTGGGAAAAATGGCAGACGAGGGTAGGCTGAAGGTTGATAAGTTTAATGGGCAGAACTTCCAGTTATGGAAGATGCAAATGGAGGATTATCTCTATCAGAAGGATCTATGGCGGCCATTAGAGGGAGTAGCCAATAAAGAGCAATCAATGTCTCAGGAAGATTGGGATATTTTGGATAGGAAGGCACTGGGGAGTATTCGTCTATGCCTGGCACAATCGGTGGCATTCAATATTACTGAAGCAAAGACAGCTAAAGATTTGATGGAAACCCTAGCGAAGTTGTATGAAAAGCCTTCAGCTTCAAACAAGGTATTTCTTATGAAGCGTTTATTTAATATGAAAATGGTAGAAGGTGGATCAGTTACTGATCATTTGAATGAGTTTAATACAGTTACAAGTCAATTAACCTCAGTTAAAATTACTTTTGATGAAGAGGTTAGGGCTCTCTTGATTTTGTGTTCTTTGCCAGAAAGCTAGAATGGCTTGGTAATGGCTGTTAGTAATTATGTTTCTGGTTCTAATACCCTAAAGTATGATGATGTTATTGGTGTTATATTGAGTGAGGAAATTCATAGGAAAAGCTCAGGGGCATCCACATCGGGTAGTGTATTGAACACAAAAAGCAGAGGCAGAACAAGAGATAGAGGAAACAACTCTGAAAATCATGAGAAATCAAGAGGAAAATCAAAGGGAAAGAGGTCCGAATCTAAAGGGCCAAATGATTGCTGGTACTGTGGAAAACCAGGTCATAAGAAGAAAGATTGTTGGTCTCGGAAGAAAGATCAAGGAGACAAAAATGATGGAAACAAGGAGGCAAATGTGGTAAGTAACAAATCCGAGGAGGATGCTTTGCTCTTGTCCTTAGAAAGTATTGATGATTCATGGGTTTTAGATTCTGGGGCTTCATTTCATGCTACACCCCATAGAAGTTATTTTGTTGATTATGTCCAAGGGGATTTTGGGCTAGTTTATTTGGGAGATAATGAACCCTGTCAGATTGTTGGAAAGGGAAAAATTAAGATTAAGTTGCAGAATGGGAATCATTGGCTACTACAAGAGGTAAGACATGTTCCAAGGCTGAGTAGGAATTTAATTTCAGCAGGGCAACTGGGTGATGAAGGTTGCACAGTTACTTTTAATGATAAAAATTGGAAGGTTTCAAAAGGTTCCTTAGTAGTAGCAAAAGGTGTGAAAGTAGGCACCTTATATCTTTGTACAGGTCATACTGTTCCTTCTACTTTAATTATTTCAGAAGATAATGAATGTTCAGGAACAGTGGCTGCAGTTGAGCAGGAAGAACATCAAACTGTTGCTGTAGATTCTGACACAGCACTATGGCACAACAGACTCGGGCACATGAGTGAAAAGGTATGAAATTACTTCATTCAAAGAAAGTTTTACCTGGTCTGAAATGTGTCAATATGGATTTCTGTGAAAGTTGTGTTTATGGAAAATAAAAGAGAGTTAGTTTTGTGAAGAGTGGGAAGGAAAAGAAAAATGAGAGATTAGAGCTTGTGCATACAGATGTATGGGGACCAGCTCAGGTATCTTCCCTTGGTGGCTCTCTGTATTATGTTACATTTATAGATGATGCAACAAGAAAAGTATGGATTTATTTCCTTAGACAGAAATCTGATGTATTTCAAACTTTTAAGAAATGGAAATGCTTGGTTGAGAATGAGACTGGTAAAAAGTTAAAATGTCTCAGATCTGATAATGGTGGTGAGTATTGCAGCACAGAATTTGAAGAATATTGTTCCTCTAATGGTATTCGTAGGCAGAAAACTGTGCCAAGGACTCCACAAGAAAATGGAGTGGCTGAACGCATGAACAGGACAATAATGGAGCATGCAAGGAGTATGAGGTTGCATGCTAGGCTACCCAAAAATATGTGGGCAGATGCAGTGAACACTGCTGTTTATTTAATCAATAGAGGCCCCTCTACTCCTTTGGACTGTGGTATTCCAGAGGAAGCATGGAGTGGTAAGAAGGTGAGTTATTCATTTCTCAAAACCTTTGGTTGTGAAGCTTTTGCACTTATAGATTCTGAAAATAGAACCAAGCTGGAAGCTAAGTCAAAGAAATGTGTATTTGTTGGGTATGGCATTGATGAATTTGGTTATAGGCTTTGAGATTTTGAAAATCATAAAATTGTAAGAAGCAGGGATGTCATATTCAATGAGAAAGTATTGTACAAAGATCTGTTGCTGCAGCATGAGAAGAAAGCAAATGACTATGTAGTACTGGATGATACTCCACAAGTTCATGTTCTAGTAGTTCCTTATGCTCCGCAACAACAGCAACAACAAATACCACACACCCCAGTGAGTGTTAGACGGTCAACAAGGCTAAGTAGACCTCCAGAAAGATTTTCTCCATCTTTGTATTCTATTTTGTTAACAGATGCTGGTGAACCTGAATGTTATAATGAAGCTATGCAGGTGGATACAAAGCTTCAGTGGGAGTCTGCAATGACAGATGAAATGGACTCTTTGCTGAAAAATCAGACATGGGATTTATGTAAGTTACCTGCAGGTAAAAGGGCTTTACAGAATAAATGGGTTTACAGGATAAAAGAAGAGGATGGAGGTACAAAAAGATTTAAAGCCAGATTAGTCGTAAAAGGATTTGCACAGAAACATGGTATTGATTTTGATGAGATATTTTCTCCAGTTGTTAAAATGACTTCTATTCGTACTGTTTTAAGTATTGTGGCTACTGAAGATTTGCATTTAGAGCAGCTTGATGTTAAAACAGCCTTTCTTCATAGTGATTTGGATGAAGAAATATATATGGTTCAGCCACAAGGATTTGAGGTCAAGGGTAAGGAGAATTTGGTGTGCAGATTGCAGAAAAGTTTATATGGCTTGAAGCAAGCACCTCGGCAATGGTATATTAAATTTGACACTTTTATGAATGGGCATGGATATAGTCGGTGTCATTCTGACCATTGTGTTTATTTTAAGAGGTTGGATGATGACAGCTACATTATTTTATGTTTATATGTTGATGATATGCTTGTAGCTAGGTCTAACATGGATCACATTAAGGGGTTGAAACAACAGTTAGCAAAATCTTTTGCTATGAAGGATTTGGGGGCAGCAAAACAAATCTTTGGTATGAAAATTTGTAGAGATAGGAAAAATAGGAAATTGTCTCTATCTCAGGCTGATTATATTGAGAAGGTGTTGCAACGTTTCTCTATGGAAAATGCCAAAGCTGTCAGCACACCTTTGCCTGGTCATTTGAAATTGACTAAGGATATGTGTCCCAAGACACCAGAAGAAGAGACTAAAATGTCTAAGGTACCTTATGCTTCAGCTGTAGGGAGCTTAATGTATGCTATGGTATGTACTAGGCCAGCTATTGCACACGTAGTGGGAGTCGTTAGCCGTTATATGAGTAACCCTGGTATTGAGCATTGGAATGCAGTCAAATCGATTCTCAGATATTTGAGAGGCACATCCAGTAAGTGTTTACACTTTGGGGGTTCTACTACTACTGTACAAGGCTATGTTGACTCAGATTTGGCAGGAGATATAGATAGCAGGTGGAGTACTACATGTTATATATTTAATGTTGGTGGGACAGCAGTGAGTTGGATTTCTCGACTACAAAAGGTGGTTGCTTTATCCACTATAGAGGCAGAGTATGTTGCTGCTACAGAGGCAGCCAAGGAGATGATATGGCTTCAATTCTTCATGGAAGAATTGGGACATCCACAAAAGGATAATTTTCTACATACAGATAGCCAAAGTGCCATTCATCTTGCAAAGAATTCTGCTTTGCACTCAAAGACAAAACACATCCAGTTGCGGTACCATTTCATTCGATCAGTTTTGGATGATGGACAGTTAAGGCTAGAAAAGATTCATACTGATGATAATCCAGCAGATATGTTTACAAAGGTAGTAACAAGGGAGAAGTTGAACTCATGTTCAGCTTCAGTTGGTCTTCTAGACTAAACAAAATAAAGGAACAACTGAGTCCAAGGTCGTTCAATCCAGTGGGAGCCTCATGTGGGTAGCGGTATTGCTACAGGATCAGTCTCCAAGTGGGAGGTTTTTTAGTATAGTGTGGATACTGATCAGTCACCAAGTGGGAGATTGTTAGCTTGTGGTGACTAAAATTTTTTTGAGGCCGACTACTTTTTCGGTTATTTGGGCCGACTACTTATAACTCATTCTAACCCTAAAGTGGGAAAATATTGTATAATATGGCTTAGGGTTAGGGATTTTTCATGATGTATGATTTTAGTACTTGCGACAGAATTGGGCTGTAAGGGATTACGGATTGTAATCAGGTTGTAATCACTGGATAATAATAATATTGGACTCGCTGTTGGTGGACGTAGCCCAGGGATTGGGTGAACCACGTTAAATCTGTGTGTCTTGTGTTCTATTCTGTGTGGTTTATTATTTTTTGATATTAGTTATATTTGCACATAATTGTTATTTCTGCCTTGTTAATCCTAACAACCTTGTTGTGCTAAAATTAAATCAAAACCTAAAATAACATATTCAAGGTTTTCTCTAATACCCAAAACAAGGAAATCACAGACAGATCTAAGGAGATATACATGAAATCATTCAGACATAGAAATTTATCAAACTGCAAAACAGAAAATACGGAAGGAAATTTTTAGATCCTACCTTAGATCCAATGCACACAACTGAAATGGAAACCTAGAAGACCTGTAAACACCTGATTCCTCTATGTAAGAATTCCAACCTGCAGATCTGAATACACGAACGATGCAAAACACCAAAGATCCAGATGCACAACGTAGCCAAAACAACAAGCAACCACAACAATTTGGATTTCTCAAAATCTAACTACATAAGCTCTCGAAAATTCTCCTCCCAAAACCTGTCTAATCTCCAAATGAATGCAATTCCCCCTATTAGGGATTCAATTCCCCCTTTCATGCAAACCCTAGAGATGACTCAACAGTTAACTCCTAATCAAACTCCAATTCAGAAATTGAAAGAAAATCTAATTAATAAATTAAAAACACTTTTCATGCACAACTTAACTTTGACTTTTAAAAACAAGTTGATTACTTTATGAAAACAATTCAATTTCAATAATGCACATGTTTATAATTAAAATTCATTATTAAATAGATTAAATATTTAAAGCATCCTAAAGCCATGCAATTAAATATTTAATTATTTAATAACGCCCTCAAACATAATTAAATATAATTACCAATTAATTAATCAATTAAATCCAAATAATCAAACAATTGGCTTTAGATTAATTTTCATAAATCAACTTAGGAACATGATTAATATTAAATTTCAACTATAATCATTAATCAATAAATCACCCACATAAGCAATAAATCAACTGAAGCCAAATGAGGTAAAATCAAACAAAGTAAAACCAAGCAACGCTAGAAAGGGGTCCACGAATTCCTATCACCTAGACGAATTCGGGTAGGGTAGTTAAACTGATTCTTGTCCAATCCTAGGACAAATGGGCTTAGGTTAGGGTTTTGGACCTGTGTATTATCTCCCCTCTCTTACCATTTGAGATATTGCGATAGGGCATGCTCATCTTGATAATTCAGGGAAGTCGATGCCTGGTACTTGCATACAAAACCTGCATGTACATACATATATAAATATATAACAGACAATGGCGGGGATCGACCGATCATGTGGACCTCACAAGCAAGTAACTACGACTCCATCCCTCAACCACATCAGGCACGTCAAACAGAAATATAAAACAAACACATCAACCATACACATGCAAGTATGGGGTCAGTAAAATCATAAGCATCAATGATTTCTTAACATATAATCTATCACCCTAAAATAATCATAACATTTATAAAAATGGACTAGGGGCGGGGTACTACATCCTCGATCATAACACATTCTCATATTGCATTTCTTTGATGTGCTCCTTGATGCTAAATAGGAAAATTATCTTATTGAAAGAATTCATGATTTTCCTTGATACATTTGATGCTTATTGACTATTTGTGGAAAGAATATGCAAACTATCTACTTGAACTCTTACTTTCTATGTACAATTTGCCACTATCTCCTAACTATCTTAAGGTGCTCAAGGTCTGTCACCCCTTGACCACATGTGTTTTGTTGCTATTATGTTACTAGGTTAAAGATGGGGACATCACACTATCTATAGAAGATTGTCATGAAACACTCAGTCTTGTGACTGAATAGAACTGTCCTTTTTTAAACTGTCACATTAAGAAGTATAAAAGGTTATGTCTTTCATGATACACCCTCGAGAGGAATGTCACATTCATGTTCCTTTCACCTTGTCTGCAGTAGTTTGACCCCACCTACGCATCTAGCCTCGACTCCACCTGTAAGAACCACTCTTCATCAGTAAGTTGACCCCATTTCACCTTTGTGTTGTTGTTGCACGCGTTTCATGTGATCTTCACTGGTTTAATATATGATTAATATATATTGTATATTTGGTTTTTTATTTGTAGGTTTGAAACCCTAATCTTTGCACTTCTAATGGTGTTCATGCCACCATTAGAAGTGGTGTGAACACCATTAGAAGTGGCCCATGAATTGGGTAAAATATGTCGAATGATGCAATAAGAGAACCATTCGAAATATGTCATTTTTCTTTGAAAAGTACATGACTTCATCCTTTATTCTTTGTATTTTCAATTGAGATCATCATATCAACCATTTTATAGTCTTTGACTCAACTATGTCTAAGAACTCTTCATTTCATTGTCTATGTGTCTATCATTCTTTCCTTACTGTGATTCAAAATTGAACCTTTCTAGTAATCTCTATCACCACTTTCATATTTTCATGACTTACACCCACTATTATTCATCCTCACAGTCATCATTCCAAAAGGACTACTTTATTTCTATATCTCTATCATTAATAAAAAATTGTCACCCTCTAATCTCTTCGGTTAGACTTGATTTTTCTTTAGATAAAAGGTCTATATCATATGCACTTGGATTTTCATATTAATTTCTCTTAGTTGTCCTTTAACATCATGACTGTCATTTAAATCTGATGATTTAGGGCCTTTGTTCATGCAAACACTGTCCTCTTATTTTCCCTTTATCATTGATGTTGTTGACTCTAGAAGACTATGATGGTTGTTTACTGGCTGCCCTTCAATAGGACACTTGACTGTACCTATTTGAACATAGTTCAAATCCCAAAAGTCTGCATTTCTAGGACTCACACCCACTATTATTCATCCTCACAGTCATCATTCCAAAAGGACTATTTTATTTCTATATCTCTATCATTAATAAAAAACTGTCACCCTCTAATCTCTTCGGTTAGACTTGATTTGTCTTTAGATAAAAGGTCTATATCATATGCACTTGGATTGTCATATTAATTTCTCCTAGTTTTCCTTTAACATCATGACTGTCATTTAAATCTGATGATTTAGGGCCTTTGTTCATGCAAACATTGTCCTCTTATTTGCCCTTTATCATTGATGTTGTTGACTCTAGAAGACTATGATGGTTGTTTACTGGCTGCCCTTCAATAGGACACTTGATTGTACCTATTTGAACATAGTTCAAATCCCAAAAGTCTGCATTTCTAAGACTTACACCCACTATTATTCATCCTCGCAATCTTCATTCCAAAAGGACTGCTTTATTTCTATATCTCTATCATTAATAAAAAATTGTCACCCTCTAATCTTTTCGGTTAGACTTGATTTGTCTTTACATAAAAGGTCTATATCATATGCACTTGGAATGTCATATTAATTTCTCTTAGCTGTCCTTTAACATCACGACTGTAATTTAAAGTTGATGATTTAGGGCCTTTGTTCATGAAAACATTGTCCTCTTATTTGCCCTTTATCATTGATGTTGTTGACTCTGGAAGACTATGATGTTTGTTTACTAGCTACCCTTCAATAAGACACTTGACTATACCTATTTGAACATAGTTCAAATCCCAAAAGTTTTCATTTCTAGGACTCTTTAGCATTGTCCTAGTCAATCCATGTTTGTATGCTTGCTGCCCATACCAACCTGTATCACCTACAATATTTCCTTGCTTATGAAGAGGAATAGTATCACCAAAACACATTATTATCTTGTCTTTATCCCTACAAGTCAGTGGTATTAACTGAAATTTCTCTTTGCCTTTGTGAACAATATATGTATTAGAGTAGCCATCATGAATTGTCCTTCTCATACATTTCCATGGTCTACCTAATATCATATGCCCACAATTCATAGATATGACATCACACCAAACCTGATCATGATATGGCCCAATTGATAAATTGACAAGATTAAGCATATTAATTAAGTGTACCTACCTCGACTATACCTACAGGACAGTGTACTCCAAAATTGTAGAGAAATTAAGTGAACTCCAAATAGACTGCCCTCTACAAAGAACTAACTGAAATCTATTAACCAACCTTCTAACTATCAAATCATTATTCTTTCAAATCAATTACCTATCGGCATATCCCTTGTGAGGGGGAGAAGCCAAACACATAAAGAACATGCACATAAACACGACAGCTGAAAAACTTAAATGGAATACACCAAGAAGTACCAAATGATGAATGCTCAATTGTTGTAATGGCAAAGCAATATCAGAACCGTCCATTTCTAGAACTTGATTTTTCTATAGTCCTAATGATTTTTCTTATTTCTTGAACATTGTTGACATACTTAAATGGAATACACAATACCAAATGATGAATGCTCAATTGTTGTAATGGCAAAGCATCAGAATCGTCCATTTCTAAAATTTGATTTTGTATAGTCTTAATTATTTTTCTATAGTCCTAATGATTTTTCTTATTTCTTGAACATTGTTGACATACTTAAATGGAATACACAATACCAAATGATGAATGCTCAATTGTTGTAATGGCAAAGCATCAAAACCGTCCATTTCTAAAATTTGATTTTGTATAGTCTTAATTATTTGTCTATAGTCCTAATGATTTTGAAAATTGTTGACAAAGAGTGTTTCTTTTTTTTATTATAGTATAAATGATTTTTCTATAGTCCTAATGATTTTTCTTTTTTCTTGTCTTTTGTCCCTTTTTTATTTCCTATGTCTGTGCTTCGTGACAAGATTTTGTCACCTTCTTTTGATGGTATATTTCATTCACTCTATGCGGAATACTATTTTGTTCACTATTTTATTTCAGCTTGATATTTCTTTCATTTTTCATATACACAGAGACTACACATGTTGATAAAAAAATGAGCTATTTGATTTAGGTTTACTTTTCATTATTGTAAATGGTTAATATTTCTGATGGCACTCCTTGGTGTATTCCATATAAAAATAATAAATGTAGTAATGATGGTGCAGTGCATTATTGATATAGGCTCAATGACTCTTCTCAATGTGCCAAAATGTCAATGTGGTGGTGGGCAGTGTGTGTTGAAGACTTCACGGACACAGAACAACCCTGGACGACAATTTTGGTGTTGCCCAAATAGAAAAAAGGTTGCTAATGTGTATATATTTAATGTTTCTAATGTAAATACTATTCATTATATTATAAGAACTAATGTAGACTGGGCATCACAGGGAAATAATGGTTGTGAATACTTTAGTTGGGTTCATGACAACTCATCTGCATCTATACGTCCATCTCCACTTATCCACGATGAAGGATTTGAGTGCAAAACATGTTAGGCTAGGGTAAATGCCGAAATTATATTTTTACGATGTCTTCTTTGTATTGTAATCGCATATCTTTGTTGCGACCATATGCGTATATGAGCTCAGGAATTAGTCAGTTTAGTATTTTCATATTGTAACTAATATTTTAATATGGATATGGCGTAACTTCTCTTTGCCTCAAGTGCGCATATATATGGTTTACATCTTTTTTTACAATAATTCTTCATTTTTATGGCTCGGGTGAGCCCCAATCTACTATCAATCACATGATTTAACGTTTAGTGTTTTCTTGGTTATTCCATTTGTTCCTTGATACATCAATTCGACCACACCCACTCCACATCACGTGGATGTCTTTGAAATAAACTCCTAACTCTAATAAACTGACTGTAATTACTAACTAACCTTATAAAACAATAACAGCTAAGAACGATCGCTTGCCAACATCTACTGAATACAAGTTCCTTGAGAGATTAATCAATTAGGATGAGTGGACGAGGATGATGAGATGGGGGAAGTGGAGTTGAATCCTGATGAAAAAGAAGCTCGATCTGGCTGCAATTAGGAAGAAGAAGAAGAAGAAGATGCTTATCGTCGAACATAGATTGAAGAAGAGTACTGGAGAGAGCAGGCCTACAGTACCAAGGAAGTTTGACAAGAACAAGGAATATGGCTTAAACAGAATGGGAAGACATCTTTCTAGCCTGGGCTTGGATCCTTCGACAATTAGCTTGATAATAAATGAAGCAGATGAGAGCTGAGCAATTAGCTTCCCAAGAAAAATCTCGTAAATGAACTGTGTGTACCCCAATTCTTGTGCCTTCTGCACGTACCTAAATGACATATTTGAAACAACAAGGGTAAAATTAGCCTTACCCTTGTTGTTTCAAATATATCATTTGGGTATGCACAGAGGGCACATGAATTGGGGTACACATATATAGTTCATTTATGGGATTTTTCTTGGGAAGCTAATTTCTCATCTATCATCTACATTATTATGAAGCTAATTGTCGAAGGATCCAGGCCCGGGCTAGAAAGATGTCTTCCCAAACACATAATAAACATGCACATAAACATGACAGCTGAGAAACATAAATGTAGATTTCACAATAGCTGAGAAACATAATTGTAGGCATCATGCTCACAATTTTTTGGAGACAACATAATTGAGTTGTATACCCAAGCGAGGGAGAGCAACTTCTGCACCTTTGATTCCAAGTTGACACTACGAGATCCAAAGACCATAGATAAGGAATAAATTTAGAGAGCAAAGAAGGGCCCTAACGACCAAAATAATACATGATGAACCTCAAGTTAAATGAGTTGGCAACTATAAACATTTTAATAGATTTTTATTATTAAATAATGAAATTTGCATATACTAGTGTTATAAGCCCCCTCATTACATGATTTATTATTGTAAGCCCCCTCTAACTTATGCATCTAGAAAATGAAACTACAACCTATTGGGATTGAGACAGATCTTAGAGGTCTTAAAATGTCGTAAAGGGACATAAGAGGCTCCTAAGAGGGGTCTGATGAGCTTCCACCTTCACGTGGTTGGCCCTATTAAGTAGAGAATGTTATACTCTTCTCGAAACAAAGAGAAGCTCAATAATTTAAGGTCTCAATCCACGGACAAATTAAATTAGACTTACTATCCAAATTGGTACATTGATGAGAATCAATGATGGGCCGGAGTTTTTAGATTTTAAGATGTATATGCAATGGAGGCCAGAAGGGATTTTTGTAGAGTTTTTCTAGATGTGGAGATTTGCTAGAGTGGCTATATACATACGAGGGTTTCCAGATTGAGTACCAGTGCTGTCTATAAAACCTTTACAAATATCTTTATCTTAGTTTCTATAGCATTGAAAAAAATGAGTGGGTTGGACATTAGTGGTGGATCTATTCCCTCTTATCATTCTTCATAGTAAACAGTAAACAACAGCGACATAATATTGTTGTGCTTAATTTGATTATTTTTTTATTTTTTAAAATAAATTTTCTGTCACTTTTTTGACAAACCAAGAATAGACATATCGATGAGAGTGCTATATATTTGATGTTTAGTCCAACGATTTGTCGTCACAATTTCAACCAACATTGGTCACAGAGATAAATGTTATAGCCGGCAATTCTTCCAGGTTGAAGCAATTATTTCGACGTAGTTGCCGTTGATAATTCAACCACTATTGATGTCGCAATTTCGACGACGATATGATGTGTTGTATTATCGACTAAAAAACTCTGATGACTGTTATGGTCGATTAGCCAACCAATGGGTGTCTAAAAATTGACTAAACCTCGTCGAAAAACAAGCTAAAATTTACTAGTGAGTTTGCTGATACAAGCAGCTTCATAACAAAATTGGTAAAAGACTTGGTATGATCCATGTAATCTGAAATCAATTGGAAACCAGTCTTGGTAGAGGTCATAGTTCTCATTATCAATCCTTCAACCTAGAAGGGTACCCCGCAATACACTTGGTAAAGAAGTTTCTACTTACATCTATTTAAACTATACAATCGAAGAAGATAAATCATTGTATCACTCTCATGAACTAAAAACTATACAACCGGGGAACATAAATCATTATATCTCTTTCATGAACTAAAAACTATACAACCGGGGAACATAAATCATTGTATCACTCTCATGAACTAAAAACTATAACCAAGGGTCCATTGCATAATTCCCCATGGAAGAATCTACTGCTCACTATACCATCATCTTTGTCATAAGACTAATTATGGTTTGCCTTGGAATGTCTGCTAGTTTTAGCTAATGGCAATCAAAGATTCTAGTAAGTTTCGAGCTAGAGATGACCCAAGTGTGAAAACCTAAGATATTTAAGCAATGATATGCAGTCATTAGATCGTGTTAGTGATTGATGTCTAAGCTAACGCAAGGGCTTAGCCCACACTCATTTGATTCATGGAGGTTAAGGATTACCAAGGGCTACCTAATAATATGGGAACAGTTGACCTAATAGCTACCATACCAGACAAAGTAATGGTAATCAAAGCCAACCATTGGTATTCATCTATAACATAGGGTGATCAATTGCAAGTGCTTACCCTATTGGGAAGAAGATAACTAGCAATATCATTCAGGTCACAAGATAGTATATGTCAACAGTTACTTCATAGGTAGACAATCTTGTCAATGTTGGCTTAAAGGTGATTGAAGTTGAATCCATCATACCGAATATATTCACAACTTGTGGAAATCTCATTTGAACCAAAGTCTCTTCCTAGTTGTCTAATAGTATACAAAACCTCTATGTTGAAGATGGACCCACGATGTATTATGGAATATATAACAAATCCTCTTCTAGGTTGATCCTTAGTTAAAACCAATTATTCCTTGAGGTTATTACCTTAGCCCTTTACAAGATTAATCTTGGAATAGCTTGCTAGATCCACTTGCTTGGACTACACAAAGCAATTGTTCCCTTGGTTGGGATTGTTGCACCCATGAAGATGCTAAAAGGAAATCCAACAATCAAAATGCTAATTAGATACCTAAGATTATAGTCTTTGCACTTTGATTTTTTTATTATTATTAAAGCAGCTTAACAAGGGGGTTGACCCTTACACAAACAAGGCAGCAAGGCAAAAGTTTAGGCCTTCAACAGCACATAGCCAACACAACAGATGTTGACTATAAAGACAACACACGAAGCACAAAGGCTATGGCCTTGAAAGGAAGGGCCAAACTCACACCACAAGAGAAGATGAGCAAGAGTTTGAAAAGCACTTTTCCTATGTCATCGAACAACTGTCTAGGCGGTACTATCCTTAGGCTCCCCAACAAAAGAAACTCGGCTAGGGCAACTATCAGCATAGGGACCAGAGCATTGAAGAGTTGAGCAATGTCAACAAAAATTTGGTGCAAAGCATAAGCAGAGTTAGTAGGAGCAAAATGGCCCTCATGGCCAAATAGAGTTGCACCTACAAATTAGAAGCAACATTTAGAGTTGCAGCTGGAGCAAGACTCGTATTAACAACATAAACCTAACTCTGATTTGCAGCAAAGCATCATCGAAGTTTTCAGCAGGGGTTTCATCTTCGTCAATAGCATGTAACTCCTCAAAGAAAGAATCAGAAAGAGAATCAGAAGCACGTACTGTCAAATAATCATCACTTGCATCCTTCCACTAAGTAGCAACACCTTTTCAATGCAAAAGAGCACAGTCAGTAGTCATGTGCCCAAAAGAGAAGTAGCACCAACAACAAAAGGTAAGGCCCTCATACTCTAGCGCTAGAGTCTATGGCCTTTCCCCGACCATGAGCACCACGTCCCCCGGAAGCAGTGTAGAGATATCCATATCAACCAAAATGCGGGCAAAAGTAGAACAGCCCATAATAGTCATAGCTTCATCCACCTTTAGGAAACGGCCAAGAGAGTTTCCAATGGCCTCCTAATAAGACATCTCCCAAAAATGGAGTGGAAAATTAAGAAGGCGAACCCACACTGAATGCACATTGAGTGATTCAGTAAGAGGGTTGAAGAATATTGTCCAAAGTTTGGCAGAAAAGAAGTGATTCCCCCAAACCCACAACTTGTTCAAAACCAAATTACAATCAAATTTATTATGTTACATGGTAAAAGTAATAGAATGAACTTAATAATCATACTATTGATGAATATGGTTGTTGCACTTACATGCTGATATTATCTTATTAAAAATAAAATAATATAAAAATTGCTCGCATGGCTGGGTTTTTACAGCATTGCTCTTCAATACTGAACTTAATGGAAAAAGATTGTTATAGCATTGCTCTTCAACAATGCACTTAATAGAAAAAGATTTAATATGGAGGATGAGAATTACCATTGTCTCCGGGTGGCATTTCACTACAAAAAGATACAAGAATCCCACATCTGACTGCATCTACTAGCAATAGCCCACAAAATACTAGCAGACTGGGGATGTCAAAAATTAATTGAAGCTACAGCATAAATGCAGTGGGGTGTGTAGGTGGACCATAGTGAATCTTTAGAAAGTTCAAAGATAACGGACAAAATCTGAAAATCAAAGTTTATTGCTATGGACTTCAGTTTTAGAAAATAAATAGTTCCTATTACAAAAATTAACAGAAGTGATTCTTTAGAAAGTTCAAAGATAAGGCAACAAACAAACTCTGAAGATTTAGCACCAAATTTATTGCTGTGGACTTCAATTTTAGAAAAATTAATATTTTTTAATGGCTATTCTTGAAATCTCTCTTAATAGCTTCTGGATTTGATTGTGATAGTTTTTAAATACATATTTCCTAATGGCCATATTTTAATTTAATTTTCAGATCAAAAATAAATATTTATACTTACAAAAACCTGGCAAAAATAAGGAATTATATTTTCTAGATTTTTAAATGTGGCTAGAATAAACAAAAGCTTTAACTATAAATAAAAATACAAATTTGATTGGCTAGAGAGATTGAGCTACACAAAAGAGACAAAATATGTAAGAACACAGCCTTCAGCACGAAACGAAAATAAGGTACTTCATTATCATTTAGCCTGTTTATTCTTAACGCAACTACAAAGCTGATTTAATGTATTCAGTACATTAAACAGAAATAATGTACATGCACCCAAGCGACCTGATTTGGTTGGTGCTGTTGGAATGTCTTTGGTGGATGTGCCCTCAATGGAGTGGCCCGTTCTAATCTTATTTTAAATTGGTGGTGGCTAAACTTTCGATAAAATATACAAAGATTAAAAAAAAAAATTCAGATCTATGAAAATACTGATTTTTTTTTTGGAAATTTTTTTGTTGTTTTCAATTCAAAACATGTAAATCATGAAGAATAGATGCTAAAAATTTCATAAAAATCTATTATGTTTTCAGATTTTTCAATTTTGATCAAAGATGCATTTTGTGAAAAGCATAGCTGCGTCCCTTTTGATTTGGATGTGGAACCTATTCAACCGTTTCCTTGGATTTGGATGGGGTTTGTGAGTCAGTTGTACTTTATATCCTTAATTTTATTATGGAAAGATGTAGGCTGAGGAATACTAACCTCTGGGCAAACACTTAATTGGTGGCAGTTAGGAACCTCTTTAAACATGCATATTCATTACATATATTACACGTTTTGGCATTAAAATCCTCCTCTAATACTTGATGCTTAGACTTTTAACTCTCAAAAGACTTAACTGCCATTCTGCCATTTTTAACATTTTGTCAAATATTTGGCATGAATCGGATTTCTGCAATACCATATTCTAATATGATTCACAAAGGCTTTTGTCCTATTGTTCTGCAAAAAGAAATCAATAAACCAAAGATTAATTTCACATATTCGCTTCGAGTCCCCGCACAAAGGACCATTACTTTCAGGCAAAATGATAAATTCCCGTTCATCCTTTAATTTTTGCATTTGTCTCTTTGCAGATCCGTATTGAAATGCATGCCATATACCTGGCACATCAGCACCAACTCTTGACAAAAACCACAGGGAACACTGTCTTAACAGTCCGGGGCCTGATTTTGGCGTGCTTCTGAGGCATCCGCGGAATCCCAGAATGTGCAGCTAAGTGGGTTAAAGATGTATATTTATTGGTGCCCCTATTACTCCCCAAAATACCTAAGTACTGGTGCTGATGCGGCTATGCTTCAGATAGAATGTACAATTGACCAAATTTGAAAATATTATTGATTTTTTGAAATTTTTAGCATTTGTTCTTCATGATCTGCATGTTTTGAATAGAAAACATCCAAAAAAATTTGAAAAAAAAATTAGTGTTTTCGCAGATCTGGAAAAAAAAATTGTTTTTGGTGCATTTTTTGCGTGATGATTTAGGGGAGAGGACCTAGTACTTGATCACGTTCCAATGGTTGTGATAGCAGTTCTTAACTTAATACTCATAGTTGTTGATTTAATATTCAATATTTTTGACAACATTGTACCAATAGTTGTGACTTTAAAGTTGTTTTTGCTAATAATGACTACCCATAATTGAATGAAATGTGTCATCTGTTCTAAAAAGCAGCCAATCGTGCGATGTCACATCCGCTGCACAAGTATTGGGGTCCCTAATTCACTATGATTGATCTCATTTTTTTGGGGGCTGTTTTGGACACCTTGGCAAAAAGCATGCTGAAGTGGCATCATACTTGATGATGTGGCTCTAAAACCTTAGTTATAAGCAGAGACTCACCAAATAAACTACTGTAAAAAAAAAAATGGGAGTGATTAAATTTCTACTAAGATTTTGAAAAACGCAAAATTAGAGTGCTCAACTACCAAGTCCTCTCCCCCTACTTCTCTCATCTTTGTAAAAGCGGTGATCTCTTCTTTACCGTACAGAACATCTGAATCTGCCTGTCTCAAAACCTTCTATGTTTGGGGGCACATTTTGATCCCATAATATTATTAAGAGACAAATTCAACTGTTCAGATATGGTCTTTGACTCCAGTTCATATGCTTTTTTCTTTCTTTCAAATTCTTTTTCCTTAGCTATCTTGGCCTCCATCGTACGAGCGAGGTCATTCTCAGCCTGCTTGATGCATCGAATAATGGCAACATGCATTCTTAGGCTGTGAATGCATGTACACAACAGAAGCTTTCTGTTTCTTGGCCACAACAGACAAAAATGAAAAATTCTTCCAACTGTAAAGAACAGCAAAGGTAAAAGGCACTATGCCCATTCTCAGTGCTGGAAACTGATAATGCAGAGTTTAAACGGTGGAAAATCTGTGAATAAAGAGCAATTACACTCCCATTACAGCGCCGAAAAGAGTAACAAAGAAGGAACAACCAAGGGGAAGTGCTTAGATTAATCCCTGCAATTCCGCACCCCCTTTGCCCTTGCTTTCTCCACATCCGTGGCCTCCTGGAATGTTCATTTTTCAACACTTTTAATGTTTGCAAATGCTTTAAAAAAATTAACGAGTTAAACCCCCACCTAATAAATATTAAAAATTGCAAAATAAACATCGCAAAAATAGCAACAAGCTAATTGCTTTGTACGACCTCCAGGCTGTGGGGGGTAGGAAGCCCAATGGTTGCACTTTGTCCTTTTTTTGTTGTCCATTCGATTTTTTCACATCTTATAAAGAGTTTCCTTTGATAATCTTATATAAGTCTGTTGTTGTAATTGATAACTACTAAAGAAGATAACAATAAGATTTCTTTGTAAGTGTGGATGTAGGCATATTTGGTAAACCACGATAAATCTGTGTTTATGTGTTTTTCTATATTTGTTAATTTTGTTTGAATTACTCAATTCTTTTCAGCTTTCACAATTGGTATCAGAGTAAGGTAATAAATTGTTGTTGGCATTTTTTGGTAATTAAAATTTTGAAATCATGGAAGAGCTCAAGGTACAAAAATTTTCAGGCAAGAATTTCAGTCTATGGAAGGTGCAGAGGGAATCGTTATTAATTAAAATCTTGCACTTGCTTTAGAGGGGAAAATAAAGAAATCAGCTTCGATGAAAGATGAAGACTGGGAGACCATGGACAAGAAGGCGAGGGCATCGATATTTCTTTCGTTATCAGATAATATTTTGTTTAATGTTACTGTTACCCCAATTTTCATGTGCATGCAAATTTGGCTAAAATCTACTCCAAGGTTTCTATTTTTACCCTGCCAAGCACCTCAAAAAAATTCATAGCTTTATCTCTTGTTTCCTAGCCTCTGCAATCTTTTTAACTCTCTGGTCTGCAGGTCATAAAATTCATAAACTAGTCGTTGGTGTTAAAAAACTCTAAGTGACCCTAGCCTTCATTCTATTCTGACGTTACTTTTTCGGTCACTTAAAAATTCCAATACGCATGTGCGCTTTTTATTTCTTTCAGTCGCCAGTTCTCTTATTTCTCCGGCGGTTATCCTGTCTATTCGGCGATTCAGCGAATGTCTTGTTCGCATAATACCTCAATGTCTCACGGTTAAGTCCTCAGCGGTCAGCGACTCAGGGAATGGTTTGCTTTTCCTTCAGTCGCGTGATCGCTTAATGTTTGGCAGTCACTTTATGCGGGGGTCCCAGTTCTGCAGGATCCGACGGTCGTCGTAAGTTCGCAAGGGATCTGTCAGAGGCATAAGATCTTAAGACGACCGTTAGATTTTTCAAAGTCTACAGCGCTTCAAAGTCAAGTGGGTCCATTGCCACATTGTCCCATGTGGAAGCTTTTCATTGGCCGAGGGTGACAATTCGGATAATATGTCAGAGCGGGCCCGATAGATTATGTCCCTTTTAATCCTACGGCTAGCGCATGATCTCAAGGGTTTGTGTCAAAACATGAGATCATGCGCCAACCGTCGATTTCACTTTGTTGTCAAAAGCTCTGTAGGTGGGTCCTCATTTGCTGATGTGCTCGTTTCATGTTGGTCCACATAGCGCACAGCTGGATTATGTCAGTGGGGCCGTGTCAGAGTCTCTGCAAGGTTGTCAGAAGGATGAAGATCAACGGTTGGCGTATCTTCGCATAGCCTTTTTTTGACACATGCGATCTTACGCCCGCCGTTTGATTTGTCAAGTGTTCAGGTCCTGTCAATGGGTCCAGTGCTAGGTCAAGGTGACGTGCTCAATTTTCATTAGTCGAAGTAAAGAGAAAAGTTGTGGGACCGTATGCCAGATGTGCTGATGTGCTCAAATATAATTGGTTGCCGCATGTTGATGAAGACTTCCAGGTGGACCGGTGTGTCAGTGGGGTCACGGCTTAATGAAATCTACGGTAGGCGTATAATCTGAAAGAATCTTCCGAGGTCATGAGATCATGCGCCTGCCGTTAGATTAGAATCTTGGTCGCAGTGGGTCCGTTGTCAGAAGGGTTGCCGAGGTGGTTGCTAATGGAGCGGTCGGAACAAATAGAAAGGTGACATGTGGTAGCTTGGGCCCAGGGTTAGTTAAAAGATCCTGTAAATTAGCAACTAAGGGGGTTTCTCGTGTTCACGTGATTTAACCAAGGGTCAATGAAAGACTTAGCGATTCAGCGAAATACCTTGTTCGTTGAATCGCTTAACCAGACCAGGGTAAAGGGATGGACTTCGTGAATGAGGAAAGGGGTCTTCGGTTGCGTAGTCGCCGAATGACTTAAGAAAGAAAGCTTGAGAAGGAGATTTTAAGTTGTTTTCTCAGTGCATTGTGGCCGTTCATCTGTCAAGAAGGATTTCTCATCGACGGTCACATTTTAAAATGACCAGGCTAGCCGTTAACTTTTAAATTCAAATTTCTGCGAAGTTTTTCTAGGGTTTTGCGTTCTTTCGGCCATGCATGACATCAGGTAGCTCAGGAATTTAATTCTTAGGACATTTGTGGGTGGGGAAGTTGATGGAGATGACTGTTGGCCGGCGTTTGCAGGGTCCTTTGTCACGTTTCCACGCCAGGTGGTGCTAGAAAGAGTTGGCGCCATCATTCAAGCAATACCGCTCCCAAGGAAATATGATCAGATTTGAAGCCTTCATGGCTTAGTGGAGTTGCAGATGGGTTGGTAGGTTGAGGTTGTTATGTCTGCAGGTGTTTTCAGTTCAGAAGGATCGACACACAAAGAAAGATATGATTTGATCACCGGTTCTCAGAGATTTTCATTAATAAGTGATCAGTACCCTAGGGTTTGATATCATTGTTTAATCTTGTAACCCTAGTTAGGTTTTGACTCCTGCCTGCGTGCAGTTGAGTCGGTATATATTGTATTTTTAGAGCTTTTGAGCTCAGAGTTAGACAATTGTAGGAGAAATTTATCTTTTCTTAAGGGTCATCTGTGGTATCATTTATACCCTCTGGCTTATACAGTTGTATTTCTCTCAGTGATGATTCAGATAATGCAGAGGTATTTTGTGACAATTCTTCATGTCCCTATGCTTCCTTGTTTGAGTCTTCTCTTATTGAATCAAAGTATATACATGTTTTCAATGATAACTTAGGGTTCCTGATCCCTCTTACTTTCTACAATTTTGTGTGTTATTATGTTTGATCTGATTTGGATATTTTTGTGGGTATACTTCAGCCCCCTAACAGTCTTGTCTCAATCCTACACCGAGTTGCAGAAGTGAATGTCTGTTTGCAGGTCATAGGTTGTGTCTTATGTTCAGGCCCTCCTATGAAACACTTATGCAAGCCTATTTAGTAAGTTGTGACCTATTAGACCTGAGCCTTTCATTGATTCCATTCTTCTATACTGAGATCCAAACCCTAATTTCAGTGCATCACCTAGTAGGTAGTTTGCTTTCAGTCATTTCCCTTTCTAAGCATTCTTTCTATCCCTTTCCCTTAAAAGTTTTACTTTTCATGTCTAGAAGCAAATTAAGGTGATTATCCAAGAGGAACCAGCCTAGAACCTGGAGGTATCATCTCAGTTAGCATAGGTCCCACAACCTGGAGATGATTCCCATGTTATACTAGGTTATCAAGACTACGAGAGCTTGAGACAAGGGTGCAAACTTAGTGTATAACAATTCTGGCACGCCTAATGGGACAGTAAAAAAATTAGATTTATGTTCAAAGGTGTTCTTATTGGTTCATCTGCAAAAGGATAAAGAAGTTCAGTACACAAAGAATATCAGTACAGGCTTAAGCTCAAGGATACCACACCTTGGTGCCAGTGTATAACAAATTCTGGCACGCCCGGTGGGACAATAAAAAGATCAGATTAATGTTCAAAGGTGTTCCTGTTGGTTCATCTGCAAAAGGATAAAGAAGTTCAGTACACAAAGAATATCAGTATAGGCTTAAGCTCAAGGATACCCCACCTTGGTGCCAATGTATAACAATTTCTAGCACGTCTGGTGGGACAGTAAAAGAATCAGATTCATGTTAAGTTATGTTATCTTTGATATGCAGATTGCATAATACCAACTTTTAAAAGTGTTATACCAAGTATATCTGGCGACTCCACTGATTTCAAGGATCGGGCTAACCTTGTTCAAGGTTTATTAGAAAGATTGAGACTAGGAGCTCAAAGCCCACTAAATTTTCAAAGATGCCCTCAAAAGGAAGTCATAAAGGCAGGCCAACTCAAAGAACATCCCCTGTAAGGAGAGTTCAATCAACACCTCCTGATACCTCAGAAAGGAGACCTTTTCCCTTTCATTCCAGAAGAAGAGGCAAATCTCTAACTAGAGATCTAGAAAAAGATTCAAATCTAGCAGCAAATATAGCTCATATAGTTGTTAATCTTCAGATTCCAACTCCTACAATGGCTAGGCCATTTTCCTTTGCACCTTTCAATCAGGGTAGTCCATTAAATTTTTCTCAACATCATGATGTGCCCTTGGTGGCACTAAAAAGTATACCTGATTTCACTGGCGAAGGGTAGACAACTGCTTTTGAACACATAAGAGATGTGACCACCATTTATAGCATACACAATATTACTCAAGAGGATGTGGCCACAAAGTTATTAGTAGCCTCTTTAAAAGGTAAGGCTCTTGAATGGTTTAGAACTCTAACTGTTGGTTCTATTACTTCATGGGATGAATTAGGGGATGCATTGAGTAAGCATTTTGAGGATAAATCAGATAACTTGTCTCTAGTTGAGCAGTTAACAACTATAAAGAGAGACCCTCAAGAACAAATGACAGATTACAATAGTAAATTCCTCAAAACATGGAATAAAATTCCAATTTCTGTGAGACCATCAGCTGACCATGCTTTCTTTTACTACTTGCAAAGTCTGAATGGTCAAATTTCTATCATGATCCAGTCCATGGGTGGTACTTCTTTACCCCAAGCTTTTGACATAGCTGTCAGGGCTGAAAACTGTTTAATCCAAGCAGGCATGATTGCTAAAAGGCCTCCAATTCCCATTTTCTCTATCCTTCAACCCATTGCACCTGTACAAGTACCCCCATTTACCCCTATTCCCACCATATTGGCCCCCCAAGCTAGTACCAATGGTCAAGAGCTAACAGCTAGTTTCTCTCAAGAGCTACAAGAAATAAAGAATAGTCAAGAAAACAGTAAGCAAGAAATGACCAACTTGTTGCAGACCTTGACTAAGGAGGTCACAAATTTGAAGAAACAAGGTTAAGGAATCAGACCACCATTTTAGCCACAAGGCCGAGGTCCAAATCAGCAATATCAAAATCAAGGACAACCTTATCAACAAAATAGGTCATCATACCAAGGAAGCTATCAAGGACAAAGACAAAGTTTTAATCAGAGACCATTCCAACCATATAACCCTGCACCTCTAAATTCTGCAAATCCAGTGAGGGATATGGTTCCTAGTCAAAATAATATAGCCATGGAGAATGAATGGTGTTTTCTTTGTAATCAACCTCACAATCAGACTACATGTTCAAATGGATGGATGAACCAAGCTCTAATGGTTCAAAATGCCTTACAAGCTCAATCAGAGGTTTCATCCAGTGGGTCAGTTCCTCAACAAGAACCACAAGAAAATGAGACTGCTCTTTTCAATTAGGAGCAACCAGACTTCAATGGAGTCAATGATGAAGCTTCTTTTGTTGCCTATACAAGAGCAAAAAGGAGAGCTCAAGACATGGAAAGAGCAGATTCCAATGCCAAAGCCACCACATCTGTAGAGCCACTGCAGCAAGCTATTCCCATCACACCTAAGGAGGTCCCTATCATCACAAGCAAAGAAGGCCAACATCCCAAAGAGGTGGAGCCCATCATAGTGAAAGCACAACAAAGAATACACACTGTGACACCTTATAACATTGTAGATAACATGAAGAAGGTGAATGTCACCATGTCCATGTGGGACTCTTTGGCTCTTCCAGGACAACCTGAAATTTTGAAGAAGGCCATGACAGAGGTAACAACTCCTCAACCTGCAAGAGAAGCTGCAAAGCCAGTGTTGGTTAACACCGATCAAGAAAAGGAGGCTCCAAGTAGCAACTCCAAAGGAAATGCCACATAAGGTAGGAATTTAAAGCCACCTCCCTTTTATGTATCTCTAATTATTGAAAAATCTTTAGTGCATAATTGTATGGTAGATAGTGGGGCTACAAGCACTGTAATGCCCAAGAAAGTAGCTGACCAATTAGGACTAAAATATGAACCCTTTCAAAAGAAGGTTACCCAACTTGATGGATCCTCAGTCAATACTATAGGTGTGGCCAAGGATACCAGTTTAATCCTGCATGCTAGTCCCAATTTCTCCATCCTCCTTGATATATATATCATAGATCTCCCTGCATTATTTGCTATATGTCTTTCAAGGGAGTTTATAGCCAAGATAGGAGGCTACCTATCCTCTAAGTAGTCTCACATGTTATTTCATACAAGGTATGGGACCAAGGTCACCATTAAGTCAGAACCATTAGCAGCACACCATATAGAGTCATATGTGTCCAATACCATCAATGTAAATTATCCTATATTTGATGACAGTGACTTCCAAACCACTAGTGAAGCAAGCACAAAGATAGGAAGTATCCCTGATATTTTACTAGATGAAAGAGCTTCAGAGGCCCAAGAAAATCTAATTTGAGATTTTGGTTTGGGAAGTTATCTGATACAAGAAAGTGGAGTCATAGAGCCAAGCCTCCTCAAAGAAGACACTGATTCAGAGGATCAGAATAATCAGGTTTGGGAACTATTTTTTGATGGAGCTAGAAGTAGACATGGTTTTGGTGGTGGTGCTATGATAGTGCCCCCAAAAGGAGAAAGGTATTATACTACCTTTAGATTCAGTTTCTCCTGCACTAGCAATACTATAGAGTATGAAAGCCTAGTCAATGGACTAGAGTGGGCTAGAAAGAGAGGGCTTAAGGCCTTAAAAGTTATGGTGACAGTGAGTTAGTTGTCAGCCAAGTAAGAGGGATAAGTGCAACCAAAAATGACACTTTGAAAGCATACAAACATAAAATTTGGGATGCAATTGAAGATTTTTGTGCTTTCAATATTGTTGATATCCTTAGGAAGCTAAATCAAAATGCAGATAGATTGGCTGCTATTGGATCTCAGTATAACATTCCAAATAGCATTTCAAAAGAAGTAGATCAACAGCATATTAAAGTGATTGTCAGACCATCTATTCCTGATAATGATGTTAATTGGCAAGTGTTTGACAATGATGAACAAATTCTGCAGTTCTCATTTGAAGATGTTTTTTTAGAGTACAATCAAGATAGGCTATCACAAAACTATGGTGATCAAATGATACAACTTAAGTCCAATAAGATGCCTAGAGGTCTTGTTACATTAGAGACTGTCTTCAACAAGGATGATGAAGTCAAGAAGAATAAAGTTGGCCTGGTAGTCCAACAAGAACATTGTGTTGAAATAGAGTTGGAACCAGGTAAGAGCCTACAATTTGGAAAAGTGAACACTAAATTGGACAAGTAAGCTTACACTCAGTTATTCAAAGAATTCAGTGATGTTTTTGCATGGCAATATGAGGACCTCAAAGATTTTGATCCTACCCTTGCTCAACACACTATTGAATTAGAACTGAGTGCCAAACCAGTTAGGCAAAAGCAAAGGCCTGTTAATCCCAAGCTTGAGCCACTTATGCATAAGGAAGTACTCAAACTAATAGAAAGTGGTATCATCTACCCCATCAAGCATACTAGTTGGGTTTCCAACCTTGTTCCTGTCAGGAAGAAGAATGAGGAATTGAGGTTATGTGTTGACTTCAGGGATCTTAACAGGGCCTCTTTAAAGGACCGTCATCCATTACCCTCTATGGAACAAATCTTACAATGTGTCTCTAGATCTGAGAAATTTTCATTATTGGATGGCTATTCAGGATACAATCAGATCTTAGTAAATGAAGAGGATCAATATAAGACTGCATTTACAACCAAGTGAGGAACCATGGCTTATCAAAAGATGCCCTTTGGTTTGTCAAATGCAGGTGCTACATTTCAAAAGGCAATGGATGTGGCCTTTAAGAGTCTAATGTACAAGTTTGTGTTGGTCTACTTAGATGACATAACTGTCTATTCTAAGCATGCAGTAGATCACATCAAACATTTGAGGCAGATCTTTGAAAGGTGTAGAGAGTTTGGGATATCCCTTAATCCCAAAAAATGTGTGTTTGCAGTTCATGAAGGAAAACTATTGGGATATGTAGTATCCAAAGAAGAAATTACAGTGGATCTTGAGAGAATTGCAGCTATCCTAGAGCTACCCTTACCTCATCATAAGAAAAGTCTCCAATCTTTCATAGGAAAGATTAATTTTGTTAGAAGGTTCTTGCCTAACATTGCAGATTTACTCAAGCCTTTGACAGCCATGTTGAAGAAGAGTTCATCTTTTAATTGGACCAAAGAAGGGAGAGTCAATTTCCAAGCTATCAAAGAGGCCTTAACAAAAGCCCCTGCTCTCCTAAACCCAAATTTCAGTAAGGATTTCATCTTTTATGCTTATGGAGGTCATGATGCTATATCTGCAATGCTGACTCAAAAAAATTCAGATGGATTAGAGCAGCCTATTGCTTTCTTTAGCAAAGGTCTAGAGGAGTATGAACAGAGATATTCTTTTGTAGAAAAACATGTACTTGCTGTGGTGAAGAGCCTTAAAAAGTTTAGATATTTGTTGACCCATAGCAAGGTACATTTGAAGGTTACTCATCCAAGTGTCAAGGAGTTTTTGCTTTCCAAGGACCTAAATGAGAAAAGAGCTGGTTGGATCACCAAGGTGATGGAATATGACATAGATATTCAAACTACCAAGCTAGTTAGAGGAAGAGGTCTTTGTGAGCATTTGGCAGAGGATGAAAATTCAAAGAAATCAGAACAAATAGATGCATCTCTGGTGGTGCATTCTACATAAGAACAAGCCAAGGCAACAAGCTAGTTGCCTAATATGATCAATTATTTGAAGATAGGACAATGCCCTACAAGCCTAGATTCAGCAAAAAGAAGGTATTATAGGTTACAATATGTTCCTTTTGTGCTGATAAATGAAGTTCTTTTCAGAAAAGATCACAATGGTGTCCTTTTAAGATGCATAGATTCAGAAAAGATAGCTGATATCCTATTTGAGTTCCATGATGGACCTTCTGGAGGTCACTTTTCTCCTAGGACTACTGCTTTTAAAATCATGAGGGGTGGATACTACTGGCCATCTATCTTTAAGGATAGTCATGACTATGTAAGAAAATACATCAAGTGTGCAATCTTTGCAAGAAAAGAGAGGTTTGCAGCCTTGCCCCTACAACCAATCATAACAAAGAAACCTTTCATTAAATGGGGTATAGATTTCATTGGAATGATCAATCCTTCATCTAGTGCAGGACATAAATGGATAATTATTGCAACTGATTACTTCACCAGATGGACAGAAGCAATTGCTTTAAAAAAGGCCAATGAGAGTGTTGTCTTAAGTTTTTATGATGATATAGTTCATAAATTTGGCACTCTTGATTCCATCATATCAGATAATGCATTAGCATTCACAGGCCTTAAAGTTTCAAAGTGGGCAGTCAAAAATGGTATCTACCTGAATACCAGTTCCAATTATTACCCCCAAGGCAATGGCTTAGCAGAATCAACAAATAAGAACCTGATTAGGATAATCAAAAAGACTCTGCAAGATAATTAGAGGGATTGGCATACCAAACTCAGGTCTGCCTTATGGCTGGACAAAATTACTCCAAAGAAGATCATTAGGAATTCTCCTTATGTGTTAGTGTATGGCAGAGAGGCCAAGTTGTCTATCTCAGTTGAATTGTCAACTCTGGACTTGGCTACTCAATATGCCCTATTTGAAGAAGGAGATCCCTTGTAGATCAGATATGCTCAGTTGATGGAATTGGAAGAACTCAGAGACAAATCAATGCAGGATATGGAATTCCATCAGATTCAAACAAAGAGGACTTTTGACAAAAGAGCCAGGGTCAGAAATTTCAAAGTTGGAGATGTAGTCCTCAAGTGGGATGAGTTCAGATCCAGGCCTGCAGACATACCAAATTTGATTCATTTTGGGGTGGACTATTTGTTATAACAAAATGCAAGGGATCCAATGCTTTCCAGCTATCAGATCTTGAAGGAGATGCCTTGCCAATATCAATGAATGGTTTCCACTTGAAGCCCTGCTTTGAGGTTAATCCCTCTCTGTAAATTTTTGTAAATATGTTTCCCCTGCTTTCCTTCCCTGTTTTCTAGATTAGTTCCTTGCTTTTTAAGAAGTGCCTGTGCACAAGTTTCTTTCTCCCTATGAGAATTTTTTATTTTTGATGACCCCATGCCCAATGGATTGTTTATAAGCCACTGATCCATGTCTAGTAGGCTGACATCCAATAGAAATCATCAAAATGTTACCCCAATTTTCATGTGCATGCAAATTTGGCTAAAATCTACTCCAAAGTCTCTATTTTTACCCTGCCAAGCACCTCAGAAAATTTCATAGCTTTATCTCTTGTTTCCTAGCCTCTGCAATCTTTTTAACTCTCTGGTCTGCAGGTCATAAAATTCATAAACTAGTCGTTGGTGTTAAAAAACCCTAAGTGACCCTAGCCTTCATTCTATTCTGACGTTACTTTTTCGGTCACTTAAAAATCTCAATACGCATGTGCACTTTTTATTTGCTTCGGTCGCCAGTTCTCTTATTTCTCTGGTGGTTATCCTATCTATTCAATGATTCAGCGAATACCTTGTTCGCATAATACCTCAGTGTCTCACGGTTAAGTCCTCAGCGGTCAACGACTCAGTGAACGGTTTTCTTTTCCTTCAGTTGCGTGATCGCTTAATGTTTGGCAGTCACTTTATGCGGGGGTCCCATTTCTACAAGATCCGACGGTCATTGTAAGTTCGCAAGGGATCTGTCAGAGGCATAAGATCTTAAGACGACCGTTAGATTTTCCAAAGTCTGCAGTGCTTCAAAGTCAAGTGGGTCCATTGCCACGTTGTCCCATATGGAAGCTTTTCATTGGCCGAGGGTGACAATTCGGATAATATGTTAGAGCGGGCTCGGCAGATTATGTCCCTTTTAATCCTACGGCTGGTGCATGATCTCAAGGGTTTGTGTCAGAACATGAGATCATGCGCCGACCGTCGATTTCACTTTGTTGTCAGAAGCTCTGTAGGTGGGTCCTCGTTTGCTGATGTGCTCGTTTCATGTTGGTTCACATAGCGCACAACTGGATTATGTCAGTGAGGTCGTGTCAAAGTCTCTGCAGGGTTGTTAGAAGGATGAAGATCAATGGCTGGCGTATCTTCACATAGCCTTTTTCTGACACATGCAATCTTATGCCCGTCGTTCGATTTGCCAAGTGTTCAGGTCCTGTCAGTGGGTCCAGTGCCAGGTCAAGGTGACGTGCTCAATTTTCATTAGTTGAAGTAAAGAGGAAATATGTGGGACCGTATTGCCAGGTTTGCTGATGTGCTCAAATATAATTGGTTGTCGCATGCTGATGAAGACTTCCAGGTGGACCGGTGTGTCAGTGGGGTCATGGCTTAATGAAATCTATGGTAGGCATATAATCTGAAAGAATCTTTCAAGGTCATGAGATCATGCGCCCACCATTAGATTAGAATCTCAATTGCAATGGGTCCGTTGTCAAAAGGGTTGCCGAGGTGGTTGCTGATGGAGCGGCCGGAACAAATAGAAAGGTGACATGTGGCAGCTTGGGCCCAGGGTTAGTTAAAAGATCCTGCGAATCAGCGACTAAGGGGGTTTCTTGTGTTCGCGTGATTTAACCAAGGGTCAACGAAAGACTTAGCGATTCAGCGAAATGCCTTGTTCGTTGAATCACTTAACCAGACCAGGGTAAAGGGATGGATTTCACGAATGAAGAAAGGGGTCTTCGGTCGCGTAGTCACCGAATGACTTAAGAAAGAAAGCTCGAGAAGGGGATTTTAAGTTGTTTTCTTAGTGCATCATGGTCGTTCATTTTTCGAGAAGGATTTCTCATTAACGGTCACATTTTAAAATGACCAGGCTAGCCGTTAACTTTTAAATTCAAATTCCTGCAAAGTTTTGCTAGGGTTTTGTGTTCTTTCTGTTAGAGTAGTCGAGTATTGCTAATAATTAAATTAGTTAATTATTAGTTTATCTACTCTTTGCTTAAGTTAGACTTAGGAAAGTTTCCATTTCTTAGAAGTTTCCCTTTTAGGGTTTCGGTATCCTTTATAAGGATTCACCGCTTTGTAATTCATAAGGAGATTGTATTGTAATTTCATTTTGTTAATAGAAGCTTATTTCTGTCAAGATGATTTTCCTGTCTCTAGCCTATTGGCCGCCATAGCTTTCTGTCTCTCTTCTGTCTTCATTCTTGTAGCAGTCTTTGCATGCAGGTGTTCTTGGGAAGATTTGATGGTTATCAAATCCAACATGGTATCAGAGCCATCTTGCTGCTCGCTGTTTGTGTTTTGTTAAAGTGTTTCAGAAGCAGGAGGTTTTCAAGGGTTTCAGAAATTTTTTTTGTGGATCTGGGGGGAGCCAAAATTTGGCTCACCTTGGGCAAAAACGGACACCACCATTGTGTCCGGAAGGCCCAAGAACCCCTAAATCCATATAAAACTTGTCCATTTTGGACACAGTGGCATCTGAGGCAAAAAAAATTTGCATACCAGGGCCGTACGGCCCTGGCACGCACTTCGAGGCGGGTACAGTCGGCGATTTTTTTTTATAAAAAAATCTCACTGCCGCACTGCCAAGCGGCCACCACAGAGCCGCCCCGCGGCCCGCCCAGCCGCCGCCCGGCCCGGCCGCCACCCCGGCTCTGCCAGCGCCCCCGCGCCCTCTGCTCTGCTCCGCGGCCCGCCCAGCCGCCGCCCGGCCCGGCCGCCACCGCCAGCCTCCTCCGCCGGCCGCCCCGCTGGCCTCCTCCGCCGGCCCCGCTCCGCCCACCACTCCGCCGGCCGCCCGGCGGGTTTTTAAGCCTGCGGGCCCTAGCGGCAGTCACATGAGTGACCAAGGGTTCTGGCTTCAGCCCCCTGCGTGCGCCATGCGCCCGGGGGCCTATTTTTTTTTAGCCCCTGGGGCTTAAATCATCTTTTTTTTGCCTTTTTGGGGGTACCTGGACGTTTCTCGCTCTACAGGGAGCATCCGGGGGTCTTTTTCTGACTTCCATATACCGTCGGAAAGCTCTTTCCGAGCTCTTTTCGATGGTGGAGGTTAGGGTTTTTGGTTCCACCGTTTCAATAGTGTTTTTTGCTGTTGAAGTCTGATATCTTTTTTTGCCTTCCGGGAGTCATATCTGGCTCATCCGGACTCTTTTTTCGGCAAACGAGATATCGTCGGAAAGCTGGTTCAGTGTGCTATTCAGTGGCAGAGGTTATTTTTCCAGATTCTACTCCAGGTTTTCACTCCTCTGAGTTATGCAGTTTATGCCCTCTGGTGGTGTGGTTGGTTCTACAGGTCCGGGGATCTCTTCTTCTGGTTTCTTAATGCACTCTTCTTTCTGACTTCTAAGCTTGCATGCTCTTTCTGATGTATCTTTGTTTTGTAAACGCACTGAGATAAAGTGTCCTCTTCTGCATTTCTGGGATCTTTTTCACCTGGTTCAGTTTTAGTATTCGCACTCAGTTATAAAGTGCCATGGGGGGATTCTGATGCATTTGCCACTATAGGCGCATCCACTCTTGTCAAGTGAGCGTACCTTCCACGACATTAGCCCATGTAGACTGTGTCTATGACACCGCCCTTTATCCTGTGTGTGTGCTTCTGTTGCACTGTTGGTGTTCCTGGTTCTTCTTCTGCAGCTGTTTTTGGCATCGCATTTCAGTGTTCCTGTCACCTCTCCCAGTTCAGCATTATGGGGGGGTTCACCTGTTGGTTCTATTGCTTCCTGGTTCGATTGATCAGCTCTTCAGACACTTGTCTTCTCTACCTGGTCATGCACTTCAGTGGGGGTTCCAGCAGTATCTTCTGACAGAGTTTTCAGACATGCTTCGGAGGAGCTTCTTGCTCTCTTCTTGTTCCTTTCTCTGGGACATCTTTTGCTTTATGTTTTGGGTACCTGATCAGGCCTAGTTGCCGGGACCCATATTTCCTGCTTTCTGCAGTAGTTTAGCTTTTTTTGCTTCTCCCTAAGTTACACTTAAGGGGGGGTGTTAGAGTAGTCGAGTATTGCTAATAATTAAATTAGTTAATTATTAGTTTATCTACTCTTTGCTTAAGTTAGACTTAGGAAAGTTTCCATTTCTTAGAAGTTTCCCTTTTAGGGTTTCGGTATCCTTTATAAGGATTCACCGCTTTGTAATTCATAAGGAGATTGTATTGTAATTTCATTTTGTTAATAGAAGCTTATTTCTGTCAAGATGATTTTCCTGTCTCTGGCCTATTGGCCGCCATAGCTTTCTGTCTCTCTTCTGTCTTCATTCTTGTAGCAGTCTTTGCATGCAGGTGTTCTTGGGAAGATTTGATGGTTATCAAATCCAACACTTTCAGCCATGCACGATGTCGGGTAGCTCAGGAATTTAATTCTCGGGACATTTGTGGGTGGGGAAGTTGATGGAGATGACTGTTGGCCGATGTTTGCAGGGTCCTTTTTCGCATTTCCACGCCAGGTGGTGCTAGAAAGAGTTGGCGCCATCATTCAAGCAATACCGCTCCCAGGGAAATATGATCAGATTTGAAGCCTTCATGGCTTAGTGGAGTTGCAGATGGGTTGGTAGGTCGAGGTTGTTATGTTTGTAGGTGTTTTCAATTCAGAAGGATCAACACGCAAAGAAAGATATGATTTGATCACCGGTTCTCAGAGATTTTCATTAATAAGTGATCAGTACCCTAGGGTTTGATATCATTATTTAATCTTGTAACCCTAGTTCAGTTTTGACTCCTGCCTGCGTGCAATTGAGTCGGTATATATTATATTTTTGGAGCTTTTGAGCTCAGAGTTGGACAATTGTAGGAGAAATTCATCTTTTCTTAAGGGTCATCTATGGTATCATTTCTACCCTCTGGCTTATATAGTTGTATTTCTCCCATTGATGATTCAAATATTGCAAAGGTATTTTGTGACAATTCTTCATGTCCCTATGCTTCCTTGTTTGAGTCTTCTCTTATTGAATCAAAGTATATACATGTTTTCAATGATAACTTAGGGTTCTTGATCCCTCTTACTTTCTGCAATTTTGTGTGTTATTGTGTTTGATCTGATTTGGATATTTTTGTGGGTATACTTCAGCCCCCTAACAGTCTTATCTCAATCCTACACCGAGTTGCAAAAATGAATGTCTGTTTGCAGGTCATAGGTTGTGTCTTATGTTCAGGCCTTCCTATGAAACACTTATGCAAGCCTATTTAGTAATTTGTGACCTATTAGACCTGAGCCTTTCATTGATTCCATTCCTCTATACTGAGATCCAAACCCTAATTTTGGTGCATCGCCTAGTAGGTAGTTTGCTTTCAGTCATTTCTCTTTCCAAGCATTCCTTCTATCCCTTTTCATGAAAAGTTTTACTTTTCATGTCTAGAAACAAATTAAGGTGATTATCCAAGAGGAACCGGCCTAGAACCTGAAGGTCTCATCTCAGTTAATATAGGTCCCACAACCTGGAGATGATTCCCATGTTATACTAGGTTATCAAGACTATGAGAGCTTGAGACAAGGGTGCAAACTTAGTGTATAACAGTTACAACTTCAGTAACAACAAATGATGTATGGGATAAATTAGCTAGCACATATGTCATAGGATAAGTTTTTATTATGAAAAAACTTTACAAGCTCAAAATAAAGGAAGATACAACCATGGCGAATCACCTCAATGAATTCAACACTTTAATCAGCCAAGCGAATTCGGTTGGCATGACGCAAGATGATGAGAGTAAAGTTGTCCTACTCTTATGTTATCTACCCAATAGTTGGGATGGTGTTGTTACAGCCATAAGCATTTCGGCTTCAAGCTCTAAAAAGTTGGTTTTTGATGAAGTTTTAGCCACACTTCTCAATGAAGATATGAGAAGGAAGAACGATGAACCTTCATCTGGGGAAGCCTTGATGGTTGTAAGTACCGACAATAGAGGAAGAAGTCAAAACAGGGGAAGGAGTAATTATCATAGGATATCAAAATTTACACAAAGATCGAAGTCAAGAGGGCATAATGGTGATTGTTGGTTTTGTGGGAAAGCTGGTCATCAAAAGAAAGACTATAGAAATTACAAAAAGGCTCAAGAGAGAGTGCAGATAGTGCTTTGATATTATCAACAAGTGAAACTGCGTCAACTTCATGGGTTTTGGATTCTGGTGCATCATTTCATGCCTCCTCATGCACGGATCTCTTCACAAATTACCAAGAAGGAACTTTGGAAAAGTTTATTTAAGTGATAATAAAGCTTGTGAGATTATTGGCAAAAGGGATATTTTATTGTGTTTAGGAGGTGTTAAATGGATGCTTAAATATGTTCGTCATGTTCCTCAATTGAAAGGAAATTTAATTTCGATGAGTCAACTCTACTCTCAAGATTTTCTTACCTCTCTAACAGATGCATGGAAAGTCACAAAAGGTTCCATGGTTATTGTAAAAGGGGATAAAGTTGGTAGTCTCTACATAGTAGAAACTATTGATGAAGTGGGAGTTGCCATGACAATTGAGGACAGCAATTCGAAGCTTTGGCATCAACGGCTTGGTCGCATGAGCAAGAAGAGTCTCGACATTATGCACAAGCGGGAACAACTACTAAGTCTCAAATCCCTTGATTTACCTTTTTGTAGCCATTGTCTTTATGGCAAGCAAAAGCGAGTGAGTTTTCTGAAAACGGGACATGAGAAGAAGGATACACCATTAGCACTTGTATCCTCTGATATTTTTAGTCCGACTGAGGTAAGCTCTATTGGTGGAGCTAATTGTTTTGTTACTTTTCTTGATGATTGTACAAGGAAAGTATGGATTTATATGATGTCTAAGAAATCAGAAGTATTCTCTAAATTTAAAATTTTCAAAGCTCTTGTTGAAAATTAAATTGGATACAAGATTAAGTGTCTAAAAACGGATAATGGAGGAGAATTTTTCTCTTCAGAATTTGATAGTTTGTGTGGATAGTGGTATCCGTAGGATTAAGGTTGTTTCGTTTACTCCTCAAGAGAATGGTGCAGCCGAGAGATTAAACAGAACAATATTGGAGAAAACTAGATGTATGTTTTCTAATGTCGGATTTGGCAAAGAATTTTGGGTTGAAGCTTGTAACACGGCGGTCTATCTCATCAACCGGAGTCCTTCATCATGGTTGGACTTTAGTATCCCGGAAGAAGAATGGCTGGGAAAAAGAATTTCATATTCTCACATTCGAGTATTTGGGTGTGAAGTTTTTGTTCATATCCCAAAGGAAAAGAGAACAAAGCTGGATTTCAAATCACAAACTGGTATTTTCATGGGGTATGGAGAAGATCAGTATGGATTTCAAATTTGGGATCCAATGGGAAAGAAGATTATAAGAAGCAAGGATATTGTTTTCAATGAGAAAACATTTCCAGCTCTGCAGCACGAATCAACAGTCTAAAGAAGAAGAGCCTGAGTAGTATTCAGACACAAAATTTCACATGAAATTGGGCAAACAATATCCTCAGGTAACTCACAGCCTTCACCAACATCAATTTTATTCCTTGTTCCTACCTCATCTTCCTCAACTTCTAAGGATGATTAGAACATCACTCCAAATAAACTCGAATTCTCTAGTCTCTGTCACCACATTCTGCCAAAGACACATCCAATATAGTACCGCGAGCTCCTCCCCTTGGTCACTACACATCCGCAATAAATACGCAGGGTATCATTGGTAACTATGTTGTCAATAAACACAGTCTTCACTCTCACAGTTACAATCAAGCTTAAGGAGCTAGTAAATGCAGTCTACCGCACAATGAGGTTTCTCAGAATGTTGAAGATGGTGAACAAAGCATATAGGAGATTGATAAGGAAATTGAGACTAATTCAGGACATAGTCACGAGTTGAGAAGGTCTACAAGACAAAGAAAGCTCCCCTCCAAATTTTCTAATTATGAGTTATTGTTCACAAAAGAAGCAAAGCCTATGGCTTTAATTTCTGATCAAATAGAGCCAACAACCTTTAAAGAGGCAATGAAGGATGAGAATTCTGATAAATGGCAAGCTGCAATGCGAGAAGAGATGGATTCTTTATCAAAAAACCAAACATGGGATTTGGTATCTATTCCGCATAATCAAAGAGCATTACGAAACAAGTGGGTCTACAAATTGAAGGAAGAAGACGGAGGATGACATTGATTTCATGTCAAACTAGTTGTCAAAGGATATGCACAGCAGCAAGGTATTGACTTTGATGAGATTTTTTCTCCAATGGTGAAGATGACTACCATTCGGGCAATTTTGGGTTTAGTCACAGCTTGGGATCTTGAGCTTGAACAATTGGATGTTAAGACAACCTTCTTACATGGAGACATTGATGAATAATTATATATGCATCAGCTTGAAGGATTTGTTAAAAAGGGATAAGAACATCTCTATTGCAGATTGAAGCGGAGTCTATATGGGCTCAAGAAAGCCCCAAGACAATGGCATTTGAAATTCGATCAATTTATGCTTGAGCATAAGTTTGTTCACTCGGAAGCTAATCCATGTGTGTATTTCAAGCATTTGCCAAATGGTAGATTTGTTATACTTTTATTTTATGTAGATGACATATTAGTTACAAGCACTAGCATGAAGTTTGTTCGTGAGCTTAAGAAGCAATTAGCAGGCAGATTTGCCATGAAAGATTTGGGGGCAGCCAAGCAAATACTTGGTATGATGATTACAAGGGACAGACATAAGAGGAAACTTTGGTTATCTCAAAAACAGTACATTGACAAAGTATCAAACAGATTTGGGATGCTAGAAGCAAAGCCGGTTAGCATTCCTTTAGCTACTCATTTTTAGTTGTCAGCTGAATTGTGTCCTAAAACTCAAAAGGAAAAAGATTTTATGCAAAACATTCCTTATACTTTTGCAATTGGGAGTATTATGTACGCTATGATTTTCACTCGTCCAGACATTTCTCATGCAGTGGGAGTAGTAAGCAGATATATGATTAATCAGGGAAAACTTCATTGGGAGGTTGTCAAATGGATTCTCAGGTACTTAAAAGGTACCTCTGATTTTGCTTTATGTTTTGGGAAGGATAAGGCATGTTTGCAAGGATTTGTGGATTCCGATCTTGGTGGCGACTTAGATAAACGAAGATCCACTTCTGGTTATGTTTTCACTTTTGTTGGGGCAACAATAAGTTGGGGCTCAAAATTGCAACATTCAGTTGCTCAATCAACCACAGAGGCTGAATACATGGCTCTTTCAAACGAGGCCAAGCATATGGTATGTTTACAGCGTTTGTTCAAAGAATTGGGCTTGAAGCAAACAGATTTTGCTATGTTTTGTGACAACAGTAGTACCATATTTATGACTAAGCATCATACCTTGCAACGTCGATCCAAACACATTGAGTTGCACTATCACTATATTCGACAATGGTTGAAGAAGGCAAGCTTCATGTGGAGAAGATTTATACGAAGGTGAATCCAGCTGATGCGCTCACAAAGGTTGTTACCCAGGAGAAGTTCAAGTTTTGTCGAGCTTCTCTCGGCATTCTTCAGATATAATGATTGAAGGAAGCAGGGGAGTCTTTGGTTATAGCAGTGTTGGTCTTCAAGTGGGAGGTTGTTGGGGTATGAAGCCAAATGGTTGCACTTTGTCCTTTCCTTGTTGTCCATTTGACTTCTTTGCATCTTATGAAGAGTCTCCTTTGATAAACTTATATAAGTATATTGTAATTGATAACTACTGAAGAAGATAATAATAAGATTTCTCTGCAAGTGTGGATGTAGGCATATTTGTTGAACCACGATATATCTTTGCGTTTATGTGTTTCACAGTATTTGTTAATTCTATTTGAATTACTCAATTCTTTTCAGCTTTCACACAGGGACCCAAATTTTTGCAATGTTTATTGTTTAGACCCTCGTGCTTTGATTTAATCTTGCTCAGCAAATCAATTTTCGGCACAACTATTTTTTTTAATTGTTTTCATGAAAGAACTCCTCAGATAGCTAGAAAATAGAGCTGGAGACATTTCAAGGAAAATTGACTGCTGGTTTGTTGCTAGAATCGGAAAATTAGTAACTTCTTGCAGGGCCCTTTGAATCTGCTCCAATTCAGTGACACATTAAAACTTCGCCCAAAGCTCGTCCCAAAGCCACGAAACTGAACAAGCATGCTGACGATGGTCCATACAAACTTTGCACCAAAGGAATTTTTCCAGAATTTCAGGTGCTAGCGCCCTCCTTGGAAAGTTTTAGGAAGCCAGACCTGATATAGACGTGTTAGAGGAAATTGGCTTGGAGAAAGTGCAAGTGTTAGTAGACAGAGAAGTATTGGTTACGCCCAAGGTCTTCCTTCTTGATATCCTTCTCCTATCACAAAGATTGTACTCAAACTATCATGGATGAGCTATGGTTCGTGTGCTAAGCTGGGTTACTCATCAAAATTGGCATTGAGGCTTTGATCCGAAGGAGGCCTTTAAGAAGTTCCCTGTTTGGGTTAAGCTACACAAGTTGAACTTTAAAAGTATTGGGAGGGGGAATGTTGGAGAGCATTGTTAACTTGCTCAGACAGCACACTGCTCTTGATTCAAATTCTGTGTTAATGTGCATGTTGACAAGATGCCTACATCTTCAATCACTTTATCTCCCAAGCTAGGGGATGAATACTTCAATTTGTTTCTGAAGTCTCTTTAGTGCTGCCTCAAATGCAACAAGGTAGGACCGGCCACAAGGAGTTGCCTGATTAATCAAAGGAAGTGAAATTCAACGACGAAAATGGTCCAAACAAGCCCTTTCCTCCTCAATTGTTGAGATGCCCATGGCTCATAGGGTGAGGACATTTAACTATCTCTGGCTAGGTTAGCCCCATCCCAAGAGTAGATATTTGGAGAAGGTCAAAAGAAATCAATTATGGTTAGTCCTAGATAGTAGAAGGCTGGAGTTTGAGAAAAGGCTCTTCCCACATCCCTTACATCCTCCTAGTTCAAATTTGGCTTCAAAGAAAGAAAGTTCTGCCAATAAGAAAAGGTGTGTCATCCAGTCCGTGGGTGCGAATGTTGTAAGAGTCCAAACTCGAAGTACCCTAAATCATTTCAACTTCATACCACTTGAACTGGCTAGTATTTGGTCAATTTTGGTGGACGGTTAGCACATTAGTCAGTTCTGATCCACTTTGTGAAATATTATTAGTTGCCTTCAGACAAAAGCCTTGTTGCTCTTTAAATTATTTCTAATCGTTTAGTATGTTCTTCGTCATATTTGCTGTCTCGGAAAAAGAGTTGGGGTCCTTCAAGAAAACAACCCATATTTACCCTTCATAAAAAAATTAAATGACTTGAATTCTATACCTATTTATCCTTATTTCTTTCATACCAAATGTACAATGTTCCTGTTTACATTCCTCAGCCTTTCACTGAAGTTTCCTGCAGTCAAACCCACTTGTAAGGATAATACACAGGCCCATCCTAATTCATAAAAACAACATTTGGCAAATGAATAATCTAATCTGCATAAATCAATGACATAAAACACAATTTATTTTTCTCTCATTGCATGACTGACTATTTTCCCCAACATAGAAGGGATCATTCATTGAAATATCCCATTGACAATTCTCAGACCAGTACTTGGGTGTCAAGTGACAACAGAAATTATAAGACCTCATGTCTAGAATTTTCTTATTGCGTCATTTGCTAACTTCTAACCAAACCAATCATTCTTCCATTGTTGCCACTTTTCAGCAAATCAAACTCAAGTTTTTAACCTTGGGAATAGGCAGGAAGGACTCGTCAATTTTTCATCTATGCAATCTGTCCTCACATTAGATTACTACTCCCGCTTCACAACATGATAAAATCACAAATTAAGCAGCCCATACTTGCCCTACTACAAGAAATTCATCTCATGATTTCATCCATTTAGAATACATTTTCCAAACCTTGCATACTAGGAGATAGCCAGTATAACACCAGCGGATGAATTGAGTAGGGTAAAGCAGTATTACCCCAAGTTTCAGGGATGGCAATTTTTTTTGCCAATTTTGGGGACGGGGGGACGTCTATATAAATGTAGAGAAATTTTTAAATATATAAGAAAATTTGCAAGTATACATTACATTCATTTGAAAATATGGACAATGCGTGCCATTTAAACATTATAGAACCTTAACATACAACATTTCAATGCCATTTAGTAAATCCTAAAAGTAAAACTATAGTCTAACTCTATTATGCATTCAAAAAACTGGAAATTTGAAATTTCAATTCATTGTCAGATTGTGGGGACGTCCCCAAGTCCCGGAAACGTCCCCGTTCCGGAAACTTGGGGATTTAGGCCGGGGACGCATCCCCGGGTAACCCTGGGGTAAAGCCTTCAGAATGAGAGAGTTGCACCATTTTTATGTACTACTGTCTCAATGTTCTGAACCAGATAAACAAATTCCAACATGGATAGTTATAACAGTACTCTGTAATAATGAATGCTAAATAGAAGCATCCCTAGAAAAATATCTAAACTAAGAGTACTCTCGTGCCTCATCTCCTAATATAGTCTTATTCAAAACCTTCAATTAGCAGTGTGTAAATCAGAGTAAACTAGTGTATAATATAAAAATTTTCCCCCAAATTAAGCATGGCAATTTCTGAAACTGTCCGTTAAAAAGCAATTAAGCACATTTCAAAATTTCAACCAAAATATCATCCAGGCTGGAAAAAATGGCTTGTGTTTAAAAAGAGGCCAGCACAAAAAAACAGTTATTCTATTATAAACATTTACTATGTTCATAATAACACTATAGAATAGAAAACTGTTTCGTAAGATGCATAGAATGCAGCTCAACAATTGCAACAAAAGAAACATAATGAGTTAAAGTTTGACATGCTATAGTCAAGAGATCATGTGCATCGAAAGAACATCATGTATGGTGTGAATATAAGCCTTCAAAACACTAAATGTTTCACATTTCTTTTGGATTGGTTAATCCTTCATACTTATTAACATTTCTTCTGGATTGGTTAATCGGTAATCCTTCACATATAATAAACATTTCTTAACCATGAAGAGTTAATGCTGGACATGATACATTCATGATACTGTGTAATTTAAGAGAAGCCAAGGTTTGGACTGAATACAAGCCTCAAAAACACTAACTATTTACAAAAGTCAAAACTTCACATTTCTTTTGGATTGGTTAATCTTTAACACATTACACAATATTTTCACATTTATTTGCATTTCTATAATAATGTATAGTTGAAGTTGCCCGCTAATCCTTCCAGACCCAAAAACAAATTGCATTTTTACAATATAATTACTGGGGAAAAATATCTCCTATAGCCCAAAAAAGCCCAAAGACACCTCCATAGCCCAAAAAAGCCGCTATCAAAAAGTGTCTTCAGCCAAACAAGAAAAAAATCAATGACAATGATCTTGACCAGACCCACTAGCAGTGCCGAGTTCAAAAAATAAAAAAAGCTTACAGTTTAGAAATTGGGTATCTCAAAAGGCCCATAAGAACACTCCTATGAAAATGTTAAACAGTAGTATCCAATAAAGGCCTGCCACGACCCATAGTGAATCCCCGTGTTCCATCTGGCATTCTTGGTCCTGGAGGTTGTTTGACCACAACTTCACTACCTAAAGAATTGCTAGATGCTGCCATACCAGCTGGATGGCCACGGCCATTGCCATGGTATTGCCCACGTCCACGGGATTTTCCTCGTCCTCGCCCTCTGCCTCTTCTTCCCCCATTTTTATCACCCGAATGATGTCCATCCCCCTGCTCATTGAAAAGTATGAATTTCAAAATTTTACAAAAACATAATTACTATTTTTTTTTGAAGAAACGGAAACAAACCAAAAAGAAACATAAAACTCACTTCAAAATCATCATGCCGTTCAGAATGATGTGCAGAAGCTTTTGTCTGTTTATCATTTCCTGCATCAGGAACATTTGAGTTGTCCTCCTCTTCCCCATGTACATCAGCATTGTCAGATTTCCGTGCTTTTGTTTGATGTCCATACTTGACCTGCAACAGAAAGAAATAATTTACGCTGAATTAATACTATTGACATGCTACAAAGGATGTTATATAAAAATGGAAACAAATGATACCATCCGCTTGCAGAGCAGTTGCACTTGTAGACCACTTCTCCAGTTTCCTTCATCATTTAATTCCGTAACCTGACAATTTTTCAAATATGAACATCAGCCCAGAAAAACAAAAGAAAAAACAGGGATGTATTTATGCTTCCCAAAAAGAGTAACAATTGGGTGAAGCAGCAATGGCAGCAAAGGAAGCTGAAAATGAAGTGCTCCTAAATTGGCAGGCGCCCATAGAATGGTAGGGAGTCGGCCAAACACTGCCTGCCAGGAAGGAGCTTTTCTATATAATTGCCTGCCAAAAATTTTGCCTATAGAATGGTAGGGCGAAGCACAGCTGGATACACAACCTGATACATAAAGCCTCCAAAATGAAAAGACCATGCTAGAGCAGCAAATCAAGGGTCTGGGGGGAAAAGCAAAAAACACAGTTCTCCACCGCTTTAGGCTATTTTATTGGGGGGCAGGGGGGGCTATCTTATCTATCCATACAAGAACATAATCTGTCTTATAATGAAAATTCATGATTATGACTTACAGCTTTCTCAGCTTGTTCAACGGTCTGGTACTCCACAAGAGCATGCAGCTGCAAGAAAAACAAAATTAGTGCTCAGCAATCACAATATAAATGTGACACAGTCCCTACATACTACTTTTGGCTTCAACACTTTATGCTATACAACAATGAACTTAGAAGAATAACAGGATATTACTGAAAACAAACATAAGGGTACATGCCATGGATTGAACACTAAATGTTGGTTCACTGTTAGAAAGTATAATAACACCAAACAGTACCAACATAGGGTTATGAATTAAATTTCTCAAGAGACTAGGACAGTTTGTAGCATTTACCCTGTTGCTGACAAGCATATCATTCTTGGAAGGTCTCAATGACGATGGACCAGAATCACTATGCACGTGAGGATCACAAACACGCACCATTTTGACACTGCACATGTGTGTGTGGCAATATTATTATGTCTCAAAAAAATCAACAATATTTTATATAAAAATTATTAAGGCAAGTTTGATATAATACATACTTGCCAACACCACCAAAAAGCTTTTCCAGATTTTGGATAGAATAATCACTTGGCAAATTTTCTGCAACAATAGTGCGTGACTACAAAAGCAAATAGTGTAATATCAGACAACACTGTTTAAAGTATCCAAGAAGAACTACACAATAAACTAGGTAAATAATGGGTACATTATTTACCTAGTTGAACACTACACGTCTTAAGGAATTACCTGCACCTCCTCAATGTCAATATCGGGTAATGGATGGAGACGCCTCACTTTCTTGCCATCTTCACTTACAACCTAAAAAATACAGTAAATAAATGAAACAATTGTTACTAAAATACACTTTAGAAACTCACTGGAGAGAAACTGTTAAGAGGTTCAGTCCAAACTCACTAGCTGGGAAGATGACCTCAGTGCAGCTCCCACCAATGCATGACTGCTGACAAGACTTTTTATCTTCCTGAAAGATGCCACAACCGAAATAGGTACTGGCATAGCAAAATATTAGAACTAAATAAAATGAAAAATAAAATTGCAGTGCTGATTAACAAATGTAGAAAAATGAAAAATTTTGATAACAGCCAAAATCCATTTAGCGTATATTACTACGAGCTGTGTTTTCCAATTTCTCCACCAAAAAGAATTCTAGCAGTTATTAGCAGAGACCAAACAACATTTATTCTAATGCTGGTCTTTCTGGATTAGAATGCGAAAGTTCTCACCATAGTCTATTCCAGAAAGAACAGCTTTAGCATTGAAAATATGGATTGTGGTAAACTGATATCATTAACATTAATTCTCCTAAAGACTTGCAGATTCAAACCAATCAAATAATCATTAGGAATTAGGAAACTATCATAAGTTGCCACACTCTCAAGCTAAGTCACAAGGTTCGAATTTGAGTTCGAGTTTGGCAACAATAAAATTCGGATGAAGTTCGACAAAGTAAAAAAATTCGACATAAATTCATCTTATATAAATTTGAATTATTTTATAGACATAAGTAATATATACAAAAAATATCAATATACATATTTATTAAAAATATAAGCAAATAGTTATTATCAATATAAATTATTATAAAAATTAAATAAAATAGTTAAACTGAATTTATTATTTATTAAGATAAAATAACATGATATTAAATATAAAAATTGTAAACAATATGATATTAATTTTGAACACATAATAAAAAAAATTTAGAACATTTTAATTTAAATATATTCAAAATTTTAACTTTAATTTATTAAAATATATAATGAATATGTTAAATTTTATCTATTAAATGGCGAATCAAACACTTCTCTCGATGGATTTGCAGTAGAAACTTTACCATTTCGATCAGTGACTTCTACCTCACCCTCCTCCACACTTAACACTTAAACAAGCGCACCTTACTTGTGTCGGCAGGCACATTCATATTCTGCTTCGATTTCACTAATGTCTTTTATAAACCCTAAAATAAGCAGTGTATCTCCTCCAACAACGACAATAAATTATAGTTTTGAATACTAAGCTACTTCCAAGACTCACTGACATTGGATAATGAAAAAAGGTTAAGAGAAACACAAGCTTATAAGTTGGTTTGTCAACAAAATATCAAAAACCTATGACAAAAATGCTTTTCTGTGCATTTGTTCTGACTTTGTTTCCTGCTTTCATCTACTTATACTTTAGCTAATCTACCAGATTGGATGTATAAAAGATTATTATGTATGCAGTAGGAAACCTAAACACAGTCCTCCATTAGTGATCCTACCAGATTCAAGATGTATAAAAGATAATTTTAATTTATTATGAGTTAGGAACACCTAAACACAAACAAATAATATTATAACCAAAAACATCAAAAGTAGAATATAATTTTATTTTTGGAGCATTCCCAGTAACACTTGGAAACCCTGCAGAGTCCTAGGCTATGTAATTCATGCACATTTTCTTATAGCTTCATTGCATGTATAAAAAGCCATGTGGAAGATTATATGTCTGTGACTGTTGATGTACACAATATTAAATAGGGCTTATGTAATTTAGGTTCTCACTGTTGTCATCAAACCAAAATACGTGTTTCACCTGATAGACTGCTGCTACAAAACACTGTTAAGATAATCCAAATCTGAATGATGACTGTGTTTGAATCTTCAGTTCAAAACTATAAATCTATGATCGAAGTCAACCATATAAGCGCTTCACTTTCTCTTCATACAAGGAATGCATTCATTATGGGAGATATTCTCGTGTTTAACTCTTTCGTGGCATAGAGGACCATGTAGCATACAAAAGCTTACCAAATAACATATTTTGCAATGTCCATAATTAGAATCTGCAACAAATCAAGTATCTCTAACCTTGCCAACTTTTAAACTTGGAACTACACAGAACTATGACACTATGTACTGTTAAACTCAGAACTATGCCAATGTATCAAAGTTAATTGTAAAAAAGCACATTTCTTAATAAACAATAAGGCAAATTACTAGCATCCCTCCATTTCTTCTGATGTTATCCTAGAATGTAGAAATAGTACAAATACATAAAATGACTGCGGATTCAAGGATAACATAGCTAGTCATAAGCCCTTTGCCTTTTGCCGACTATGCTAGTTCAGAATAAGACTGCAAGAATAAAGAAAAGAAGCAAAAACACATTTGTAGAAAACTAGTTAAGAACAATGGTTGCCACCTGAGGATACCTATGTCAACTTAAATTTTGATGGGGCTTCAGGAATGTACCCAAGTCTAGCAAGGGGAGTTTTTTCTGTTGGGGGATTCTATAGGAAGTTTGATTCATGGAGGGTCGCCACTCTTTGTCACAAGGACAAACAGTGATTTGAATGGGAAGATATGCTTGCAGATCTAGATACTACACTATCTCAAAACCAGAAAAAATTTGGTTAAGTGGAAGTGGTGATAAATGCATTCCATAAAGGGAGTTGTTTCAACTGGATGCTCAGTTGATTGTAGAAGAGGATAGAAATTTGATAGAGATTTGATTCTATCAACATTCAACATTTAGATTCTGCAGCAGGTTGTCTTGCTACTAAAGGGCATGTTAATATCCTATAAGAGGCATCTATTGTCAATTCCAAAGCCTTTAGATGGATCTAGAAAGCCCCAAATTTTTCAGCTGCCATGAATATGTTAAGAATGCTTATGTTGGCAGGCCTGTGTTATGCCATTTTACTGTATTAAGAACACGAACTGCGGCCAGCTTATACCATCGCTAAAATAAGAGACACAAATTAATATCAATGCTGTGCACACGGTGCAGCAGATGAGGATTGGCAGCAACAGAATCTGCTTAATCCTTTGGTAAAGTTAAGGTGGAGGACCCTATTAATTGCGGTAATTGCTTGAGCATGCTAAGTGGTTGCCACTAAGAGGAGTGAAATGTTCTGGAGTGAGGTATTTTGAGGGAGGCTGGTTGGTACTCGCTACAGTTGTTTGTGTATTAGATGTTGTTTTCTGCGGGATGGCAAACAAGCAATAAGCATAGCTCTTGAAAGGGAAAGGAACCAAAAACATAGTAATTTCTCCAGCAGGAGGCTGAAGATCATCTTTTCCGCTGAGTCAGATGCCACATTAGGTTTTGTCAAAGGCGTGATAGGAGAAAGGGGATTGGAACAAGCGAGCAAAATGAGGTGATATCACTACCAATCTAACCTTTTATATTGCGGATGAAGAATTGAGGCACTTGCTGTTGAAATTGTCCTTGCCAATCAATTTGGGAAGATGGTAATGGCAAAGGCAGAAGATGCAGTAGTATTAGCAATGCATATGAATGTTGTATATGTGGAAGTTGTGAATTCACTATGCTTGCCAGTGGTGCCAAACTATGATAGATTGCAAGCAGGGGGAGATTTCACAATTACAGTTTTAGCAGCAGCACTGTGCATAAGGCTCATTGCCATCAAGAAATTTGCCATGGAGTACAATCCTCCCCATTGCCAAAGGCACACCAAGGGAGAATGGCATCTAGGGCAGCAAAGTAGATTGATAAAATAATAGAAAAGGACCAAGTTGAAGTAGCCAGCCATGGGGACTGGGATGCCTCTATTTTGTTTAGTTAGATCTAGCTGTGATGCCACAAGATGGATGTATTTTGGTCTGTAGGTATGCGAATTTATGCTGTCTAATGCTGGGTTATTACCATTTTGTAAGTTTTGAATCCTTCTGTTATTGTAAGGTGATATACTTATTGTACAAAAATTATGCTTTTCAAGGGCAGGATCCCCAATAGAACCCCAGCTAAATTATTTTATAAAGAAGCAATAATCAAGAGATTGATCAGATTATCATTACAGATTACCTTTACATAGCAGTTCATATAAACTAAACTATGTTTGCACATGTATCCTATCGAGCAAATTCTTTTGTTTAACTTTAAATGTATTTCCTGTATATGCTGCTCTAAGAAAATTGGAAACATGCTGTTGTTACACCCAATGCTGTAATGTCCCCGTTTTCGGGTCCTCCAGCAGTGCAGTTGTTGCTGACATTCTGAGTTTGTGTCAGCATGATTCAAGGGGTGTTTTGATAACAGTGGATGTGTGCTGAGTGTTTGAAAAAATGTCAAACATCCAAACTTGAGGAAAGCTGATCAGAATTAGCAGAGGTTTTTACAAATGCTGGTCTCCATTTTACCAATCCTCGGGTCTTATTTGGCTAAAACATGCTTTTTATGATAGAAAACTTTGTGTCATATAGCACCGTTAATGATTCACATAATATGCTTTTTAAATTGTCGATAGAAAAATTACAAATATAAAATTTTCAATGTCTAAAGCATTTGAAGTTACAAAAGCAAATAAATTTATGTCCCAGAAGTACAAAGATGTTATACAGGCTAAAATGTCATATTTAACAAAATTGGTATCAAAAGGAAAGCATGCTCATACCAAATCCATCTGGATCTTTCTTCACAAATTTCATTAAATATTTGTCCGTGGGCAGATTTGCATCACTGAAATAGAATTCCACCTGGAAAAAATTAGACATTGCAATATTAGGAAGTTTCTGAATGTGTAAGAGTCATGAATTTCTATTTGCCACTCAAAATTTTTTAGTAAGAAATTTACTTAAGAGCACATAATCAACAAATTATAAATAACAGAAACTTATCATTGATGTACAGCATAAAATATGGAATACACAAGCAAACTGAGATGTAGCGATGACATCACTAGCATAGCCATTGGCAAAATATTTTATACCCAACCATCGCAATATTTCATTTAAGCAACCCCTTTTCAGTGCTGGAAAATTCATAAAGCTTTAGATATTTCTGCACTAATATGTTCACAATCCTTACAGAGAAAGTGTTAACAAATACATGGACTAAACAAATACACTAATAAAAGAATAGATTAACTGGAGTGCAAACCAAAAGGATATATACTATTGTTAACTTAAACAGCCACCATCTAACTTCAGAGCATATTATATTTTTCTGTGTTTTTTATTCTTTTAATACTGAAGTTCTACACGCCCCTTTCTTCATCTTATCTGACATAATGCTCATATGCCACCCAGTCCTCATATGCTCATTTAACACATAAAATATGGCATCCACAAGCAAATTGAAATGTAGCAAGACATCACTAGCATAGTTATTGGGAAAATATTTTATATCCAACCATCAAACTATTTCATTTGAGGCAACCCGTTTACACGGTTGGAAATTACATTAAAAATTTAGATATTTCTGCACTAAAATGTTCACATTCCTAACTGAGAAAGTGTTAACAAATCCACACTAACAGAAGAATAGATTAACTGGAATGCATACCAAAAGTATGTATACTATTGTTCACTTGAACAGCCACCATCTAACTTCAAAGCCATATTATATTTTTCTGTCTTCTTTGTTCTTTTAATACCAAAGATTTACACACTCCTTTCAACATCTTATCAGACACAATGCTCATATTCCACCCAGTTCTCATATGCTCATATATCACATAAAATATGGCATCCACAAGCAAGTAGAAATGTAGCAGTGACATCACTGGCATAGCCATTAGGACAATACTATGTTCCATGGTGTTTCCAGGAAGAGGACGGGGGACAGCAGGGGAAGCATTTCCGGAACGTTTCCAAGAGGGCCAAAGATAGGGGACAGCATGGGACGGCAGTATACAAGTATATATATATATATATATATATATATATATATATTTCAAAATATACTAATATATTATATGTTTTTTTATGTTTTATATAACTTTTAATGACAACATTTATGATGAAACCAGAAAATGTCTTGTCTGAGACACAAAATAAGCCTGCAACTCCAACACTTTGATGCATGCATGACATGCTATGTTCCATGGTGTTTCCAGGATGGGGGACAGCAGGGGAAGCATTTCCGGGATGTTTCCTAGAGGACCAAAAATAGGGGACGGCATGGGACAGCAGTATACAAGTTTATATATATATATATATATATATATATATATATATTTCAAAATATATTAAAATATTATATGGTTTTTTATGTTTTATATAACTTTTAATGACAACATTTATGGTGAAATCAGAAAATGTCTTGTCTAAGCCTGCAACTCCAACACTTCAATGCATGCATGAAACATGGACTCAATTTAGTGCCAGCTTAGAACCATTAATTAATGTCAAAGCCCACTTGTATTTGTTTCTACTTTGCTATCTTAAGAAAAATATTGACGTGTGCTAGTTTTTAAAATGTTCCACAACATTTTGGGGATGGGGATGGGGGGACAGCAGGGGACGCATTTCCAGGACTAAAATGTTCACATTCCTAACTGATAAAGTGTTAACAAATACATGAACTCAACAAATACACCAATAAAAATATATATTAACCAGAATACAAACTGAAAGGATGAAATTTTAAGAATATAAACATTTAAATATATTTTAAAAAAACATCAACTCATACAATATCAGTCCAAATCAGATTCAAGTATGATGTTAGTGAGCTTAACTCCCTCAGTGTAAGTTTGTCTAGTCTTGTATACACAATGAAGACACCACTTAATAAAAAAATTGTTTTAACATTTCAATGTATTTATTCTAGAAAGCATAGGACAGGCATCTCTTCTTTTAAGCTAGCCTCCCACATTTTAGTAGAGTATAACATTGACTTCATAGTTTGAAGACTCGTGGGAATTGCCACGCACTTGCCACGACTTGAGAGTCTTGTGGCTTGTCGAGTTGACTTCCCACAAACTCAAGAGCCAAGCCCTAGCGAGTCCAAAGAATGGACTCCCAAGTTTTTGTTTGGGACTCGCACAAGTGACTCACAAGTCCTTTGCAGAGACTCACTGCTGTTGAAAATGCAATAATAGATTAAAACCCCTCAACTTTTCAGTTTTTTTCTCATTTTTATCTGCTCAAACAGGTCTGCATTGTGGAGTAGGGTTTGAAGGAGATGAGCAAACAAGATCAAAGAGTCAAAATAGAGCCAAGTAGGTGATTTTTATTCTCCCTTTTTTGTTTCATTCGATTGAAAATCAAAAAAAAACTTTAAAACTAAGGGGAAATATATTTGTTTCCATTTCCCTTCATAACCTATTTCCTAGCATTTTAAGCTTGTTATACATTTGAAAGTTTGAAACTATGAGTATGAATGAAGAAACTTCAAATATTGAGTGTTTGAAGATCGTATGACGTGTAATATTTGATTATGGCTCTTATGTTCCCTAAATGCATTAATTTATTTTTGTTTTTTTTGTAAAGCTATGATTTTCCTCTTTGTCAAGTCCTAGCTGAGTTTTTTGCTGAGTCTCAAGTCTGAGTCCTATTTTGGGCTGCCGAGTCCAATTTTTCAAATTATGATCGACTTAACCTTCATTTACTAAGTTGCCAATTCAGGTGCGGATTTGGATGCAGATGCGAGAAGCGGGTGCACGGATGAGTGAATTTTTTTTTAAAGGATGCGGATGCATTTGGATGCGTGTGAATATATATATATATATATATATATATAGATGAGTGAAAGAAATTCACTTTAATAAATAAAATTTAATTCATTAAATAAATAATAATAACATGTGATATTAAAGTCATTATATATATTTTAAAATATATATATATATATATATATTATAATGAGTGAAAGAAATTCACTTTAATAAATAAAATTTACTTCATTAAATAAATAATAATATGTGATATTAAAGTCACTTTGCAAGTAATAAGTCATAAAATTTAAAAAAAAGGTGATTTTAAATGAGCAAGACCAAGCTTGCCATAAGTCTTCATAGAAGGGAAGATTTTAATAATAAATAAACTAAAAGAGTAGCCCCACATCATTACCAAAAACAAATTGTTATTATTAAATCAACTGGGCACTTGAACATTAGAAAAGAGTTAAATTTTTATCAGATACTGTCCGCGCGTGAAGAGGAGTGTTGGGCGGCAAGGGAAGAGGGAATTCTTAGCACCCAGCTGAGAAGTGCAGATAAATATCTGGATGCAATCCTAATGTATTCGATTTCCCCACTTTATTTGTTTATGATGTCGAAGTTGCTTCTCCTGGTCGCGATATCATTTTTTTTGTAAATTGAGGTTATAAAGTCGATTTCACGGGAAATTCAAAAAGGGTTTGCAAGTTTAATGAGCGGTTTATGTTTTGATTATTGAGAAAATCGCATCCTGCAGGCACCCACAGGGCACCCGCCTCTGGATCCATATCTGAAGGCACCCGCATCCACCTCCAGGCCAAACCTGCACGCACCCGTATCTCAGTCCATTTAGAACAAGGCTCTAACCTGGCATTCAAATAAAAATTTGACCACCACTAATAAAATGAGATAACAAGTTATATTCCATCAGATCCATTAGATTTCCACAATCCATATTACTGATTTTAGTTTCTGGATTCAATTGTGTAGCATTATTTTTGACCAATTCAATTGTGTAGCATTATTTTTGGTCAAAGTTATATTCCATTCAAGAAATCCCCAGTCTTACATTAGTGGTTCTATGTTGTATTACTTGCTTCTAAACAGTAATGTCCTGTCTACATTCTTATTTTTAATGTAGCAAATGAATGCCAAAGAGTTGATATTTATCATTTAGTTTGTGAATGCATTTTGGTTCAACTAAAAAATTTCTGAGGAACTTGGTTTACTCTTGACTCTTACCAGTCACCTTGCAAATTCATTGGAATCACATAAGGCTAATTTCAACAGGTCGGAGTTATCAATTGAACTTCGCTAAATGTGGAAGGGTACCTAGGCCCTTCACTCTCCTCTTTACTCTACCTTTGATGGCTTGATCTCAGTCACAAGAAACTCACAGGAAGCCTTCCATGCTTATTTTGCTGTTTAACATGTGCAAAGGAGTTGAGAGAGAACTGTCCTGTCCATGTCCATGTCTACCACTCAAAGGCACAATCATCTGCTTGGAAACTTTGAACACCCAAAAGTATGACAACAGTAAGGAGAAAAGCCACGTTCTATGTCAACATTGATCCCTTTTTCAGAAAAGCTAGAACAAAGAAATTACCACAAACAGTTGCTTTTAAACTTTGATCCTACATGTTCCAATTTCTATTTAATTTATCCAACGAACTCAACTTACAAATAACATTACAAGTGCAAGGAAGGAGGTCGCGATAGAGATCAATTTTTGTTTTGTCCCTAGTAATTATTAGGGTGAACGATGTATATAGACTCGTTTACTTTGAAGCTTTAAGCCATTCCCTGGCCTACATACTTCAAGTGCAAACACTACAGCAGGCACAAGGAAGAAGGCCAGGGTCGGTCAACCAAGACCATGCTCCAATTCAAATAACAGCTGATGCAAAAGCAGAAGTCAATGATCAAGTTTGGGTAAAATTTGCCTATTGCAACTAAAGTAAGTAATAGTATATCACCAGAATTATCTGCCCCGAAACTATGAACCAGACCAGACACATATCTAAACCTAGTTTTGAGGTTCAATAACTATTGCAAGGGCAAAAGTTATGTTGATGAACTAGGCCAAATTTCATCTTTTTTCAACTAAACCTAGAAAGTGATTTTCACTACCAGTTTATATACCATTGAAATAGACCATACTCCAATTTAAGTTAAATTTGTCTGCTAAAAAACTGCAGCATCGGCAACAAAAGGTCACAATCTACGCTGCTCATAAATTTGTGTCCCTGTAACTAAGATTATGGAGATGAACTTTTTCCGGATAAAGTTTTCACTAGTACAAGAAGAAAGCCATTACCCTAGTAAATTTGATATTTGTTCTATAATTAAACCATTGCCCTAGTTTAAACCTTGTTTGTTAACTAAAATAGAATCAAATAATTTAAAACTTCGGAGCAGCCCAAGTTACAAAATACATTTGGTGAAAAGACAATGGCAAGAATAAGGGTAAATACCACAAAATATCAAAATTATCAAATTCCCTCTTTTATTTAACACTCCATTAACATATACTTAAAAAACTGTTTTTAAATAATGAACCAAAGCATGCCCTAGTTTTAAAATTACACATTTCCAAATATCTGCTTTGAACCTATAAAATAGACACGCCATAATCAACATTGTTTTTCTAGTGCATAGAAGAAGGTGTTGACTTAGTTATCTTCTAAACTTTTCCCATTAAGTTATATGAGAAAGCATAAATTTCTAGATTCGCTGAAACCTTGGATCAATCCATCCTCCAATTTAAATTTGAATTGTCTACAGAAAAACAGACAAAATTATATTGCAAGGCTGCAAGTACAATGATGTTTGCCACCAGGGTCAATTTTTTATATGGCTCTGACCTTGAATCAATCCATCCTCCAATTTAAATTTGAATTGTCTACAGAAAAACAGATAAAATTATATTGCAAGGCTGCAAGTACAATGATGTTTGCCACCAGGGTCAATTTTTTATATGGCTCTGGGAATAAAGCCAAAGATCAATTTATTTCAAAAATAATCCAATGTGAAACATCAAACAAGACATTGCCCTGGAATAAATTTGGGTGTTCATTCCATAGTAGCAAAATCTTTTTGGGTAAAAAACAGAAAATTAGAAGTATAAAAATCAGAATTTGTAAAGGAAAATTTGCATTTAAAAAAACCATTAAAATGTACAAAAAGAGACAAAAACTACTTGTTTTTTAAGTTTAATAGCATTTCCATAGCATATATATACAGAGAGTTTAGCACATTCTCCAAATGAAAAGTTCATCTTAAATAGCAGAATGCAGTGTAGCGTGTAAACTTTGCTAGTAAATAATTCTGTGGAAAGTTCTATATTTAGTTGCAAAAATTATTGCAAAGTTAACAATAATAAAACATTTCACTAAATGATATGTGAGCAAACTTCTAGAATTGTTGTATAATGTGAGTGGATGGTAAAATGCTACTAAGAACACTGCATTCCAAATCATCATTAATATCAAAAAAATGTTTAATCATAGAGACTGCACTATCATAATAACTCTGAAACCTTCAAAAAGTTAATAAGATTTCAAAACAGCTACAATAAACATGTTTGCACCCCAGAAAAATAAAAGAAAATACATTTATCACAAAGAAATTTTCAAGTAGGAAACTTCAATGAATATATCATCCAAATAAAAATCTAAAATATCAATAAAAGAGAATCCATTTCATAACATATGAGCTAAATGGAGCATGAATTATGCAATTTCAAAGATTCTAGATAGAAAACCAAGTCGCATTCAAAAGTTCCGACATTAAAACAAACCTTCAAATTCAGTCAAATTACTGACTCATACAAAGTAGGAGTAGATAGACACAAAACACATTTTAGGATAGATATGCACAATATCAAAATAAGCATACAAAATCACAATGACCATTATTTTGATGTCACAAAGATTGGACATCTTGGTGGAATACTAGGTTACATATAAACATCAGGCAGATTTTTGTATGCTGCCAAGGATTTTTACACTACAAGTTAAGGATTAAATATAATGAGGACAAAAAATGACCTGCACATAACATTACATTTTCACTTCCTATAACAAGAAAGGTAAAAACTGAAACTATGGCATTGTCATATTCATCAAGCAAAGCAATGATATCACAGGGAGCTTAGGTTAGCATGAATTTTGAGCTATTTACCCAGGAATACGAATTATTTATTTCCAGAAAACTCATTTGCAAGGCTACCACTGTGGAAAAGGATAGACCACCAAATGTTGTGTGGACAAAATAACCAACCAATCTTCACAATAACAATTTAGTTTTGCAGAAAACCACAAATGATGATGATATTTCAACCACGTGTGACAGCATATTGACGTATTTGACAAAAGTCCTAGCATCTGAATACAGATTAAATTAAGCCATGAAAAGTAGACACAATATGTGGAGTATGTGAACAGAAAACTATAATATAACCTCAGAATATAGAACATTCACCTATCAATACATTAAACCCCTATCTCTTTGGATGGAAGCCCCACCAAAATATAATAGATGTAACGTTTAAATATTATTTAGTGGATTATTCATCTATGTGTATGCACTGGTTGAATTTTGTGTATATAATATTTATATGGTGTGAAGTTATAGAATGTATTTGCAGCTATGTTACTGCGAAAAATCACCCACCTACCAACAAGTTTGGAACTAGTTGCATTTTTTATGAACATCTCAACAAGCTCCTATTTGTCGTTGCATCACACAATCATTTTGAGATGGCTTTTAAATGTGCAAGAACCATTAATTATCGTGGTCATTAGTAAACTTCAGAGGGTATGAAGGCAAACAAATTTATAGAGGTCCCAAAAGGTCAAAGCATTTATCTTATATAGCCTGTGTGAATTATTTTTTTAGTTTCACTAAGTCCACCATGAGTATGATCAAGTCTACTTATACAAATCAGCCCTAATTGAGAAAAATATATGATGGAATGGACTCCATAGTTGAAAAAATAAAGGTCATACTAGCTACAAAAGATGAAATGGACTCCATAATTGAAAAAATAAAGGTCGTACCCCATAAAAATGTTTTTCCAATGGATGCAAAGATGATTGCTATCATTGGAACAAGAAGACCATGAGCTTGCATATCTTTTTATTTGCTTTGTCTACCAAAATTACAAAACAAAGACACCATTTGCCAAGGAAAGTGGCACTATATCGATATGTTAAAGTTGTTAATGGGTACAAGGCAGCATTCAAAAGTATCTTCCCAATTCTAGATGTGAGGGATATTGTCACTGGTGAGTTTGCCAGCTTTATAAGTTCCAAAAATCAGTTTTAAGTTTTAACAATCTTTGAGATAAGTACAAGGACAAACACACATGGTACCAAGGCTCTATTTGCCAACAACGTCTTACTATCAAAGTTCTATCATAGGTATACATTTTTTTCTTTTATTTTCTTGTTTTTCTTTAACTGCTATATATTATATTTTATAATCACAGATGTTCCATCGACTTTGTCTCCAATTTCAACAAGTTGTGAGTTCTTCTTCAACTAAGCAAAATTGGAGTGCATACTCCTTTATCCACTCGGTTAAGCACAGCCTTCTACCTGATAAAAAATAAAATCTAAAGAGTGGGTCTATGCTCTGACTTGAACCTCCTAGAACATAAGCAAGTCAAATACAAGGAGTGGCAATGAAGAATTGGCATGTTGCCTCTAAGAGTATCAACTTGGATGCTTTTGTTAAATAACTTGTTCCAATCTCTTTAGAGGACGAAGCAGCCCATACATAATGTAGCCAATCAGAGAGGTATGAACCAAATTATGACCACGATGCTATCAATGAAGAGTGATATGGTGAATAATGATTGTGTTTTGTTTGATTTGACATTTGACATTGAATTATCAATTATCTTTATCACTATCCATTGTGTCTTCAGTTCTTTGTTTTTTGCAAAATATGAGTATTTTTATACAATTTAATATATGGTGTTCATCCAAACCCAATCATACCAACCCTGAGAAACAGATTATATTGGCAACCCCAAAACTGACCCCATAGCCAAATCGGCAACTTGAATTAACATCAAGAAATTAATGGATTATTCTTGTACTTAAATGTCATACCCCCGCCATTAAAAGACAATCGTTGTAATCTGTTCCTATACCAACAAACAATAAATAAAGGGAAATAATGATTTGAATCAGCCTCTTTGAAAGCTCCTCTCTTCTAGACATGATCAGCAATTAGTTATCTTAGAACTAATTCTAATTAGCCATTTTCAAGAAGTCACGAGTAACAAAAAGGCAGCAGTCATTGGAAGAGATGCCTTCTTTGGCAAGGTGCTTTGCAAAGGGCTGTGTCCATCCATCTCACTTAAAAGATAAATAAGGTGGGACCTCATTTGCGGAAGGCATCAGGCAATCAGCAAACATCAAGGAATTGGATCAAGATCACTTATCTGCTCCAGGCAACTCGCAATCTTTAGCATCAGCTTTGTGAATTCAGTGATCTATGGGCAAAATTTAGGGCAATCCCAAAAATGGGACATTACAATTGGTATCAGAGTTTTGTTACTGCCACCCTATGAAAGATAGTGGACTGGATGCAACTAAACCAAAGAGCAACTTGCATCCACCAATAACTCCACTCAAAACAATATAATGAACAAACAAATGAGAAACCAATTGAGGGCTTGATGGAGCGCAATGAAATAACAACTCAAGCTCTCATGGAGCAAAATGAGAAAAACAGCACAACTACTTATCCAAGCCATCCAAAATATGAACAACAATAATCTTCCACCCATCCAAACTAATGGGAAGGATGCCGACTCAAATCATTCTAAAAATGATAGAACCCCACTAAGTTCAACACCAAGAATAACTAGACCCTCCTTTATAACTTAGAGGAACTAGCCAAATCATATTCAAGACTTGATCCTGAAACTAGGAGAAACATTCAACTTAGAGAATTTTGTGAGGCGAGAACAAGAATTAACCTAGGAAGGAAGAGGGATCAACCCAACAAAATCTTACATCACAAAGTAGGTAGAATAACTCTTCCAAATTTTGATGGGTCAAGGAAGGTCACCGCTCACTAATGGATCCAATAATTGGCTAGATACCTATCTCTTAAGCCCGTGACAGAAGAAGACGCCATCAAATTCACCATCCTCCATCTAAAAGGGGACTGCTCACGATTGGTGGCACCATGGTTTGATTATGCATGGCCATCAAAACATAACATCCTATGACAACTTCACCAACAAACTCATTGAGACATTTGATCAAAAACATCCAGAGAGGTATGTTGGAATTGATTCTGTAATATGTATTGATTCTCATTATTTGTCATTGTTGTCAACATATGTTTCAAATGAAGGCAAACAGACTAGTTAACAGTGATACATGGATGACTGAGATAAGTGTACGGGTACTGTACGGTTGTTTCAGAGCATGCAAAGATAGGAATATGAACAAGGATGAGTTGTGACCTTATGTCTAAGGTCGCTTGGCTTAATGTTGCAGATGGAGTGAGTTACAATTGCTTTAGTGAAGGCTGGTTACTGGACTGTTACAGTAGACAGTGACAGAGTTAGTCTCTGTACTTCTGAGATAACTCTTATGCGAGCATGATTTGTGACCTGCGAAGATAGGAATATGAACAAGGATGAGTTGTGACCTTATGTCTAAAGGTTGGTTGGCTTAATATTGCAGATGAAGTGAGTTACAGATGTTTTAATGAAGACTGGTTGTTGGACTGTTACAGTGGACAGTGATAGAGTTAGTCTCTGTATTTCTGAGATAACTCTTATGCAAGCATGATTTGTGACCTGCGAACTTTAGGCGTGATAGAAGACAAGTTGGAAAATATTATTTGTGATTATGAAGTTGCTGTGTTCGTGGTGATGTCAGCTGAAGTGTGTGGTCTTGCAAAGACCTATTTGGAGCCGACTGGAGATGTGTAACATGATGTGAAGATGACAAGCGTGGATTTCGGATCCTAGGGTGTAATTGATGTATTGTATACTTGTGTAAGGTACTGTGTGTATCTTAGCAAGAGTCTATTTAATTATTTGTTCATTGGGGAAGTCTTGGCTGACCTAATTGATTATTGTAATAGGGTATAAAGAAGAGTTGTTTTTGGAGAATAAAGTGTGATGAGTGGATAAAAAAGCTACGAGCTTGTATTTGTGAAGTTTGTTGGATGTAGAGCAGAGGTTGTGATTGAGGAGCTTCATTGGAACTGATCAAGCAAAGACAGTTGCTAGCAGACAATTCATTGGATTGTATATCTTCAATACAATTGTATTTCGGACAATGAGTCCTCAAGGTGGTTTTAACCTTCTTTAGGCAGTGTGCCTGGGCAGTGAGCCTACCATTTCTTTCTCTTGACTCCTAACAAGGTTTGTCCTTTAACGGGGACTATGTACTGTATGCATTAATAAGCTCCTAACAGGGCTAAATCTTTTAGCAGGGATTCTAAACTTTCAGTACATCATCGATGGGTGCTAATTCCCATCAAGGTTTTACCTTTAACAAGGTTTCCTCGACAGCAAAATATTGTGTTATGGTGTTGCATTCATTGTGTTGATATTATGATTAAGTGTTTTGGTTATAAAGAGTAAAGTTTAATATTTTGTCTCACAATTGATTCAACCCCCCTCTCAGTTGTGTTGCTTGATTGTTATTCCTAACAAGGTATTTCAAAGAATTAACCCAATTACGGCAAGAAGGGAACATTGAGAACTATCTGACAAAATTCCAAAAACTCTCTGTCATGGTTCCCGAAATAACCGAAACGAGAATCACACACCTCTATATTGAGGGACTATCAGAATCTATTAGGAGCCTAGTAAGTGCCTTTGATCCTACCACTCTACAACATACAATCTTAAAAGCCCTAAGACTCGATGCCACTCAAACAAGGGATAACGGTTACTCCAAAATCACATCATCAAAACACAAGCCCTACAAAAAAGCTCTAACATCAAACACATATACCAAACCTACCTATAATAAAAATTGGCAACCAGGTGAATTCCCTTCTAGAAATGACCGCAAAGAACTTTGAAAAGAAAAGCTATGCTTCAAATGTAAGGAAAAATATGGGCATGTTTGTAATAGGGTAAACCTGCAAAGGCAATAAGGAGACCTAAAAAGGAACGGTTTATGCTTCAAATGCAAGGAAACGTGGGAGGACGGACACATATGTGAAAAGAAAAGCCAAACATGCAATACAAAAGCTTTGTCCAATGAAGAAGCATGGAAAGATGAGGAGGAAAACAAGACGATGGATCCTTAGCTTCCATTTCAAAGTATCCAAGCACCACCCTTTTGAATCAAAAGTATTCTAAGAGGAAAAAAGGTAGTCGCCATTGTAGATAGTAGGGCAACTCATAATTTTATCAATGAAAAAAATTGGTTGCAAAAATGAAATCAGAAGCAAAAGATTTTAAGGGCCTTAAAGTAGCCTCGGCCAATGGGTCCATCTCATCATGTACAAATAAATTCTACAACTAAACATAACATTCGGGAAGCATACGATCAAAGAAGAATTCAATTTGGTAAATTTGGATACCAATGTAATCTTGGGCACCCCATGGTTGCACTCTTTTGGGCATTTCTACCTAAACTTCCCAAAATAGAAGCTTTATTTCAAATATGATGGTCAAAAAATCCTTTTACAAGAGCTACATGATGGATCACCAAGAGTGGTTTTGATCCAAGAAGATGGAAATAATTTTTAACCGTGGACAAGGAGAATGCGTTGTGCAAAGTATGGTTCTTGATAAGTCTTCCTACCAAGTTAAAACTATACACATTGACATCCAACCTATCTTAAAAAGCACAAAAGGGTATTTAAAGACATTTCGCAAGGATTACCACCAAATAAAGGCTTTGAGCACACTACTTAATTAGAGGAAGGGCCAAAACTTGTTATTACCACACCGTACCATCATCCATGAGGATATAAAGAAAAATTTGAGAAAGACATAAAGAGTTATTGTAATAATCCCTTTCTATAGGATTTAATAAATAATAAGAAAAATTAAAATATAATTACAAGTTAATTAAGTTTAATGAAAGGTCAAACGATATCCCATCCCTAGGATTGATGAGCTAATCGATGAACTTCATGGATACCATCAAATAAAGGTAAGAGCAAAAGATGTCCCCAAGATAGCTTTTAGATGCCATTATGGACACTTTGAATTTCTTGTCCTACCTTTTGGACTAACAAATGCCTCTGTTGTGTTCCAATCGTGTATGAACCACATTTTCTGGCAATAACTAAGATAGTTTGTCTTGATAATCTTTAATTATATTCTCATCTACAGCAAAACTTGGGAGGAACACTTAAGAGGTATAGAAAAAAAAAAGCGGGAAATACTTGAACAACTATCCTTATTTGTCAAGCTACCCAAGTGTGAATTCGGAATGGAGGAAATTTTATATCTTGGACATGAAATCAGTGCTCAAGGCCTCAATGTTGATGAGCAAAAGATTGATGCCATTACGAGTTGGCCAAAACCAAAGACCTTAACACAACTAGAGGGCTTTTTAGGACTTTGTAGCTACTACGGAAGATTTGTCAAGGGTTTTTCAAATTTAACAGTCGGATTGACCAACTTAACCACGAAGGGTGCTTTCGCTTGGAAACAAAAGGCACAACTAGCTTTTGAGAAACTAAAGGAAGTCATAAGCTCATATCCTTTCCAAGCAATCCCGGACTTTTCATTACCATTTAATGTGATGCTTCTGGGAAGGCGTTGGAGTCATATTGAAGCAAAACAAACATCATATAACCTTTGAAAGTAGAAAACTAAAGGTAACTAAAAGAAGCTATTCCATATATGACAAGGAGATGCAAGCAATCATGCATGCCTTGGCTAAATTCAAGCAATACCTAGTTTGTGAGAGATTTATAGTAAAAACTGATCACAAAAGTCTAATATTTTTTCTAAACCAAAAAGATTTAAATGATAGACAACAAAAATGGGTAAGTAAAATACAAGCCTATGACTTTGAGATTGAATACATGAAGGGGAAAAGCAACGTTGTAGCAGATGCCCTTTCACGACAACCCCATTTATGTTCCATGACAAGCATCTATAAAGGGACTCCCTTAAACAAGTTAATTGAGTTTGATGAAGAGACAAGAGATATGAAATGAAGAGTTGTGACTCCCTCAACATAAGATATAAAGGGAGGAGAGTTCATTTAGAAGGGAGATTAGGGTGTTCTAAATTATATGGAGATGCAAGATTATGATATTCAACACAAGGAGTAATCACATATTAGTATCTTACATTTTTTAGTGTGTAGTGAGTTAGAGGTGTCATCGTTTGTGTTTCCATGTGTGAGAAACTACATTACCCAAGGACATGTCCCCGAATCTAAAATCCCCATCCCCATACAAGAAACAAATTGGGAACTTGGGGATGACCAAGGGGCGTCCCCTATTGTACCCAAATTTTCAAATTTCCAAGAAATGTTCCAAAAACTTAGGGATAGCGCTACCTGGCACCGGGGACAAACCACCATCCTCAACGACAAAGACTGCCATTTATGCCAATTTTAAATTTGCCGTTTACAATTAAGCTAGGGAGCCATACATTTCAAAAATTGTCCCCTTTAAAAATTTGAACCAGAAACACCTTATGTTAAACTTAGCTTCTCTGGCAAAATTACTACCAAGGACAAGGAAGAAGGATGTAATTTCAGGCGGCAAATATAAAAAAAATCTTTAATTTAGACTAGGAATCAAATATTTCCCGACATTTAAATGAAGACTTTAAACCTAGGTTGCATGGGTACTCATACCCACACCCTGGGACGGGTACCGGGTACTAGTACACGTACCCACGTACGAAGTACTCAGTGGATACTCGGTCCGTAGTTGGTGGAGAGCATCATAGCTAACAAACTTGATTAAGATTTCTGATTTTCATTTTTCTTTCACTTTTTTGTTTGCCTATCAACTTATCAGCTTGTCATTTATCAAGCTTAATTCAATATGTAATCAGTTTGAAACTTTGATGCAATACTGATTAATAGTAAACTTTATCACTATTCAAGTCAGAAGTTTATCATTTGCAATATGTTATTTTTATATGATTTATGATCTTCTTCTTCATGTTTAAAGTTTGTTTTCTCTGTTATGCATCTAAACATTTAACATATATATTATTACAAACATGTTGCAAATCTGAAACTGAAAACAATACATTACATCTGCAAACTTTATCACTGTTCTTGGTTTGAAAACTCAATGTCATGACTCATATTTTCAGACTTTTTATAAAATATTAATTAAAAAACGGATCTACCCAAGTACCCCCGTCCCCGTGCAACCATCAATTTTTTATTTTTAAACTTGAATTGTCATACAAAAAACCTTCTCATATGATTCTTGGAAGGTGACAATTTACATTAATTTTCAAATTGCCTGATTCAATTAAATGCTCAAGCAGCATATGGGTTTCCAGAATGATTTGCTTCAAAATTAAAATTGTAAACTAGGCAACCCTAAATCATTAGTTAAGATGAGGGACGCATTCCAAAGTCTTCTAACTCAAAATTTGAACTGGACCATGAAATTACTTAAATTTTTTCACTCTAAATCCTCTTCTTGAAACTTTTAACCTAGACCGTGCCTAATTTTAACATTTCTCATAACCTAAAGAAGCATACATTCCAAACCCATTCACTTAAAACTTTGAACTAGAATATGCCATGATTTAAAATTTTCATTTTGAAGAGCTTAGGCAAGCAGAGAAAAGCCTAGGGACAGTGCAACGAAGAAGACCGTAATCATCAATATAGGGGTCAGAAGAAACAAACATTGAGCAGAAACGTCCATGCAGCAAAACTTCAGCAGGTCTTTCCAGAAGCATTTATAAATTAGTTTTGCGACTATTGAGACAAAAAATAATTTTGTTTCTCGAAATAAGAAACAACATAGATTTTGGCGTATGCCTACCTGTTTGACAACTTTTTGCCTCAATTCGTCGGTCAGGGGTTTCGAAGAAGTAGAGGTGACCGTAGGCTCGGCCTCGTGCTGCTGTTCAACCAACTGCACCGACGGCGGCGCCGCAAAATCCACAAACGCAGGCCTGGGCGTGTGAATAACCGCTTGCACAGGTCCTGGTGTCTGCACCCTAGGAATAAACTCAGGAGCTTGCGCATTGAGCTTACTGAACGACAAGTTTTTCTCAAGACCAACCGACGATGACGACGACGACGATGTCTCTGCTACATTAGAGCCCAAATTTTCGAAGCTCTTCGACAGTACATCGTCTTCCTCTTTTAGGGTTTCGCCTGAAAGATTTTCACCATGGATTTCAACAGGAGCAAAGGCTTCTTCGCCCGATTGTTGTGCCGATATTTCTTCGATAGATTCGGCCATGGAATGTATAAAAAACAGCAAACCCTGGTCGGTTGCCTCAGAGATTCTGCCGCTGCATGAAATTAGGCGTGTGCGGGAGGAATTGAACCCGGGGGTGTTCGGAAACAACCGTGGAGTGCTAAATACGCTCTGCTAGCTGCTGGTCACATGGAGCGGAAGATTAAGGGCTTGGGCGCGTCAACTGTATTTTTAAATTTGTTTTTGTAATTTTTGATTTGCCAAATTCTATTTTCACTGTGCTTCTTTTATAGGTACCTATATCCAATTGTTTTCCCCGGGGGAAAAAACACGACGTACAGAATATTTTAATTATTTTTGCATGTCGATCGTCGACAAGCCACTATTCGTATTTTATATTAATAAAAACGAAATATTCCGATAACAACAACATATATGTATATGCTTGTGTACAAACTGCACATGCTTTTCTTCCACGTGGCACCGAAAATAGTTTAATTGAATGATATGGAAGGTACGTTGATAGAGCTTCTATAAAGCTTAAATTATATATCAAATTTTGACCATTTTTTAATTATTTTTAGTGATTAAACTTTTTTTTTTTAAATGGCTTTTGGGTAGAATGGTGTTAAGTGTTGAAGGGTCAAAATGTGGTCATTTCCTAGTATCATCTGATACCTATTTGATGATGCCCCAATAATCGTGCACTCAAAATTGCTAATACTAATAAACAAATGTCTTGTAATGGTGCACAAATGTCCTAGTAGTGGTGCACAAGTGGGCCAATTATGAACCAAGAAGGCTAAAAAATGATCGACTATTAGTATATGTGAAACTTATTAATAGGCTTTTAGTTGTCATTTTTTCGGCTCCTTTAAAATTAGTAACTGGGGGTTGGGTGCACAAAAAGTGCATAGCTATTGGAATGTGCTTGATTGTTTGTGCTTTTCCTCTGCTCAAACATGCACTTATAGGAGATTCAAGAGATATTTTAAGAGGGAACTAAAAGTAAATTTAAATATAATTTAATATTACATTGGATGAAGATGATCAAAAGTCATATTGACATGCAATGTTGGATTAAGTTGCAACTAGAAGGGCAAAACATGATAAGAACTTATTCATCGCCATTTTTATATAATAGGAGAACAAGTTGCGATTGTTGTGGAGGTGTAGGTGGTTGGGATGTTCATTTAGGAGGCAGTAGACATATATACGAATTGTGCAGTCATTGGAGAGCATCACATGAGGTAATTGGTATGCCCATATGTTAGGGCCCGTTTGGACGCAAGCATATCGACCGATATACCAGAATATCAAATTTTGAAGACGATATCCATTGTTTGTGTGCGACATCGAAGGATGGAATTGGAATTCTGATATTCCAATTTTACCCAAACAATGGGCATATCGTCTTCCACTTGAAAAGGTGGAATTGGAATATCGGGCTCGCATTCCAGTTTCCAAATGCCAATTTTGAAAATGTCGTTGGGTCCGCGTGGGTTTTATGATTTTTGACATCCGCTTTATTACCTTGTTTTGACATCCGCAACGGTTATTATTACATCGCGTGTTCGTTGGAAGCCCTCTCTGGTTCGAGCTGCATCTTCCTGCATCTTCTTCGAAGCTTCATCTTCCTGCATCTGGTTCGAAGCTGCATCTTCCTCATCCGTTTATCTGTTGTATGTATACTCCCTCAGCCATTTATCTGCATTTGTATTCGTTTCTGCATTTGTATTCGTCCGTTTATCTTTATGGGTAACTAGTGTAAATGGTACATTCATGGACACCCAGTGCCTAACTAGTTAAAATGTTACATACATGGATACCCAATTTCCGTAGCTGTGATTAAATTGGTACATAACAGATTCCCAGTGCCAATAAGTGGTTAAAATGGTACATTCATGGATACCCAGTTCCCGTAACTGTTTTTAAATAGTTTATTCATGGATTCCAATGCCCATAGCTGGTGTAAATGGTACATTCATGGATTCCCAATGCCCATAACTTGTGTAAATGGTACATTCATGGATCCCCAATGCCCATAACTAGTTAAAATGGTCCAATGCCCATAACTGGTTTAATGGCACCTTGTTTCCGTAGGAGAACCAGCTACAGAATAGGAAAATTATGCAGATTGTACATCCATGGACAGTTAACTCTATAATAAAAAATCTCCTACCTTCCGTTAGCCATGAGCCACAGGCCTGTAGGTACTTCTCTCTCTGTATGATTTGGATTGGATGCCTCTTTATATACCCTTTCACCCATCTTAATTTCCCCAAATGTATGCCAAATACTTTTCCCCAAGCAATGATACCTGATAATGGAGTCCAAGAAACGTTTGGGATTGCAGCTTCCCATCCCTCTACAAAACCAGAGGGCTCCCCTACCCCTTCCTCCCATTCAGGGCATACAGAAGATCTCTGATTTGGAAAGAGTTGGGATTCTGGGCAATGGCAGCCAAGGCATTGTGTACAAAGCCCTCCACCGCAAATCATCTTCCTTCTACACCCTCAAAGTCATCCGCCTCGACCATGATTCACCCCTCATAACAAGGGAGATGGACATCCTCAGGAAAATCGATTCTCCCTATGTTGTCAAATGTCAGGGTATTTTCCATGAGGGAGGAAACATTAATTATGTTCTGGAGAACATGGATGGAGGCTCCCTTGCCGATTTGTTGAAGCACAAGACAAAGATGATAGAGTCCTTTAATTGCTAAGGTTGCCAGACAAGTGTTGGAGGGATTGAAATACCTTCACAGTGACTGTCCCTTGTGTAATTGCCACTTTAATGTATTGGTATTCAACCACATTAATGCTTTTCTTCTTGATAATGTTATCATTTGTTCAAGAAGAAAAGCATTAATGTGGTTCAATACCAATAGGCAATACATTAAAGTGGCAATTACACAAGGGACAGTCACTGTGAGATGTCCTCAGTTGTGATTGTCCTTACAGTGAGTGTACATTATCATGTTGTCTTTAGAGTGACTGTCCTCATTTGTTGAAGAAGAAATGCATTAATGTGGCAATTACACAATGGACAGTCACTGTGAGATGTCCTCATTTGTGACTGTCCTTACAGTGAGTGTACATTATCATGTTGTCTTTATAGTGACTGTCCTCATTTGTTGAAGAAGAAAAGCATTAATGTGGCAATTACACAATGGACAATCACTGTGAGATGTCCTCATTTGTGACTATCCTTACAGTGAGTGTACATTATCATGTTGTCTTTAGAGTGACTGTCCTCATTTGTTGAAGAAGATGTAGGAAGATGCAGCTTGAACCAGAGAGGGCTTCCAACGAACACGCGATGTAATAATAACCGTAGCGGATGTCAAAACAAGGTAATAAAGCGGATGTCAAAAATCATAAAACCCACGCGGACCCGACGACATTTTCAAAATTGGCATTTGGAAACCGGAATGCGAGCCCGATATTCCAATTCCACCTTTTCAAGTGGAAGACGATATGCCCGTTTTTTGGGCAATACATTCAAGTGACAATTACACAAGGGACAGTCACTTGAGATGTCCTCATTTGTGACAAGGACAATCACAAATGAGGACATCTCACAGTGACTGTCCCTTGTGTAATTGCCACTTGAATGTATTGCTATTGAACCACATTATCACTTTAATAAGTATGGTTTGTCAAACTATGCTTTATTTTAATCACTATAATAAGTATGGTTATCCAGTGTTGTTAGCAGCCTTATGAATGTTTTCAAGTTTCTCAAAATGTAATGACTCTTATTTAATATATCAAGTGCAAACCCATCCACTTTTGTTGAAAAATATAATGGTTTACTTGACAAATTATCTAAAGATAAGGATAAGGCTATAAATATGTTTTATTAGGATTCTAATCATGAAATGGTGCCATGATGGCATTTCCAATTCTTTTGCCATGACTTGAAAGATTTAATATCAACATTTTAAAAATCATTAAAGAGAAATAACATTAATAGTAGTTTGAAATTCTCGTAGTTTTAATTGAAGACTTGGACTTCCTTTTATATTTCAATAGAAATAATTTTCCTCCTAGAGAATTTACTTGGATTCATAGTCTTGTAGCCTTCAAAACCTTTTTGATCAAAAAGTGCCTTGAATCTAGACTAGTTCCCTCATGATACTTAGAAAGACGATATTTGCCTCTTTCTAGGGCAGTCACAAATGAGGACAGCCACTCTAAAGACAACATGATAATGTACAAATACATTCAAATGGAAATTACACAAGGGATAGTCACTGTGAGATGTCCTCATTTGTGACTGTCCTTGTGTAACCACATTAATGCTTTTCTTCTTCAACAAATGAGGACAGTCACTCTAAAGACAACATGATAATGTACACTCACTGTAAGGACAGTCACAAATGAGGACATCTCACAGTGACTGTCCATTGTGTAATTGCCACTTTAATGCTTTTATTCTTCAACAAATGAGGACAGTCACTCTAAAGACAACATGATAATGTACACTCACTGTAAGGACAGTCACAAATGAGGACATGTCATAGTGACTGTCCATTGTGTAATTGCCACATTAATGCTTTTCTTCTTCAACAAATGAGGACAGTCACTCTAAAGACAACATGATAATGTACACTCACTGTAAGGACAGTCACAAATGAGGACATCTCACAGTGACTGTCCATTGTGTAATTGCCACTTTAATGTATTGCCTATTGGTATTGAACCACATTAATGCTTTTCTTCTTGATAATGTCCTCATTTGTTTAAGAAGAAAAGCATTCGCATGGTTCAAGTGACAATTACACAAGGGACAATCACTGTGAGATGTCCTCATTTGTGACAAGGACAGTCACAAATGAGAACATCTCATAGTGACTATCCCTTGTGTAATTACCATTTGAATGTATTTGTACATTATCATGTTGTCTTTAGAGTGACTGTCCTCATTTGTGACTGCCCTTCTAGTGAGTGTACATTATCATGTTGTCTTTACAGTGACTCTCCTCATTCAAGTGGCAATTACACAAGGGACAGTCACTGTGAGAACTTCTCATTTTGTGAAATTACACAAGGTACTTTCTTGTCTACATATGTTGTATACTCAACCTGCAACTCTATTCTTATGCATTATAATTGGGTGTTTTCTTATGTTGTTTTGTTGGTATTTTTAGGTAATTCAATGGATCTCATTGATGATATTGATGATGAAGATAATATTGAAATAGAAGGAGAGATTATGAGGAGGACAAGAGTCTTGCCTATTGTTGTAATTGTTCTTGCCACCCTTGTCGTGTCCATAGCGGAGTGTATAAAAGAGGGTAGTCGAAATATGCGTAAGCGCACAAGAGATGCAATTCCTTTTTATAAGCGTGTTATCAACTCCAATGAGACGGATTGCCATGACCAAATACGCATGACTAGATGATCCTTCTTTAAACTAGCCAATATTTTAAGGCAAAAAGGAAGCATCAGAGATACAGAATTCATCACGATAGAAGAACAATTAGTCATGTTCCTCCATACTCTTGGCCACAATTTGAGGAATCGTAAGATTGCCCATAACTTTGGGCACTCTGGAGAGACGGTAAGCCGATACTTCCACAAGGTCTTGAGGGCTATCTTGGCACTCCATTCGGATTATTTTATACCCCCTGGTCCAAACACTCCTCGAGAAATCAGTGGGAAGATCTGTTTTGATCCATTCTTCAAGGTATATCTCCCAGTGGTTTAATTTTGTGTAGAGTTGTAATCCTATTATTGTGTGTTCATTAGACCTATGATTTATCTGACTACAGGACTGTGTGGGAGCAATGGATGGATCGCATATACCAGTCACTATCGATGTCAACCTGCAAGCTAAATATTGTGATAGAAAAGGCAACTTGTCACAAAATGTTATGGGAGTGTGTTCATTTGATTATAAGTTTCAATACATCCTTGCTGGTTGGGAAGGGTCTGCTACAGATAGCCGTGTTCTAGCTTCAGCTCTATCTAGAGCTGATCCATTGGTAGTTCCCCCAGGTTTGTAAAATATGATTATATTATTGAAGCATACGAAAAATAAGACAACGTTATGACAATGACATTTTGTTTTGTTTAGGTAAATATTATTTGGTCGATGCTGGATATCCTAACGTACGAGGATTTCTCGCGCCTTATCGGTGCACACGCTACAACCTAAAGGAGTTTTCAAGAGCAAACCCAATAAACACCTCGCATGAGTTGTTTAATCATCAACACTCCTCGCTTAGGAATGTAATAGAGCGTACATTTGGGATATTGAAGCAGCGTTTTCCTATATTGAAGCATGCAACATCTTATCAAATCAAGACACAAACACATATTGTTTTGGCATGTTGCATACTTCACAACTTCATTACGATAGAGGACGGCCTTCCATCTGAGGTAGAATTTGAAGAGGAAGATGGTCGTGATGGGATAGATGTACCAGTGCTTGAGACATATGGGTTGAGCCAGCGTGAAAGAGATGATTGGGCCAATTTTCGAGATGAAATAGCAAGAAGGATGTGGGAAGACTATAGATCTCGATCTTAGTCGGTTGAATAACTATTATGGAAATGTTTAAACTAATGTCAGATTTCATAAATTTCACAAACTGATACTATACATTAATAAAGCCGTTATGCCATATTTAGTGTTGTCATGTTATATTCAATGTTGTTATATTTAATGTTGTCATATTATATTTAATATTCTCATGTTATGTTTAATGTTGCTATATTTTATATTTAATGTTAAGTCATGTTATATTTAATATTGTCATGTTATGTTTAATGTTGCTATATTGTATGACAAGGACAATCACACATGAGGACAGTCACTATAAAGACAACATAATAATGTGCACTCACTGTAAGATGTCCTCATTTGTGACTGTCCTTACAGTGAGTGCACATTATCATGTTGTCTTTAGAGTGACTGTCCTTACAGTGAGTGTACATTATCATGTTGTCTTGAGAGTGACTGTCCTCATTTGTGACTGTCCTTACAGTGAGTGTACATTATCATGTTGTCTTTAGAGTGACTGTCCTCATTTGTGACTATCCTTACAGTGAGTGTACATTATCATGTTGTCTTTAGAGTGACTCTCCTCATTTGTGACTGTCCTTATAGTGAGTGTACATTATCATGTTGTGTGTGCATCAGATATGTCTATGGATGGTGACGTTCAAGTTATCCAAGCAACTTCTTCTTCCAAGAAGGTGTTCTGGACAAAAGAGATGGAACACAAGTTGCTAGACTTGCTACAGGAGCAAGTGCAGCTTGGAAAGAAAGATGAAGGGGGTTTCAAGAAAGAGGCTTGGACAGCCATCGAAAGGAGGTTCAATAATGAGATGAAAATGAAGCTATCGAAGGAAAACTTCAAGAACAAGCTGAAAACTTGGAAACAAGGGTATAGAGTTATGAAAGACTTGAGGAATACAAGTGGCTTAGCTTGGAATGAGACTACCCAAACTATGGATGCTGATGATAGTGTTTGGGACGAGTTGTTGAAGGTAACATGGTCTTCAAATCTCCTTTTAAGTTGAATATATCTTTTTAAGTAATGAAGGACCAATAATGAATTCAATTGTTATGCCATGATACAAAGAAAGGAATTTAAAAATGCCAGAATGTATAAGAGGCAGCCATTTCAATACTACAATGAATTATCCTGTATTGTTGGGAATGACATAGCTGAGGGCACTGTAGCTGCAATAGCTCAAGAGATGGAGGAGGATTTCATTGATGATGAAGATTTCAGTTATCATGGTATGGATAATGCATGTTTTGAGACTGCTGCTGATTTGTCTAATGATGATAACGAATCTATTGATACACCTACATCGAACCAATCTACTGCAAGCGGCAAAGATAACCCTTCAACATCATCAAGGAGGCAAAAGAGGAGGAGGGGAACATTGGCAGGTTCGTTGGATTCGATTTGTGAAGTGATCAAAGATATGTCTGCAGGCATTACATCAGGCCTTGCACAGCCTCTGAAAGTGGATAAATCATCTAGTTTGAGAAATGAGGCAGCGGAGTTGCATAAAGCACTTAAAGCAATCCCTGGCCTTCGTGACTCTACTATAATTGAAGCATACGAAAAGTTAATGCATGATCCACAATCAGCCGCATTGTTCTTGACAATGGATGAAGGGGAGAGAATCCAATATATGAAATTGAAGTTTGGACTTTAGTTGATCGATGTTTATTAGGTCTTCTGTTTAAAATCAAAACTAATGTTTAAAATCAAAACTAACTAACATTTCTCTCCATTAAGACTATGTAATGCAGTATGAAGATATTTGATAGAATGAATGGAATGTCATTGGTTTAAGTTGAACTACTAATCCATTTTCAAGTGTTGAGAGTTGTGTTGAAGGGTTGTGCTTGGAAAAGTTGATTTTATCTTTTAGATTTCAAATGCAATTGGTTTCATGTAATTTTGTTAAGTTTTGAGCAAGATATGATAAAAATACCATTGGCTGCCCTGAAAGTTTGTTTTTTCTAAAAGTTACAATTTGAAAATAGGCATGGTATGGCTCTGTACAGTCTGGTACGAACCTGCACATGATTGATAATGTTGATATTGTCTTTTACCTTTCAAAGACAGTTGGTTTCATGAAATTTCATTGGATTTTGATTAAGTTATGGTATTTTTCATGTTGACTGTCCTGACCCTAACTAGGATTTCCAGCGAGAGTAATAAATTCATAACCAGAGTTTCCACAATTGAAAATTGATTAGGATCTTGTATGTTAGGTTGAAGCACTCCTTCCTTTGCATTATTATTGGTATTAGAGCCAAGATCATGCTAGGATAATCATGTAAACAGTAAAATTACTCTACAGCTGTTCATTTTATGTACTCTTTATGTATCTAATTTGCAGATTTATCCATGACACAAATGAGGACATCTCACAGTGACTGTCCCTTGTGTAATTGCCACTTGAATGAGGACAGTCACTATAAAGACAACATGATAATGTACACATACAATGAGTGTACATTATCATGTTGTCTTTACAGTGACTGCCCTCATGTTGTATATTCTTCTCTGTAGATGCTACTGTGTGCTAGGGAAATTCTTAGAATTGTTGGTATATTCTTAGAACTTGTTACACCTGGGATATTCTTCTCTGTAGATGCTACTGTGTGCCGTGGTCCAAACAGGCCCATAAATGTGGTTGAATAGCAATACATTCAAGTGGAAATTACAAATATTATAATGTATCTATCTAGTCCTCATGACTGCTCATGACAGTACAAGTGATATTTTTTTGGGGGTGGGGAAAGGTTCGAGACTTTCAGCTGTATGAAGAATCCTTTCTACCTAATACAAAAATGCACCCCATAAAACATCTGATTGGTTCGAGTATCTTTGAACTATTTGGGTCTGTTGACAACACTAGACCAGTGTCTACAGAATGACTAATTTCATGCAAGACAATGGCTCTATCTGACAGAGAGTCCATGCTAGGCTTCATGACTTGATGCATTTTACGTTGCCTTTGGGTGAAGATAGGGAACTGTAACTAGTATCAGTATTGAACATGCTTTTACTAGAACTGCTTGTGCTAATGAATCAGAGCAAAATTACCTTTGTCCTCGTTGAAATACATGTTGCATATATATATATATATATATATATATATATATATATATATATATATATATATCTTGACACGTACATATGTGTTTCTCAATCATGAATTGGGTGTTTGCCTGTCAAGCATCAATTTGGTCTCTAGGAATTGTGCACTCTCTCTTACTTTTGAAAAAGCATTTGAGCACTGTGCTAACTAATGAAAACTCTCTGTTTTGAGGCCCATAAACTGATCTTTTTACAGAATCTTGACCATAAAAAAAGAGAGTGATGGAACTCAATCCTCTTTGAATGAGGTCCCACCTGCTCTGCTTTTGGGTCACCACACTATATAATGAAAGTGCTCATTATTGGCCACTTCCTTCACTGTTGTTTAGGATATGCTCAAGAGACCTACTGCCATTTTTTGGATACTGTCCAAAACAACACCCAAATCAAGGGGAGCAGTATGCAGCACAAGGGGATGGGAATAATATGAAAAAGAGTGAATTTAGTACAATGAGGAGGACAACAGAGATGCCTTTAAAGGGTAAAACAACAAATATAAGATTTTATAATACCATTTCAAATATGATTTGTTTTATTACAAATTAGAAGTATCAGGCTTTTCATGTTCATCTTTTTCTTCATTTCCTACAAACTCCATTTGAAAAGGAACACACCCTTCCTCCATGAGATAACTTTTCCACCAATCCACTTCTGAAGCATTCACAAACCCTATCCACTTTTGGAGAAAGGATCACTAGTTTTACAATGTCTGACCCAGAAGAAAGAGCATAATTATTCTCATTTGCATAGCCCACTAGATAAGGAACACAAATTGTGGCTTCAACTAAACCATTATATATCTCTTTCGAAGAGCTATATAACAAGGGTGTTTAGGAATACATACAATATTGAATGCTTGGAGCAAGGAAAAAGATGAAATGGATACACTAGTGATAGATAACAAGGTGTTGACATTTTGGTTTGCCATGGGAGACAAAGTGAAAAGATGTATGGTATGTGAGGCAAATTCATCTTCTACCACAAAGTCCCTATTTAATTCAAAACCAAATATAACACAAAAGCCATTCCTATTTTGTATAGTTTCTCCACACATATTTAGCATAGAAGTTTCTAGTTTAATTCTAGAAATAGTTTGTAAAGTGTCTGGTTCATGTGTGTGAGCCTACTTCATGTGTGTGGATTATAAGCATGCGCTGTCAGAGTGTCTGAATATTGAGTGTCTTATTGCTATTGCTATTGTTTAATTTTGGGATTGTTGATATAGGTGCATTATTGAAATCGGTTTGATGGCTCTGATCAATGTGCCAAGTTGTCGATGTGGTGGTGGGCAGTGCCAGTTGAAGATTTCACGGTCAGTGGAGAACCCTGGACGATAATATTGGTGTTGTCCAAACAAAAAAAAGGTTGCTAATGTGTATATATTTAATGTTTGTAATGTAACTACTATTTATTATATTTAATGTTTGTAATGTAAATAGTATTCAATACTAATGTAGATTGGGCATCGCAGGGCTATCATGATTGTGGGTACTTTAGATGGGTCGATGACAACCCATCTACATCTATTCACCCATCTCCAGTTATCCACGATCCAGACATCCGCCCATCTCCACTCATCCACAATCCAGGATTTGAGTGCAATAGTTGTCAAGCTAGGACAAACAAAATTAAATTTTTACGATGCCTTCTCTGTATTGTAATTGCATATCTTTTGTGCGACCATATGCGTAGATGAGCTCAAGAAGTATTCAGTTTTGTATTTTGATATTGTAATATGTGGAGATGAGTTCAGGAACTAGTCAATTTTGTATTTTGATATTGTAATATATGGATATGAGCTCAGGAATTATTCAATTTTGTATTTTGATATTATAACTAAATATTATAATATGGATATGGCATAACTCCTCTTCACCCCAAGTGCGCATATATATGGTCCACATAGTTTTTTTCACAATAATTTTTCATGTTTATGGCTTAGGTGAGCCCCAATCTGGTATTAGTCACATGATTTAACGTTGTTTTCATGGTTATTGTTTTGTAGAATTCTAACCCAGGTTTGTAGAGGAATTTTGAGGTTAACATAGATATATCATGTATAAACTCATTTAATTGGTCGTGTTTTTATCTTGACAAGCGTGGATCATTTAGGTAAGAATCAAAGGGGGTCATAGAAGGTAATAATAATTAATAAGATTTTTTTTAAAAAACTCATACAAAAGTGAGCAACTGAATGTACTTCATTGGTGTACTAACAAAAGCACAAAGTAGTTGTATGTTCTATGTATGCAGTGCCTAGAGACAAAAACAAGAGTTCGGGCATGACAAAGCGTTAAAGACTCATCAGACTAAATTATAACATTGTATCTGCATTATGTAAAATGAGGAATGCCTCATTCAAGTTGTAACACTGTATCTGCATTATGTAAAATGAGGAATGTCTCCACTGTATCTGCATTATGTAAAATGAGGAATGCCTCATTCAAGTTGTAATTTTATATCAGGTCATGACTTTGTGGGGCTAGACCGGAGGTTTTCTTCACCCAGCTCTTTCCTACCGGTGCTCCTATTGAGCTGGGTTGGCAACATTTTGTAAAAAATAAATAATAAAATAAATGACTTGTTTATAAATTTGTGTATTTTGGGTCTACATATTTTATAAATTTGTATAGGATTTTTTTTTTAATAAAAAAGTTATATAGAATGTTAAAATTTTTATAAACTTATAAACATAATTTTATTTCAAAATATTATAAATATTCAAAATCGCATACAAATGAAATAAAATAAGTATTCAAAAACAAAATAAAATATTATTATATTATTTTATTGCAAAAATAAAATAAATATTCAAAAACAAAATAAAATATTATAATATTATTTTATTACAAAAATAAAATAAATATTCAAAAACACGAACAAAATGTGAAAAGCATCATAACATTTGAAAAAATCACAAATTGTTATAAAGAAATTAAAAACAAATTCTCATTCAGTGCATATTCCAATTCCAAAATGTGGCACCCAAACGCGGAAAATACATCTTCTCGGTCATCTTCCAGGTGTGTCCAAACGGGTCGAACACATATTCCGGATATCATTTTGAGGATATGATATTCCAGAATTGCAGCATATTCCAGAATTGACTATATCCGACATTCCGTATGCCTGCGTCCAAACGGGCCCTTAGTGTCTATAGAGAATGATGTAGGGGTTGATGAGCCTGATTAATGGCTCTTTTCTATTATATGTTTTATGTTTCTAGAAGTTTCTAAGACACTACTAAGGTCTAATACCTTGTTTATGATATTTTATGCTAACTTTCTAATTAACTTCCTAAACCTATTATGATGGTTATGAACTTATCCTCGTGGTTCCTTTTTGGTTAACTAATGAAGGCTAGTTTATGCTCTTTTGCCATGTGAAATATTCATATGAATAATGCATGTGGATTGATCAATGTTTATTTTGAAGAGAAATATATGTGTATATGTTTTGTTCACTTTAATGTCATAATGCAGGAGTGTAAAGCAACGGTTAAAAGCCTTGTAGTAAGGAAGCACTAGTACATTTTACACCATTTTTCGACGTAATATTGGTCAAATTTTCTACCCAACTCAGTCGAATAGTCAACCAACTAGTTCGTCGCTATTATTGGCATTAAAATATCGACCCATTGTTGCGACCATAGAATGATCGACGCCAATTTTGGTTGAAAATGAGGGTACTCTTGGTCGAGAATAACATTAGCAAGTGTTGGTATATTGGTCGATCATTCGACCAATATAGATTAATATTGGTCGAAATATTCGGTCACTCCGACCAGGATACCAAACTCTCGATGATCATATTTCGACCACATTGCGTCACACTTTAGACCAATATTGGTCGAAATATTTAGCGGCTCCGACCAGGATGCCAAACCCACGACGCCACATTTCGACATAGAATGGTCGATTTGAAATGCAACGATTATTAGAAAATGAAGGGAATTGGATTTTGTTATGTTTTAGTGCAAACTAATCCATCCAACCGATTGGGATTGGTTGGGGTAGTTTCTAGGAGTCCATCAAATATGCCAAAGTTTCATTGTACGACAAATGAGGCCTGGTGTACAGACTGTACTGAGTTTTTGATAAATAAACTTCTTTCAAATGCAATTTCCTTGAGTTCTTAGAGTGATTTTGGATTCATTTTGTCATTGTCTTACATTTCAATGCATTTGGAATAGTTAGATATTGATCCTAGACCACATATATGCATTTGTGAGGTCTGTATTTGTATTTTTACTCAATTAATGATGACTGGCCGAGTAGTTTCAGCCATTCCTTTGACAATTTTGTGAGTTTCCAATTGAATATGGTCATTCCATGACCTCTAACAACTATAACACATGGAATGACTGAGTATTAACGTGTACTATAGTTCCCTAATCCATTAATGTAATGAGAAGGAAGAATGTTTGGGTGATCACCATAATTTATAGAGGAAACTTAATGAATTTGCTTGGTATGCTACAACAGTAGCCATTTGGTCTGAAGGAGGAACATAGATTATGATTTGGATCATCTTATAATGATCATCTAATGGTGAAACAACTACCTATTGGACCTAGAAGTGATCAGAGATAGGAGATTTAAGAATACCCTGAAGCTTCAGTGGTTACAATTGAAGCTCTTGTAGGCCCAACCAATTATCACAATAGAATAATAATGTCGATTCAAACCATGGACAATGGTTCCAACCAACACTATCAAAACTCCTTAGTCTCTGAATTTCTTCAACCACTGGATGATTCTTCTAACTACCAATTTCCTTGAATGGGATTTGTAAAGTTCCAAGTGACACTTTTCTTCACAGACATCAACTGGTTGATGATATTTAACCCGATTCCTGATTTTAAGCCTACAACTATGTTCCTCCCTTCAATCGGCTATTGGATTTGGGTCAAGGTCGTTATGCATATAATTCACTGTCTTCTACTAAATCTTCTAACTAACTTTAACCACTCTACTCCAGCACTATCGACTGTCACAAAGGCACTCTAATCTAGTTGATCAAGTTAGATTAGGGTCATCTGGAATGGTCTTAACAGTGGTTCCTTACAATGGTTATTGTCATTTAGAATTCTTTAATGTTACCTGAGGCTTTCAAATTTAACTAAGCCTTGAATCCAGATTATTCCTAAGACGCTGCTACAAGCATTTTCTTACTTTATTGGTTAAACACAGCATATATCTAACTAGGGCATCAATCTTGAAGTAGTGTAGCTACTTCCCCCAAATCTGAGCACTTAGGTTATTAAAATTCATTTCCTTGGCTTGCTTCTCACCCAATGGCATTGGAGACCAATGGAGAAATCGCAAGTCAAGGTACACTCTCCATGACAAAGCCAACTGAGGAGTTTCTGGGCCGGTCTGACAGAGAATTTAGTATCTCGCGAGCACAGCACAAAATTTTCAATAAAATGTTTGCAGAACTAACAAATGAACTTCAAAACCGTGGATGCATCGAAGGTTAAACTTGCTGAGATGTTCAATCTATCCACTCACTTTGCAAATTGACAAGGCATGATATATAAATAAAAACATACTCAGGGAAAATGAAATCTAATCAATGTAGTTACATGACCGTGTTTATGATGACAGTCAACTATTTGTTCATTGTGCAACTAACTGTGTAAAACAGAGATAAAACTAATCAAGTGAACATCAAGAATCATGAATGCATCAAATGGACTTGCAGGGGTGTTTAGTCTCTACATTCCCTTCACAACAGACAACCTAGTAAATACCCAATACACGATGCCCTAGCACATTTCTCACGGGCCCTAAGTAGGTAACCAATAAAATAATGCCAGACAAATGCAGAGTAAGGAAATATGTACAGGCGGTCCTCCTTTTACACCAAATCATAGTGGCAACCCTCGCAGGTAGGCGGTCCTCCTAAAACTCTCATCAAATAACAGTTCAAACAATCGCAGGCTCCAACTCCTTCACGTGCTCCAAGTAAAAACCAAACAATGAAATGAGATACGAAATCTTTTTTTTTTTTAAAGTTATGCCTGTGTTGGTCAAAATTTCAACCTACATGGTATTGGTCAAAATTCTAACCAATACGGGCATGGATTAAAAAAAGGAAGTTTTCCTTCTATAATCCGACCAACCTAAACCTTTTTAATTGATGGTCGAAAATTTTGGTAGAAAAATGAGGTCAAATGTAGTAGTGAAGTTATAACAGCCAACCGGTTGAAGATAAAGTCTACATGATGAAGTCAATAATCGTTCACATATAGTTCATGAAGAGTAGTAATGGAACTTAAATAATTGTACCTGAAGCAGAATAGATCTAGGGATATTCATTATGCTATATTTCCTTTGTAATATAAAAAAAATTGATTGTTTCTCATTCAAAGCACAACTCATTTTCCTTGTTTTATGTTGTAATAAACAATATCCTCATATTAACATGGGAGTGGACTTGTTGTTAGATAGGGTAAGTTAGGAGTTTCCTTTCTTTAAATAAGGTTCAGATACTCCTCAAGAGTTAGAACCACAGCTATTGTATCTTCTAGTTTTCAGTTTATTGAATGACAGTTTTCAGCTATCTTAGTATGTAACAACATTTTGAATCAATAAGATGATATTCTAGTTTGCAACCATATAGTTGAGTTTTGAAAAGACTCACTAAGAGGGCCCACTTAGTGAGTATTCCATCTGTAATGCTTAGTAGTTGTTCTTCATGCAGGAAGTTAGTTGAAGTCATGGCAGTTGTATGTTCCTGCAGCCACTGGAAATCCCTTCATGTGTCTGTTCTTGCAACTAAAACAGACATAGTATTTCATGTTTATTTATCATGGATTTCATTTTAATTATTCATTTGAGTTTAGTTTAGATGATAGTTTTTGTTCAGTATTCAAGTTATTTCCTTTCCATGCACTTAGTTTCCAGCATTATTTCCTTTTTAGCTATAGTTAGAATGGATATAATTGAATTCTTAGTGCATATACCTTACTGACCCATTTTAAGTACATATGCCCTTGGGTTGATAGAAAATGAGCCTTCTTGATGGCCAAATAGCTACTTAGCATAGATATCCAATCTCTAAGTTAGGGTTCTAAGGGCTTATTTATTGAAACCATTAAAGGAGACCAACATTTTTGGCGTCTTTGTAGAGGATGGTGTCAAACTAGGGAGTCTTTTGCAGTCATTGGTCATTATAGAAATTATTTATTTTTAGTAGCTCAGAAGTTTGTTTTAAGTTCAACCTTCATTTTGCTTAATTAATGACTCGTTGTTATTACTGAGTTAACCCTACATGCATAGAGAAAGAAGAAGAGATGCTCTAGGAATATTTCTTCCTAATGACCCATATCCTATTAACCAACTAGGTGAGATCTTCATTCATCCAGAAGAAGAAAATGAAGGAGAGATGTAATGTATCGTACCACATAGTACCTAAATTTCCACCGTACATCTCACACCTCCTCTTGCCTAAATGGCCAAGACACACCATCTACCTTGTTTACCATACAAAAAACTCTCCCTGCACATGTATGACTAACCTACTCTTGTATAAAACAATGATTTCTTCTGTATGGTCCTTCACCTCCACCATATGATAACCAGCTTATCACCTCTCTATGACTAGACCCATACAATAAAGCATCCATATGAAAATTATGATATCCCACCAGTATGAATTCGTACATTATGGAACTTTAATCTTGCCTCAATGATATCATAGAAAAATAGTAGAGTATTATGCGTATTATTATATGGAAGATGCACAGATACACAAGCGAGAGGCGAATAATGATGGACAAAATTTTTATATTTTTAGATGATGAAGTTATTTCTCAAATTGCATCAATGGTATCTTCAACTGAAGACTTGGAAAACTCAGACCAACAAACATAATAGGGTGAGGGGTGACTCCAATCAAAACTATGAATGCCAAAATAGGGAGGATCTCTCACCTCTGAAATGATGAACAATGTAGAATTACAACTGGAACCGCAAATACAAAGGAAACATAAAACTCATGATGATTACCTATAATGCCAAAAATAGCCTTATAAAGGGCTCCAAGAAGTTTCCCAAAGGGTTACAAGCAAGCTAACTTTACAATTTATTTTATAATTAACTTAATTAAAAGAGCTCGTAAGATATTATTAAATTTAGGACCACTTAATTAATTTATTTAAATATTTTGGGGACATTACAACCCTCTTGGCCCAAGAATTGTTTTCCCTCAAGCAATTACAAACTTGGATGCTCCAAGATCTGTTCACTCTTCCATGTGGCATCTTCAACTGATAGATCCTTCCAACAAACTAGGTACTCCTTAATGGTGAGTGACCTCAGCGTCCTCTCTTTGACATCAATGATCTTTGCAGGCTCCAAAGCAAGTTTTCCCTCATCATTAATAGGTGGAATTTCCTTGGAAACCATGATATGTTGTCCAACCACTTTCTTGAGGCATGAAAAATGAAAGACATTGTGAGTCCAACTTCCTTCTAGAAGCTCCAACTCATAGGAAACTTATCCCACTCTCTATACCACTTGGTATGGCCCATAGAAGCAGGGCTTCAGCTTCTTAGTGCCACTTTTATTTAAGGAAGACTTTATGTATAGTTGTAATATGAGATATACTAGATCTCCTACTTCAAAAATTTGTTCAATCCTATGTCTTTCAAGATACATCTTCTGTTGATTCTGAGCCAATAGTAAGTTATCCTTGATAGACTGAAGGATATCCAAACTCTCTTGCAACTAGTCATTAGCCTTTGGTGTGTGAATGTCACCTAATGCCAAATCCACAAATGATGAGGCCTCTCAACCATAAAGTGCCTTAAATGGTGGCATACCTATTGATATGTGATAGGTAGTGATGTAACAGTCTTAAATGAAGCCAATGGATCCACGCTTTCTGTTGCGTCGCAATGTAGTTCCTTGTTAGTTAATAGACAAGTCTTTTATTGAAATAATTCCATCCCACAATAGAACCTCATCTATTAATAAAAGTTGAAAGCGCTTACTATTAGCTCAATCTCTGAATTAATAGGTACATCTCCCTAGAATATATATTCAATGAATATATTTTTGTATTTTCAAAATATAAGGAGGTATACTCTTAACCAGAGAGTGGGAGAGGCTTCTAATGGATACTTATCACCATGATATACCCATGAATGAACAACAAACTTATATTAAAAAATAATGTGCTACTTCCCACGACCATGAAAATGAAACACAATAGCAAATTTCAATCCACCGTTGGCATATCAATCCCACAACCATGATGTTGGATTACAAAGAGGGGGTGAATTAGTAATCCCTTATCCCAAATACCTTAAAAACTTTTCTCTGATTAACTCGGTAGTGGCTCGATAAAAAAAAGTTCACTATTTACCGATAACAATAAATAAACTATAATATTCAGTAAATCTTTCACACAAATTATTCACAACATCTAACACCAATATTTAACGTGGAAACGCAACTTTGGGAAAAACCACAGTGGGAATTATCACCCACTAAGAAAACACTCTTCTGAAGTACGTCTAGTTAAGAGCTAATCCAGTTAAAGATTACAATACACATTGTTAGGTGTGACCCGATCAAGGGATTTACCTTACATTTGTTGGGATCTTCACCCTATTAGAAGTGGCCTTGTTAGAGGGCTTTAAACACTCTTTGGAATATTTACCTTTTTCAATCATTTTATAATAAGACTGTTAGGTCTAATTTGTTAAGAGATTTTCTTTGTTACAAATACTAATAAGAAACAATAATAAAATGACGTGTAGATTTGCAACTATCTTTGCATAATTAGATCCTTTGTTCGCTCTTCAATCTTCACTTCAATTCTTCATTATATCCAATGGCATCAATACTTCATCAAATCCTTCTTTCCCACTCGGAATCTCTTTGTTCCTTCTTCACTGAAACAGTCGACAACCCTTCAACTATTCAATTTGTCATCCATTTGTCCATACAAGATCATCCTTTATATAGACAACTCTTTGCCTCTTAATCTCATATATTACGTTTTCATTTAATCAATCTTGTCCGTTTAATTCATTATATCTTGAATCTAGATCTCGGTAACACATTTTCTTTTCACCTTGGAACTTGAACTTTTCTAGAAACTTGTTCCTTCTCTTTTTTTCTCTTAGATCTTGTCATAGATCTTCTCCTTGAATTTTCATAACCATAGATCTCTTGTAACTAACTTTCCTCATCTTCGTGATCATCTAGCTCATCATGGCTAATCATTAAATGTTGATTCAATCCTTATTTAATATCTTTTCCTTGCTCGGTGTCCTTTGTAATGCCCCACTAGGGAACCTAGGATCCTAACCTAAACATGCATCTAAGTTTGCAAAATAATTTTTTTTTAAAGTTAACATAGAAGATAAACACCAATGTGGAAGCAATTACCATTTACTCACATTAATATAAACAACCAACACAGGTTATAACTCTCGAGGGTTCCTCGACGAAGATTATGTTAACAATAATTAATTAAAATAGATTAGGTACATTTACTAAACTCTAATAAACAAGTGAAAGATAAAAGCAACATCACCTAGAAGATAACATGAATACATCTGGTACCATAAGGTAACCATAATAACCTACATCCACTGCACATGTCGTAGGGTATGAAATACAATAACCGAGAAGTACACATGATATCTCTAAATAATTGATACAAAGATACAAGATCACAAGGGATAAGAAGAAGAAGAAGAATAAAACTCCATCAAGGAGGATCAAGAAGGAACAACTGCCATAGGGATCATCCAACATCGGTACACAAACGTCAGAATCTCAAATGGTAAAAGAATCACTACCACCCGACCTCGTGAACCTAAATAGTTCACTCCCACTGTGCTAAGAAGATAACAACAGATCCCACTTAGATAACATACATCAAATAGATCAAGTTGAGGAAAGGATCCTGAAAGCTCTCTAACTCAAGGTGAAAAAGTAATAATGCCATGAAAAACTCACTAATCTAGAGGCAACCAACACATGTAGGATAACTAGACTATGCATAGGAAGGTGTCATCATGTATGTCTAACCCTTGAGTTTTTTCATGGTAATCTTGCTGGATCCCGACACCCAAATGACCATACACGGTGTCAATGACCTCTCATACTAATGAAGCAATCGACTATGCCAACTCATCTCTTTTAAAGGGGGCTAGTCATCTTCTCCATTCCCACCTTAGTCTGTACTAGCATTAAGCCAGGGCGAGAAAACCATATCTTACTAGGTTCATTTTAAATCTCTCAATGTTATATTTAGTTATCACTTGATTAAGATACTTAACAATAAGTGATCCTGGCAGTCACTTGTGGGTCCCAATGCTTATTGCAAGCCACCTCCTACTACATATCTAGGTAAACTACCATAGGCTCACATATCTCCAATAGATCACAAGATGATAATGTATGCACCCTAAAATGGTCGCCTAGACTTTGGGCCCCCATTCAGCAATGTATCAAACCCCTGAATCAATATTTTTCAAATTATATCAATTTCCTTGATCAAATCCTATTTTTATCATTTATTTGATTATATTCCATGGGCTAACCATTTTATCCTAAAGTCTTTATTTATTTAAAAGAAATTCCCTCCCTTTTTATTAAATAAAAAGCCCCCTTTTCCTCTTATCCTAAGTTGCACAAATAAAGCATTATTCTTATTTTATAAAAAGAAGAAAAGACCTTTTTGTCTCATATGGGACACAAAAGTCAACTTTTATTTTCTCATTGGAGGAGATTTGTGCACATGGATTGCTCCTCTTTCAAGCTCCACCCTTGATTAAATCTTTTGCCTCTTAATCTCCATGGTCCATTCCTTTTCAATTCCTTTAAAAAGAGAGCTCTTTTCTCATTCTAGGATCCCAACTTTGAATACTAATCTTATGCTGTAGGATTTCTTGGTGATTTTGGAGCTTTGGAGATCTTCTTTCATTTATCTTTCATTCTTGCATCATAGCTTCATGTTTATGCTTTCTTAGTTTAGATTTCCTTTCAAGTTCTAGCTTAGCTCACATAGCTTAATTAGTAAGGCTTGTAATACTTTCCTCTCATAGCTTATCTTGCATCTTCATTCTTAACATAGTTGCATTGCATCTTCATTCTTAGCATAGTTGCATTGCATCTTCATTTTTGATTCTTGAGGATATTGGCATTCTTGTCCTTGTCTCTTTGAATCTCCCATTGTGTGGTTTACTAGCAAGGTTGCATGCTTCATAGCTCTAGCTGAGAGCACTATACACATCCTTGTGACTCCATGCCTAGGGAGCTCTAGGTCACTTTTTCAAGGTTTCCCATTCATGGATTCTCTTAGAAGTAATGACTTAGATAAGTACATAATTTGAGTGTACATTTTTGGCGTCCACCGTGGGGCAGAACACTCTTGTTGTGTCATTTTTATGCATTTTCGTCAATTTTTCATCATCATTTTTGCTTGTTGTTTCAGCTCTCTATTTTTCTGATAGATTATCGTGTGATAGTTTTCCAGTATCGTGCGATATTTTATTACATACTTGTGTGATACTTTTCCAGTAAAAGTATCATTCAGTTATATGGGACTCTGTCACACCAGTGTTTTATACTCTATCGCATGCAGGTAGAATGAAGTATCATACAGAGAGAAAGTATCGCACCAGTATACTGAGAAGTATCATACGATTCTTTCTCTAACAAAACTGTCGCACAAGCCTGGCAATGAGTAATTTTGGACATTTCTTTGCAAGATTTGATTCATTTGCTTCGGGTTTCTGATTTGTTGCGGTAGAACATAGGTTTATTTGCAGATTACTCTTGATTCTATTGTGCTAACCTTTGTAGGGCTAACAAGTTGTACTTGTAGGTGCCTTCATTGCTTGAAATATTTTCTTAAAAGAATGCATGTCAAAGCTCCAAATGCACAAGGGCTACTAATTGTTTTTGCAGGGCTGCCCAAACCATAAAAACCAATCAAGTGCTTGTTCATTGCTTTCATTTTAAATGTAGCATATACTATTTGTTTCTTTTCATAGGCACTTAATATCTTGTTGTAGGACTATTTTGGTGGTAGGAGAGTATGCTCTTCACCCTTGTGGTGAAACAAAAATCTTGACCCATCTTTAGATTTTGAAGGCAAGAGGGTAATTGAACCTTTGCTTGGTGTGTTTGGGAGAAATTTTTGAGCTAGGAGAGTATGCTCTTCACCCTTGAGGTGAACCAAAAATCTTGAAACTCAAAGGTTGATCCACTCTTTGTTTAGTTTTAGAATCCTTTAGCGGACCTGCTCTTGAGCAATCAAGAGGAACAACCCAAGTGGGGACAAGCTTTTCACCGGCTATTCCAACCCACTATAAACTCAAGGCTATCAAGGACACAAAACCTTGGTAGATGTAGTACTTGTCTTCACTTGATGTGAGTACTTGTGGGATTGTGACCATGAGGAAAATGTTGAGCAAGAATGCTTAAGGTACTCTTGTGGTCGTGAGGTCCATTACTTGCCGCAAGGTAAGGAGTCCCTTTGGGGAGCAAGAGGGGTATTACGAATGGAAGCCCTTACTAAGAACCATAGATAGAAGCCACCCTATTTTTCCACTTAGCTTCTTGGTGCAAGGATTGATCCTAGTGGACTAACCCAGATCACCCCAAGATTACTCACCATCTGTGTTCCTTTGGTTGTGTCATTGACACTTCCACAACAAAGCCAATATCTATTATAGGCAACCACTTTGTGTGAGGTAATGGGACATAAAGTGTGGGCCAAGTTGTTAAGTATTGAGCCATTGTCTTTTTAGGCTAGTAAGTGATTAAAGTGTTCTCACTGTGATCTACCCATGTAAACATTCTCAAAAATCAAACATCATGGTAGCATTCATAGGATTTTCTTGCTTTGATATCACAATTGCTTGTCTTGGCAAGGTTGTTTTCACCCTCGTGCAAGTGTTTTATGACATGTTTGATCACCTACTATTTGCAAACTTGTCTGATTACTACTAGTACTATGTTTGAAATCAAAAAATCCAACCATCAGATTGCAACTTTGACCGAATTACCCTCAAAAAATTGAAATTTAAGCATTCACTAGTCAAGAGTCGTATGATCCTGAAATATCATCGCACACTGTTCTGAGATTTATCGTGTGATACTTCATTGCTGAACAACTATCCCATAGCTTGCCTAGAAAGTATCATACCTATTGCCTGGAAACTGTCACACTGCTTCGTGTGAAATATCATTTTGAAAGATTGTATCGTTCTGATAGTTTGGAAACTATCACACAGAGTAAATTTGTTGTTTGTCTGATTTATGCCATTTTTAGTCTTTCTTTGGTCGACCAGATTTTAGTAGGTCTCCTACCTTGCCGCTGGAAGCATGTTTGTACCTTGTGTTTCTGTGTTTTGACCCCTTGAGTTAGTATTCTTTGATTTTACAAAGTAATCTTGCTTGTCATTGATAAGTTAGGAATCATCCTTATTGAAAAAGTAAACTTTTAGATTCTTTGGTAACACACTTGGAGAGTCTTAGTCATCTCTTGTCCAAATTCACTTCCATATAAATTTAATTTCAATCAAAAATATATTTTGGTTAAATCCATCCTCCTGATCCATATGTGTTAGGATACTTATCCTTTTATTATACACCTCTGTGGTAGTGTTGGTTTATACCTCTTGTCAGCTTTCTATCTTACCATCTCTTTTTGGACAATTGAACACTTTTACAATCCTAGTTTGGTATCGACGTTTCATAGGGTCATCTTATCACCAAGGGTCTTTTTCTTTCATGTCGGTTATGACAAGGTACCAAGTTAGTCAAGGAAAATGACCTCAAGTTATCTTTGATCAGTTACCCTTAGTCCAAACTCATCAAAAGTGAAAGGGAAAAGAGCCCGTCTTTGATCAATCACCTAAGAGCAAGTCCAAAGCTTGGTTTGACCCAAAGAGCAATCCTAGTGAGTTGAGTACCTCTTTACCACCTTCTCAATCAGATATGGACATGAGTTACACCATGACTAGAAAGGAGAGAGAAGCAATGGATTGAAATCTTGATGACATTTTTCAGAGACATAGGGATAACATGCTATTTGGTGATGACAATCAACCAGAATCACCCCCTATCAACACAAGATATTTAGATGCCCATCAAAGAGCTGAAAGACATTATGGATGAGCTCACCAAGATGCACGGTCACAACATGAAGACCAAAACAACAGATCTTGTGATGCTCATGTGAATGCAGCATTTACTAATGACTTGTTCAAACATTTGAGGCCCAACTCTCCACTCAAAACAACCTCAAGGTATGTGAATGAGAGGCTTAAAAGAATTGAATGTGAGAAGAAAGCCTTTTTGGATGAACAAGCTGCCAAAGAAGAGAGGTTTAGACTCCTAGAGGTGGAGCAACAAGCTTTGTTAGAATTGAAAAGAAAAGCATTCCAAGAAGAACAAGATAGGCTTTTAGCCCAACAACTCAATGACCAATTCAACAACAGGGGTACCAATAGTGGAAACAACTCTCCACCATCTAGTCCCTTAGGAACCCCACGAAGCAGAAGGCGGTCAAGAACCCCTTCAAGATCTCCTAGTCCTAAAGGAAGGACTTCACAACATAGGAGACAAACGCCTCCTAGGAACTCGAGACAACCCTCCCAACGAGCTCATCATGGCTCCCAACATGGAGGAAGTAGTGCAAGTTTTGATGATCAAGACTTTATGAGGGGGTGAACCAACAATAGTGGGTTACACTTTTTTGCCTGAACGGACACTGAACTCTACATTTTGAAAAAAACTTTCAGATTCAAATACATATTGTCGTTAAACTGTTTGAAATCAAAAGATGAAGTAAATTAGAGTCTTTTAGAATTTTCTGTCTAGATTCTAAATATATTTTTTATTTTTATTTTTGAATTTATTTGAATGGTTTTTTCTTTCTCCCACAAAACCTGGTATGTTATTGAAAACATCATTTTCAAAGAGTTACATTGTTTTCATAGAGCATAACTTTTTTCCTAAAATAGATATCAATGTGATTCTTTCAAAATTAGTTTTGTAACATCCATACAGAGGGCATGCATTGGTTTGATGACATTATCACAATTATTTCATATTTTATTAACTTTTGAAGTTGACTAAACCGTAATTTTGACACACCTTGACTACATAGCTTATAGCTTGTCATGTATTTGTCAAATTTCATTTTTATTTTTTTTGATAGAAAGATAAATTAAATACCTAGGGCATAGATATTTTTTAGAATTTTTTCTCTCATTTACTATTTTTCCATAAGCGTCAAACATAGAGGTAGACATACGGTGAAATATCTATGTTTAGTAAAACTAAAAATACAAAGTCATAATAAACTTAATATATATTAACATTATAATCATTGGAAATATTTTCCTTAGTAGTACCTTACTAAATAGATAGGTTTGTCAAATGGATTCATTTTATCTCCCAAAAGATAAATTCAAAGTGATTTTTTGTCAGTATTTTAATAGGTGCGAAGGAGAATCCATTAGAGGTATGAATGATGAGTATAGATGTTATATCAATGTTTTTTTCATTTAAGAGACTTTGAGCTAACCATTTTTAATTAATTCCTTCAAATGGAACCTCTCAAGGCTTAAATAACCATATTTTATTAAAAATGTGTTATTTTAGCAAAAATCAGCATGTCTAAAAAAGTGTAACCCACTATTGTGGGGTCACCCGAGGATGCAACAAGAACCACTATTCCAACAATATGTGGAGAAGTATCTAGATCAAAACAAGGATAAGTTCCTAGAGATCTTGATTAACAAGGGTGCCAGAGTCCCTTACAACTTTGATGTGGATAGAAAAATCAAGAAACAAGGTCCATCCCAAGAAGAGGAGATCAAACAACTCAAGCGTATGATGGAAAAGGTGTTGGCACCTAAAAGTTCCTTTTCACTTGACTCAATCTGTCCCAATCCTTTCGACAGGAGTGTGAGTATGAAGGATTTTCCTAGAAAAGTTGAAATTCCCCATTATGACAAGTATGATGGCAATGGCAACCCACATGATCATGTGCGTCAGTTCTACATCATGAGTTTTGAATTTCACCAAGATGACTCCTATCTTATGAGATTATTTTTGAGGAGTCTCAAGGGCCAAGCCATGGAGTGGTTTACCAACATAACCCCTCTCATCAAAACTTTCAAAGAACTTGTCCACAGATTTATTCAACATTTTGCATACAACTTGTCAAGATCAGTCACTATGTTAGACTTGTGCAATTTGAAACAAAATCAAGGGGAGTCCTTTGTCACCTTCTTGCAAAGATGGAGATGATTGTGCTCTCGCTATTCTAGGACTATTCCTAAGCATGAAAGGATTGATATCATTGTTAGCAATTTGGTGCCTGAAATGTGGTATGAGGTTTGAAAGATGGTCTTTGATTCCTTCGACACTATGGTCAAAACTGCATGTCGAATTGAGGATGTCTTGAAAGAGCAAGGGATTTTGACCAAACATAACAATAACAACAATGGTCAAAATTCTAACAACTCTCATAAGGACAAAGGCAAGAACTCGCATTGGAACAAGAACAAACAAGTAGTCAATGACAGAGTTGTGGACTCTTCTCAACCCAAGGATCAAGGTGTCCTTCATTTGTCTAGTGTAGTTCAAGCCATGAAGCTCAACACATCCTCCAACCAACAAGAGCATAAACCAAAGTATCAGGATAAGCCCAAAAAGGAGAGGTGACAATTTTCTAAACTGGGTGACTCGTATGAGGATGTTTTCAAGATGCTTATTGCCAATAACCTTGCACAACCACAAGATCCAACAAATTTTTGCATACCTAACGTTAAGCCACATTGGTGGAATGAAAAATCTTTCTGCAAATTCCACAATGGCATTAGACATGACATCAAACATTGCTAGAAACTTAAGCACATTATTCAGGATCTTATTGAGAGTGGCAAACTTCAAATTGATGGGTTGAACACCAATGCAGACCATAAGGCATTCAAGGAGCCTTTGCCTAAATATGAGAAGGGGGAAACCTCTAAACCCAAGAATGGCAAGGCTGAAATCAACTATACCTACACAGCTACAGAAAATGTGGTCAATATGCTTGAGATTGTGGAGGAAAGTGTCAACATGATGGGAAGCAAGGATCCTTATGGTTATGATGTGGGCTCTCCTCCTATATTTGATGAAGAACATGTGGTGGTGCTTAGGAGTCCTCACTCTCAAAGGTCATCCCAAGCTCTTAACGTTGTTACAAGAAGTCAAAGTCAAGGTCTTATGGTTATTAGAGGTCCTAGTTCCAACCAGTCCAGCAAACCCAAGCAAGTGACATCCAAAAATGTCACCACCAAATCAGTTGTGAGTCCTCAGCTGAATTATAACCTTGTTGATCAACTGCAGAGAACCCCGACTCAAATCTCAATCTTTGAACTCTTGGAATTATCTCCAAGACATAAGCGTATCCTTAAGGATGCTTTCCGTGCAGCAAATGTTCCTAACAACATAGATGTTGACCAATTCCAGAACATGGTTAACCACCTTGCCAGCCCTCATTACCTAACATTCTCAGAAGAAGATGACAAAGCTTTGAGCCATCCACATAATCTTGCCCTTCATATCGAAGTCATGATTCACAAGACTCGTGTCAGGCGTGTATTGATTGATGGGGATGCTAGGCTCAACATTTGTTCTTTGAGTCTGTTGAAGATACTAGGTTATTATGAGCAAGTTATTGATACCCAGAAGAAAATTACCATTAAAGCCTATGATGAGGTAAAGAGAAGTTCTAAAGGGTTGGCCGTCCTTCCTGTCAAAATTGGCCCTTTTGAAAAGGACATTTTGTTCCAAATTGTTGATGTTGGTCCTCTAGCGTATAATATCCTACTTGGTAGACCATGGATCCATGACATGAAAGAAGTGTCATCCACCTACCACCAATGTGTTAAGTTTCCCTATAATGGAGTAGAAGTCTATATACATGGGGATAGCACATTATCTGTAAATGCAATTTCAGCTGGGACTCATGTTCCTCTCAACAGGGAAGCAGAGGATTTCAATGAAACCCTAGCATAGTGCAAGGATAAGTTCAAGTCCATAGACCTTGGTATGGGGGGATATCAACTTGCTTCCTTTACAAAATTGCCAGTCTCACCTAGATCCTATGGCAAACCTTCACAAGAGATGCGACCTTCATCTTCAGCCATGACTCTATTTGGTACGTTTGTAGAGTCCTCAGTACCTATCTAGGATGAAAAAGAAGAGGTGGTTGTCAAGGACTGGATCTATAGAGAAGATAAATACATGCATAATGAGAACTTCTCTCCCTCTCCTAAGACATATGGAAGAGGATACACTCTTGTCAAAAGGATGGGCTATCCAGGTCATGGTCCTCTCAATCATAGATTAGATGCTAGAGCTGAACCTCTTGATCATGCTCTTTTTGGCCACAGGTCCAAGATGACGGTTGGCTTAGGTTTTGAAAATTAGAACAAGAACCCTATTCCTATCCTTGGTGAGATAGATAGTGAGGATGAAACAAAGTACACACCCAATTTGACAAATCAATAAGACATGTGTGAAGATTGGGTCCCTTCCACCAATCTCCTTTAGGGAGATTCAGATACTCCAGTTACCCATCCAACAATTTCAGGATTAGAACAAGAATAATCTACTGTTGAAGATCCTATTCAATACATGAATGTTGTTCAAGAAGGTGTTACCCTTGGTGACATTAGAGCTTCCACATCTAGATGTCATAAACATGCTTGGTGTAACACATCCCAGCCGGGATTCAGATACAAACTCACATGAGTATGAATGGGAATCTCTCTCTGATTCTTCTATAGTTGACATGGACATTGATGTTGACCATGCATATAGTTCCCAACCTGAGGTAGCTAATGAGTCAAGTGTAGGATTAGAGGATTCGAATCCGTGAGTCGCTTTAGTGGATGATGCTTCGCTTGGTAGGATAAATCCTGATTTGGGTACCTTAGAAGGATACTTGACAGACCCTAACCCTACAATCACCAGAGATGATACCATTCGTATCCACAACATTGAACCTATCATTGACCTACCCCTTGCCAATCCTCACCTAATTGATTAGTCTCAACGCTATCAAGAGCCTTAGCTCTTATCTTTCCAAAATGACTATGAGATAGCATGTTACCTAAATGCCCTTGAGCCTATAGTCTCTTCCACCAGTGAACCAACTACAAGCATGACATAACTAGATATCAAGTACCTTAGTCGTAAAATGAAAAGAAAAGAAAAAAAGAAAAAGAGTTCTAATGGTGAAAACCATTGTGTGGCGGTGTTAGAACCTAAAAAGGTAAAAATAAAGGATGTATCCAAGGGTGAAAACCTCTCTGAGGTGCCTAAGGATGAGGTACTTGATCATCTCCCAAGTTACTTTCAAGATAGATCTTCAGTGCTTGTTGAGCCTACACAGCCAGTTAATTTGGGTACTGAAGAGGCTCCACAAATAGTGCATTTGGCTTAGTCTCTATCAACATAGGAAAAAGAAGCATATACTAAGTTCCTACAGAGCAAGAAGATTAATTTTGCTTGGACTTACTTAGACATGGCAGGGTTAGACACTAATCTCATTATGCATCACTTGTCCATAGCTCCAGGTATAAAACCAGTGAAACAAAAATTGAGGAAAATGCATCCTCACATAGCTCTTCTCGTCAAAGCTGAACTAGAAAAACTCTTAAGTGCAAGATTCATAAGAGCTATTGATTATGCCGAATGGATATCCAATATTGTACCAGTTTCAAAACATGACAAGTCCATTCACGTCTGCATAGATTTTAGAGATCTTAATAAAGCATGCCCAAAGGATGAATTTCTACTTCCTAACATATACATGATAGTGGACATGACCGTGGGTTATGAGATCTATTCCTTGATGGACAGTTTTTCTGGGTATAATCAGATTAAAATAGCTCCTGAAGACCAGGAAAAGACTACATTCACTTGCGCATAGGGTACCTATTATTGGAACGTTATGCCATTTGGATTAAAAAATGCAGGAGCTACTTACCAAAGAGCTATGACAACTATCTTCCATGACATGATGCATAAGAATATGGAAGATTATGTGGATGACACCTTGGCAAAATCTATAAAAATAAATACACACTTAGGAGATTTAGAAGTCATTCTAGATCATGTGGAACAGTTTCAACTAAGATTAAATCCAAAAAAGTGTGCATTTGGTGTTACCTCTAGAAAACTTCTAGGGTTTATCATTTCAACTAAAGGAATAGAGGTGGACCCAGAGAAAATTCAAGCAATCTTGGATATGCCGCCTCCCAAAAACATTAGCCAAATGAGGAGTCTTCAAGGATGTCTTCAATCTATAAGGAGGTTCATTTCACAACTGGTCGATAGAGCTCAACCCTTTAATAAGACTTTGCATAAGGGGGTTAAATGTGTCTGGAATGAGGATTGTTAGAAAAGCATGGACCAAATCAAGCAATACTTGGTCAATCCTCCTATTTTAATGCCTCCTATCCTAGAAAAGCCACTCATATCATATGTTTCAGCAATAGAATCTTCCTTGGGGGCATTACTAGCTCAACTTGATGACACTGGGAAAGAAAGAGCTATATACTACATCAGTCATACTCTCGTGTCATATGAGGTTGATTACACTAGTATTGAAAAATCTTGTCTTGCGGTGGTGTTTGCTTCCCAAAAGTTGTGACATTACATGCTTGCGCATACAATACACCTCATTGCAAAGATTGATCCTCTCAAATATTTGCTTGGTAAGGCTGCTCTCACAGGTAGACTTGCTAAGTGGATGATGATCTTATCAAAATTTGACATACAGTATGTTGAGCGTAAAGCTATAAAAGGACAAGCCATTGTAGATCAATTGGCTGATTTCCCAATTCAAGACATCATGCCTATTCAAGTTGAATTTCCAGATGAGAACATAATGTACATGACTGCAAGAACATGGAAGATGTTCTTTGATGGCTCTTTCATGCAAAATGGTTCAGGAGCTAGAGTGTTATTTGTTTCTCCTCATGGGTACACAATTCCTAAGTCCTACAAAATATTGTTCCCATGTACAAATAACATTGGTGAATATGAGGCTTTGACAAAAGGGCTAAAACTGGCAATAGAATGGAGAATCATAGAGCTACATATCTATGGGGATTCACAATTAATAATCAACCAAGTTAATGAAGAATACCAAACAAAGGATGAAAAACTGGTACCCTACAAGAAAATGGTTGATTCATTGAGATGATATTTCACCTTTGTTACATTTCAACAAATCCCTAGAGAAGAGAATAAAGCAGCTGATGTTATGGCTACATTGGCTTCACTTCTTTAGCTAGAACAACATGATTCCATATTTGAATTCCTGGTGGAAGAGCTACACTATCCTATCTATGACTCCCAAGAAATCCAAGTTGTTTATACCCTTGTTAGCCATGAGTCATCCCGCTATGGTGTCATTTACTCATACCTCCATGATGGCATTATTCCCAAAACCTTCAACTATTCTAAACGAAGAAACTTAACCTAAAATGCCTCTCTCCACACCCTTATCTCTGGTGATCTCTATAGGAGGGGTTTAGATGGGACACTTCTTAGGTGCTTGGAAAAGGATGAGTCCGACCAAGAGTTAGATGACATTCACAAGGGCATTTGTGGAGGACATTCCAATGGTCTTGCCATGGCTTGAAGGTTGCTTAGGGCTGGGTACTATTGGCCTACCATGCAGACAGATGCAGTAGCTTTTGCTAAATCATGCGAAAAGTGTCAGAAACACAGGAACCTGATACATGCTCCAGGCAGGGAGCTTCTTTTGTCTATATTTCATTGGCCATTTTAGCATTGGGCCTTTGATCTTGTTGGGCATATTCATCCCAACTCATCAGGTGGACACAAATTTATCATCACTGCTACTAACTACTTTACTAAATGGGTAGAAGTTGTTCCACTTTCTGTTGCCTTGCGCAAGATAGTTTCTCTGTTTATTTTAAACCATATCATCTGTTGGTATGGAGTGTCTTCTGAAATAATCACTGACAATGGAGGTCAATTAAAAAATAAGGACCTTAAACAACTCTACAAGAAGTTCAAGATAAAACAACATTGGTCCTCCATTTACTTCCCGTAAGGAAATGGACAAGCAGAGGCTTCGAATAAATCCATTCTCAAAATTATCCATAGGACATTTCACAAGAATGGTAGAGATTGGCATCTATAGATAAATCCAGCCTTATGGGCTTATAGAATGAGTATTTGTACTCCTATAGGGGCTACTCATTTTGCCCTTACTTATGGTATGGAAGCAGTGTTACCTTTAGAGGTGGAGATTCCTTCACTTAGAGTTTCCCTCAAAGGTCTAGTTACAGATGAAGACTACTACGCCATGAGACTCCAAGAGCTAGAACTTCTAGATGAGAAGCGTAAAGCATCATTTGATCACATGAGGATCTACCAAAAGCATATGTCCAAAGCATTCAACAAGAAGGTTCGCCCTAGAGAATTTCAAGTGGGAGATCTTGTCTTACGAGAAAACCCTAAGAACCAACAACATAGAGAACAAAAGGGTAAATTCAAACCTAATTGGCTTGGACCATACATTATTACTATTGCTTTTGGAACAAGTGCTTACTTGTTATCTACTGAAGAGGGAGAACAACTCCCTGATCCTGCCAATGTCTTGCACCTAAAGAAGTTCTATCCATGATGCTTGTTCTATCTGGGGGCCTCCTTTGTACATATTTATTGATTCTGAAAAAATCCCCCCAAAAAAAGTCATATATGATGCTAAAAAAATCCTAAAAAGCATATAAAGTCTTGAAAAAAAAAATTGCAAAAAATTGCAAAAAATTGCAAAAAATTGCAAAAAATTGCAAAAAAATAGAAAAAGTGCCTTGGTGAAAACCTGGAAACAGGCACCTTGGTAGCAAAAATACAAAAAAATTAAAAAAAATAAAAAAAATCTCCAAGTGGTGAAAACCTGGAAACAGACGCTACTTGAGGCCTTTGCACCCTTGTTTCTTAGCACTTGTCCTCGACACTTAGCCTTTCTCCATCATGCCTTGACCTTGTTGCCTTGGTTTGGAATTGGTCTTTGTCTTTGTCTAGGGGGCATAACTGTGTTAGCTTTGGTCTCTAGGATGCATTGGTCTTTAGGACATCTTGCAAACAATGTTTTTCAACACCACCCCAATTATGTTTTTCAACACTACCCTAGTGTCAAGTGTTTCTTAACACTTATCAGATGTCTTACCCGTAGTCTAGCATGATATGATATTTTCCACTAGCAGATGCGATACTCAAAGTTTGACTCTATGACCTACACACACACACTTAAACACTCAACTCGTTGAGACTTGTTTGACTTTATTTCTTTGTGTGCTGTCTATGATGATTTCTTTGATGAGTGTTCTCTACCTAATAGTTTTTGATGATGCCGAGCTAAAAGACTGGGGTCACGAGGACATGTTTTATTTGTTTTGTACTTGTGGGTATATTTTTTTGGTCCGAACTGTCATTAGAATTTATGCTTGTTCCACTTGACACTAGGGTCTATAAGGTATTATCCTTGACTATTTTTTGCAAGTGCATACTTATAGCCATCTTGACTTTCCTTGTGTCTTGATGCGAGTATAATCTTGCCATATTAAACTTAGGAAACCTCACTGCACTAGTCATCTTGACCTATATGTCTTTGATGCATAGGTGGGATTCCCACATACCTATCTGATATAGATCATATTCAGATTCACATAGTTATACTAGTGTGCATTGTATGATCTTGCGATGCTACCAATAACGCTCGATGATGAATATTAGAGACTAATGGCTTTGTAACCTTGCAAGTAAACCACTTTTTCATAGTAGCTTGCATTTTTAGGTTCATGTTAGTTTAGTTTTGCATCTTGCATATGGAGAGAGCTCTCCTTTCATCTTTCGTGGACTTGTCAACTGCGCTCACCTTTCGCCTTTTCTCGATCATGTCTTTCACTCCTTATCTTTCACATCACAACCTTTTCCTGTCATCACAAGGGGTTAATCTTATCATCATATCTATATCCCAAAAAGATCATTTTCAGAAACATGAGTCTACATCATAAACATGAGAACTAAACATACATCTATGAGAGAGATTGTACATGAGCATTTATCAGCATACATCATACATTTGAGCAATATAACAAGACAATAAAACTAAAAAATCCATCACAAGTGGGACACATACACAAGATACATTGCAAATCTAGTAAATCTCATATATATATGAATGTCATGATACAAAATACAATGTGGGATCCAAAATCTGGATAATGTCCCAGGATAGGTCTCTATACATCTAAATAACCTAGACCTAAGTCTGACTCTCCCCATCATGTGGTGGTGGTAGAGGTGGTGTTGCTGCTCTATCTGGTACCATGTCAGATCTCCCAACCCTCTCAAAGTAGAGTGGCACTTACTGTGCTGTAGGTATAACCTGTATGTATAATCCATGGTAATAGGCCGCTCGTGCTACCTCTCTCCAGATCTCTGTAGCATCAGCCTGTGCTACCCTCTCCTGCCAATCTATCTCAGCTCATGCATCTGCTAACTGTTGATCTCACACAACACTGGTAATCCTGAGCTGCTAGATCTTAGTCTCCAAAACCTGCACCCTAGCCCTGAGATCTTCTCCTCCTCCCCCTGCAGGCTGATCCTGTCTTGCGTCTACTTGTCGGTGAACTAATCTCATCGCATCATCTCCCTCATCATCATAAACCTATCTTTGTGACTATTTCTGGCCACTGGATCGAGATCCCTGTCCTCTCTCCCTCACCCTCCCTCCATCTCCCCCATCTCCCCCATCTCCGTCACTCCCATCACCACCCTATGCCAATGGTTGTGCATCAGGAACTATAAATCTAGGGAAGGGCTATCTCTTGCGCTCTACCCTATAAGCTGCATCTACATCTACATCTGCCATATCAGGAAGGTAATCCCATGGCTCCCTGCGAATCCCTGCGGTCTCCTGTGCTTCCTACTGTGTGTGTGAATTTTGTACCTGTCTATATACACAACACTTCAGTAAAACATTAGAGGTTAGTTAAAATCAAAATCATGCAATAAATGAAACTAAACTAACCAGACAATTTACTACCTTCTAGTAGATGCGAGTATGTATTCTCAGATTATACCAAGATTAGTGACCTTGACAACACCTAAACGAAGGATTTGAATGCAAAATGTAGATATGGAATGAATGCAAAGTAATCTTTTTTTTTTTGGGTTTTCTATGCAATTATGAATGAGAAATCTAATATGAATCTATTCTAGAATAAAAAACTGATATGCAATACAATTAATCTAACAATGATATGCTAAAATATGAATGATCTCACAAAGTTGTTTGATTTGCAAAAGAAGCTCCAATTCTTCAGACACCAATTCGCCAGCATAAGTTTGCACATTATGAGATGTTGATATGAAGAGCTGAGACCTTAATTTATAGAAATCTAGGGCTTTGGAGGTGCATGAATAAAAGCCATAAATCACTCAGTTGATTTTTAGTTTTAATTCACAAAATCATGCAAAAGCAAAGTTTAACTCAAAATAGAGTTTAGATTTAATTGATAATTGATAGTTGTCTGCTTTTTTGATTGTGCATATTTTATTTATGAATTAATTTAATAATAAAGTGATTTATTTCCAACTTAACTGATTTTGAAAAATAAAATAATTGATTTATGGGTTAATCAATCATTTAATCAAACTTTTATTCAAAACTAATATTATTAAAAATTGACAACTTGCTTTAATTAATTAAATAAGAATTTAATCAATTATTTATAGGATTTTGGATTTATTGTCAAAATTAAATAATATAATTTATGAATAAATATAATTAACTTCAATTAAACAATTAAGTGGCAGAATTAAACTTAATTAATTAAATATTGAGAATATTCAATTAATCAAACTTTAAGATAAATTAGATTTATCGCCAAATAATCATTAAATTAAAGATAATTAAGATAATTAGGAATATTACTAGGAATATTCCATGATGCAGAATTTGAGATAATCAATTAGAATTCGATGATGTTCAGATGTGCCTTAGGTTAGGACTTTGATGTTGATTTTGTTCGATATGTTGATATAGGAGGTTAATGAACCTATAGCCCATTTTTGGGGTATTACACCTGCTGGTAGTCCAACATCAATATTAATATCTGTCCCTCCTCATCCCTGGCCTGGGCATATGTAGTGGTCTCTGTGGGCACCCTCTGCTGCCATCCAAACTACCTCTAATAGCCTCCTATAGTATGTCAAATCTCCACTATGGAGCTGTGAAATGAATCTTGTATACCTGTAGATATAGGGGCACCTCCACTCCCTAGGCTGCACAATGGCGATGTGCTCCCATGCCCATACCTGTGCTAAGACAACACTGCATGCCCATGTCTTGTTCTCCTTGTAGACTATCTCATGTAACTCATGGTACATGTCTGCTAGGATGGTTGGACCCCATGCCATCCGTCGAGGGTGTGCTATCAAGTAAGCAACCAACCTTCCCCAACCCAATGGGAACCCTCTCTGGCTCTTGTCTGTGATAAGTGCATGTGCTACTATCGAGCACACAATGTATGGAACTAGGAAATCACGACCAAAATCCTCCATCAGTCAATCCCAACTAAGGTGTTTATCAATAATAGTGACATCCTGGAACATGTCCTGGATGGCCTATCGCCCCTCGGTCAGATCTTGATTATAGTATACATGTGTCACCAGAAAATCATGTTAGTTTCTATCATATGGAAACTTTACATCTATGCACATTTAACAACATGATTATACTCATTGGATCACCATGGATAGATACTCAGAGGATCCGATAGACGTCTTCTAAGGTGATCGTCGCCTCTCTAGTAGGCAGATGAAAGGTGTTGTGCTCACTATGCCACCTCTCAGCCAACGTTGTCAGTAGCCCATGATCTGCCCAAATATGGGGCATATCTAGTAGAAACCCGAATCCCATAGTGATCAAGTCATCTCATCCAGGAGTATCGAGATCTCTGACACAGCATAGTTCGGTCACTCTCGACGCCCTAATAAGGAGCACTGGAAAGTTCTCGTGCAAGCCATAACCCCAAACCAGATGTCAGAACATATCATGATGGATGTCTAAAATCAGTACAAGAAATCTTAAATGCAAAAATTGTCTAGACCCATGTCATATTGCTCAAAATTTAAAACATGCAATATTTCCCATTACACTAGTGCGATATAGTTTTTTGATGAAGTATCATACAATACTTTCCTCAATAACAGTGTGATAATATTTTCAAGTATGATAGTTCACATAGGATCACATGATGTTTCATCCGGTATTGTGTGATACTGGAGTGAACACCCGTGCGATACTTTGTGGACCCGTGAACTATCGCACGATAAATAATATCAAAGGGGTGCGATACTTTATAAGTATCGTACGAACTTTCACACAAGTGAAATTTGAAATATTTAAAAATAATTAAAAATGTGTTTTAAAATGCAATAAATGGCTCATTAATGACTCAAAGGGTGAGTTTTTTTTAAAACTTACCAGGGCACCATACTGAGGAGGCCGGTTGTGCAATCGACTGCGCTCAAATCTATGTGTGTGAATTAGAATCACTGCTTGCTGGGCAATTTCTCTCTTTGATCTCTCAAAGTTCTTAGAATCACAAAAGACAAATGAATTTGAAAATGACTTTTTTACCCCTTTTATAGCATTTTGACTTTTTGACCTAATTTTCAAAACATCTCAGAACTGCGTGAAAATTGCACCTCTGGCTAATTTCAACGTCTTGGATCCATTTTCAAGATTGAAATCAAAATTCAAGTTCATCTTGATAGTCAAAATCGCATTTCAAATTTCCCCTTCTTCTGCATAGTTGGCTGACCATTTGAGGCTTGATTCTTCGATCTTCGCTAGGGCATCTTCATTCCTTCATCCCCATCTCTCTCAACCTTCTAGTATTTCATTCATTATCATTCGCTTCATCTCTTTGAGGTTTGACTTTATTTTTATCCTATATCTTTCTCAGTCAAACCTAGTCAAACTTGGGCATATCTTCACTGCCTAATGGTTATCCTATCATTTTTCATCTTCGATTATGATTTCTAGTGATTTGATCAGATTTATCAATTTGCTGTTTCTCCTCTACCTGATTTCAATTTTGATACCGAGGGGGCAGTACTTATTAACTTCAATCTTTGATTCAACTTTATCAATAAAACCTTGCTCAAGATTCTTATCTCTTATTTTAGACTTGATAATTTCCTATTTACAGGTATGTTGGTCTTGTCTTTTTGTCCTGATGTGTTCCCATCCGTCGAACACACGTCTGGGTTGTTTTGTGATCCCAAATCGATCTCACATTTTAATTCTATTCTTTGATCACATGTGATCCCAAATCAATCTCACATTAGTCAAAAAGGGGCAAATGTATGCACCCTAAAATGGTCGCCTAGACTTTGGGCCCCCATTCAGCAATTTATCAAACCCTTGAATCAATATTTTCAAAAATCAATATTTTTCAAATTATATCAATTTCCTTGATCAAATCCTATTTTTATCATTTATTCGATTATATTCCATGGGCTAACCATTTTATCCTAAATTCTTTATTTATTTAAAAGGAATTCCCTCCCTTTTTTATTAAATAAAAAGCCCCCTTTTCCTCTTATCCTAAGTTGCACAAATAAAGCATTATTCTTATTTTATAAAAAGAAGAAAAAACCTTTTTGTCTCATATGGGACACAAAAGTCAACTTTTATTTTCTCATTGGAGGAGATTTGTGCACATGGATTGCTCCTCTTTCAAGCTCCACCCTTGATTAAATCTTTTGCCTCTTAATATCCATGGTCCATTCCTTTTCAATTCCTTTAAAAGGAGAGCTCTTTTCTCATTCTAGGATCCCAACTTTGAATACTAATCTTATGCTACAGGATTTCTTGGTGATTTTGGAGCTTTAGAGATCTTCTTGCATTTAGCTTTCATTCTTGCATCATAGCTTCATGTTTATGCTTTCTTAGTTTAGATTTCCTTTCAAGTTCTAGCTTAGCTCACATAGCTTAATTAGTAAGGCTTGTAATACTTTCCTCTCATAGCTTAGCTTGCATCTTCATTCTTAGCATAGTTGCATTGCATCTTCATTGTTGATTCTTGAGGATATTGGCATTCTTTCCCTTGTCTCTTTGAATCTCCCATTGTGTGGTTTACTAGCAAGGTTGCATGCTTCATAGCTCTAGTTGAGAGCACTATACACATCCTTGTGACTCCATGTCTAGGGAGCTCTAGGTCACTTTCTCAAGGTTTCCCATTCATAAATTCTCTTGAAAGTAATGACTTAGAGAAGTGCACAATTTGAGTGTATAGATAATAATGTCCCTCAAGATTGCTCCACAAAATAATAGGAACACACTGGTTCACACATAACCATAATGTCACAAAAACACTCTCAAAGTGTTCACAAAAGAATAGACACATGATTCCATGGATCGAACATAAAAAGTCAATACCATATTCTCCTTTATAGAATATGAAGCAGAACATAACACAACATGAGCCCAATGGTCAAAATAGGGATGATAATCGGATATCACACACATATCAAACATAATACTGAAAATATATCCATTTGACACATACCCCGACCTCTGTCTTCCCTAATGATCTTCTAGTATCCCGAAAATACAATAAGCACAAGAAGACACTCCAGGCATGAAGAAGACACATTTGCACCATAGAAAATTGATATCTAATTTCATAAGCACTTTAACTTCCATTTTGAACATAATTGAACTTAAGTATAGAATAACATAAACATACTATAAGAATTCTGAACAAAAACATTACAATATTGACATAAGCAAAGAATATTTCCCAATGACGTCTAATGAACTTAATAGACAAAAGACCCAATTTTAGTGAAATTATAACACTTGTTAAGTTCATTTTACCAATATGAATCTCAATTAAGTATGTTACAATTACGCATAAGTGGTGTATTCCGATCAACCTAAGCATATGAGTATATGCGTCACATTTGAAAAATATTCACAATATGTCTAATTGCATTCAAAATTCTAATTTATAAATTAAATTAAATTACACATTAAATTAAATCACAAATTACATGGTTTATAAAATTACATAAATCATGCAATTAGATAAAATATAAATTAGAAAATTAAATAAACTATATAAATTATAAATTGCTAAAATCATAACATATATAAATTACAACTAAATAAAAAAACATATACATGGATTATAATCTAACTTTAATTAAAATCTAAATTAGCTAACAACAAAAATTAATTAAACTAAAACTAAATCTAAATAAATTATAATAAAATTTATTTTAAAAAAACATAGCGAATTTGATTAACATAAAACATTAAATACACATTAAAAAAAACAAATTTCAAATAATAAATATTGGGTGGGGGTGGGTCCCACGTGCCCCACACCCAAGGCGGTCACCCCACCCCTACGTAGGCAGTACTGCCCACGGCAGTGCAGTACTGTCGAGGCAATACGCTGCCTATGTGGGTGGCAGAGGGGGTAGGGGGGTGTGGTGGCCCCCGCCCCCCACCCCCACAATCATTTTTTTTAAAATAAAACTTTTAAACTTTTACAACTCATATATTTTTTTAAATAATTTTCGTTTACAATATATTTTTTTATATAAAGAACTAATACATTTCTTTTTTTGTTTTGTATTTTTTTTAACAGGACTGGCATATTTTCGAAAACGGAAACCCAATACAGAATAGAAAATTTTCAAAAATGGAAGTATCTTATTTTTACTTTATGAATAAGACAATTTTGTCTTACTCTAATTTTGTTTATTTTTCCTATTGTTTGCAAATGAATGTAATTTCTATTTGCCAATGAAATTCATTTTTCTTTTGTAAACATATATATTTTTATTTATTGTGGTAATATTTTCTAACTGTCATTTTTTGACTGAAATTGAGTTTTTTACCCAGATTGCATTTTTCATCACCAAAATTGATTTTTCTCCACAACCCATTTATTTATTTCATCTACTCAATAGTTTGAACTATAGCCAATTTAATTTTTTTATTTTCTAAGGTTTCTATAGTGAATTTTCTCACGAAATTTTGACAGCATAACCCTAATGTGCCAAGTCATAATATAAACTGAAAACTATAATTCTAAGGGTTTTCTAACATCCAGAATTGAAAGCATAATTGAAAATAGATCTATAACAATAAATCAAAGACAAGCATATGAAAACACTAAAAATTCTACAAATGAAATTACAAGAAGTTTTCTTCAAACCCTACCTCAATTCCAATGCTAGAAACTGTAATAGATTGCCTGTAGAATGATGAAACTCCCAAATTTGTTAACAGAAGAACTTAATTCTACAGATCTGAAACACATTGTATGCAAAGCCCAATTTCAGATGCAAGCAATCTTCACCCAAAATACTCAAGCACACACACAAAGCTCAAGAATCTCAAAAATGTCTAAAATTCTCCAAGAACTCTCTCCCCAAATCTCCAACAACCTGATTGCATCCCAATGAATGCAAATTCCCCCTATTAGGGATTCAACTCCACCATTCATGCAAACCCTAGATGACTCAATAGACAACTCCTATTCAAACTCCCTCTCTTAAGTTGAAAGAAAATACTAATTATTAATTAAAAATACATATTTTATGCACAATTCAACTTAGTCTCCTAAAGACAAGTTGTCACCTTTTTGAAACAAATCACATTCAAACTTAAATAAAGCACATGTTATTATTAAAATCTATTATTAAATAGTTTAATATTCCAAACATCATTAAATCATGCAATTTAATAATTTAATATCTAATGGACAATATTAATTTTATTTTCACATAATTAATTAATTAAAACCAAATATTCTAATATTTGATTTTTAATTAATTAATAATCATACAAAAACATAAGAATTAAATTTTAATATTATTTTTCAATTATAATGTTAATTTCCATAACCATAGAAAATCACATACTCAAACAACAATAAATCAAGATCATTAAATAATCATACAAACTCAAAGAAGGGATCCACGAACTTTATCAACCTGACAAATTCAGATAGGGTAGACATCAAATACTTATCCTACACTTAGGATAAATAGGCTTAAAATAGAGTTTTGGATCTGTATATTATCTCCCCTCTCTTACCATTTGAGTTATTGTGATAGGGCACGCTCATCCTGACAATTCAGGGAAGTTGATGCCCAATATCTGCAAACTTGCATGTACATACATATATAAATATATAAAAGACAATGGCGGGCATCAACCGATCATGTGGATCTCACAAGCAAGTAACTACGACTCCATCCCGCAACCACATCAAGCACGTCAAACAGAAATATAAAACAAACACATCAACCATACACATGCAAGTATGAGGTCAATAAAATTATACACATCAATAATTTCTTAACATAAAATCTATCATCGTAAAGTAATCATAACATTTATAAAATTAGACTAAGGGCGGGGTACTACATCCACCCCCCCAGGATTAGTCTTACTCCTGGAAGCCTACGAATAGATGCGGATATATATCCCCCCAAACACAAAGCATTTATTAAAAACAAAACATAACATTTGAAAATAATCCATTGAATAAGAACATGATATATAGCCATTAAGAACAATATAATATCTAGTTTAAGAACAAACTAAAAATCACATTGATCAATCATTCATTTACAATTCAAATAAATCAAATCCTTTATTTAGTCATCATCATAGAAAATGTCTAGGTTCAATCACATAAAGAACACATTCATATCTATAACAAATAATAAAATTGAGAAGTTCATGAAAATCTATCTAGTTAATGCAACACTTATGCAAACATACAGGATACATAACGATTCTAATCTCATACAAAATAGCATAGTACCATTTCCGCGATGTCCTCCTTTATACATACTATCAAGGGTTCATGATGAACATGATAGAAACAACACTTATCACAGAACAGGGCCAACAATACCAAACATTCAGAATAGCCGCCATAAAGTTCAAAAAGACAAACCTAAGTGGGGGAATCATAAGTCCAACATTAAATCATGAGAGCTCTCAATTTTCAACAATAAATTAAGTGTGACTAGCGTCACAAAAATAGATAATGAAAATAGAGTTAGCTGACTAATCCAATCATAAGAAAGTTTAAAATTTCAATGCTAGCCCATACACAACATGAACAATTCATCAATCAACCATAATAAATTATCAATCATAAAATATTCACATAACAAGGTGACTAGTGGTAGCCACGCTCAAGGGAGTAATCGCTTCATGACATCCAAAGGTACTTCACACTAGATGCATTAGAGAAGGTAACCATACACAAAAGAGTTATATGTCTATGTTTGGTTTCAAGTTAAAATAATTTAGACATCTAATGGGCACACAACTTCCCAGAGTTCTCAGTGTAGAACTCGGTGCTCTGATACCAAGTGTAATGCCCCGCCAAGGAACCCAGGGGATCTTAACCTAAACATGCATCTAAGTTTGTAGATTTTTTTTTAAAAAAGTTAACATACAAGATAAACACCAATGTGGAAGCAATTACCATTTACTCACATTAATATAAATAACCAACACAGGTTATAACTCTCGAGGGTTCCTTGATGAAGATTACAGTAACAATAATTAATTAAAATAGATTAGGTACAATTACTAAACTCTAATAAACAAGTGAAAGATAAAAGCAACATCACCTAGAAGATAACATGAATACATCTGGTACCATAAGGTAACCATAATAACCTACATCCACTGCACATGTCGCAAGGTATGAAATACAATAACTGAGAAGTACACATGATATCTCTGAAGAACTAATACAAAGATACAAGATCACAAAGAAGAATAAGAAGAAGAAGAGTACAAATCCATCAAGGAGGATCAAGAAGGAACAACTGTCTTAGGGATCATCTAGCACTAGTACACGAACATTGGAATCTCAAATGGTAAAAGAATTACTACCACCCGACCTCGTGAACCTAAATGGTCCACTTCCATTGTGCCAAGGAGATAACAATAGATCCCACTCGGATAACATACATCAAATAGATCAAGCTGAGGAAACGATCCTGAAAGCTCTCTAACTCAAGGAGAAAAAGTAATAATGCCATGAAAAACTCACTAATCCAGAGGCAACCGACACATGTAGGATAATGAGACTATGCATAGGAAGGTGTCATCATGTATGTCTAACCCTTGAGTTTTGTCCCGGTAATCTTGTTGGATCCCAACACCCAAGTGACCACACACGGTGTTAATGACCTCTCGTATTGACAAAGCAATCGAATATGCCAACTCATCCCTTTTAAAGGGGGCTAGTCATCTTCTCCATTCCCACCTTAGTCTGTACTAACACTAAGCCAGGGCGAGGAAACCATATCTTATTAGGTTCATTTTAAATCTCTCAATGTTATATTTAGTTATCACTTGATTAAGATATTTAACAATAAGTGATCCTGATAGCCACTTGTGGGCCACAATGCTTATTGCAAGCCACCTCCTACTACATATCTAGGTAAACTACCCTAGGCTCACAGATCTCACATAGATCACAAGATGATAATAATGTCCCCAGGATTGCTCCGCAAAATAATAGGAACACATTGGTTCACACATAACCATAATGTGACAAAAACACTCTCAAAGTGTTCACAAAAGAATATATACATGATCCCGTGGATCGAACATAAAAAGTCAATACCATATTCTCCTCTATAGAATATGAAGCATAACATAACACAACATGAGCCCAATGGTCAAAATAGGGATGATAATTGGATATCACACACACATCAAACATAATACTGAAAACATATCCATCTGACACATACCCCAGCCTCTATCTTCCCTAATGGTCTTCTAGTATCCCGAAAGCACAATAAGCACACGAAGACACTCCAGGCACGAAGAAGACACATTTTCACCATAGAAAATTGATATCTTATTTCATTAGCACTTTAACTTCCATTTTGAACATAATTGAACTTAAGTATAGAATAACATAAACCTACTAGAAGAATTCTGAACAAAAACATTACAATATTGACATAAGCAAAGAATATTCCCCAATGATGTCTAATGAATTTAACAGACAAAAAGACCCAATTTTAGTGAAATTATAACACTTGTTAAGTTCATTTTACCAATATGAATCTCAATTAAGTATGTTACAATTACGCATAAGTGGTGTATTCCGATCAACCTAAGCATATGAATATATGCGTCACATTTGAAAAATATTCACAATATGTCTAATTGGATTCAAAATTTCAATTTGTAAATTAAATTAAATTACACATTAAATTAAATCACAAATTACATGGTTTATAAAATTACATAAATCATGCAATTAGATAAAATATAAATTAGAAAATTAAATAAACTATATAAATTATAAATTGCTAAAATCATAACATATATAAATTACAACTAAATAAAAAAAACATATACATGAATTATAATCTAACTTTAATTAAAATCTAAATTAGCTAACAACCAAAATTAATTAAACTAAAACTAAATCTAAATAAATTATAATAAAATTTATTTAAAAAAAACATAGCAAATTTGATTAACATAAAACATTAAATACACATTAAAAAAAACAAATTTCAAATAATAAATATTGGGTGGGGGCGGGTCCCACACGCCCCACACCCAAGGCGGTCCCCCAACCCTTGCGTAGGCAGTACGCTACCTGCGTGGGTGACAGAGGGGGTAGGGGGGTGTGGTGGCCCCCGCCCCCCCCACAATCATTTTTTTTTAAAATAAAACTTTTAAACTTTTACAACTCATATATTTTTTTAAATAATTTTCGTTTACAATATATTTTTTTATATAAAGAACTAATACATTTCTTTTTTTGTTTTGTATTTTTTTTTTAACAGGACTGGTATATTTCCAAAAATGGAAACCCAGTACAGAATAGAAAATTTCCAAAAAATGGAAGTATCTTATTTTTACTTTATGAATAAGACAATTTTGTCTTACTCTAATTTTGTTTATTTTTTCTATTGTTTGCAGATGAATGTAATTTCTATTTGCCAATGAAATTCATTTTTCTTTTGTAAACATTTTTTTTTTTTTTTACTGTGGTAATATTTTCTGTCATTTTTTTGACTGAAATTGGGTTTTTTACCCAGATTGCATTTTTCATCACCAAAATTAATTTTTCTCCACAACCCATTTATTTATTTCATCTACTCAATAGTTTGAACTATAGCTAGTTTAATTTTTTTCATTTTCTAAGGTTTCTATAGTGAATTTTCTCATGAAATTTTGACAGCATAACCCTACTGTGCCAAGTCATAATATAAACTGAAAACTATAATTCTAAGGGTTTTCTAACACCCAAAATTGAAAGCATAATTGAAAATAGATCTATAACAATAAATCAAAGACAAGCATATGAAAACACTGAAAATTTTACAAATGAAATTACAAAAAGTTTTCTTCAAACCCTACCTCAATTCCAATGCTAGAAACTGTAATAGATTGCCTGTAGAATGATGAAACTCCCAGATCTGTCAACAGAAGAACTCAATTCTGCAGATTTGAAACACACTGTATGCAAAGCCCAATTCTAGATGCAAGCAATCTTCACCCAAAACACTCAAGCACACACACAAAGCTCAAGAATCTCAAAAATGTCTAAAATTCTCCAAGAACTTTCTCCCCAAATCTCCAACAACCTGATTACATCCCAATGAATGCAAATTCCCCCTTTTAGGGATTTAACTCCACCATTCATGCAAACCCTAGATGACTCAATAGACAACTCCTATTCAAACTCCCACTCTTAAGTTGAAAGAAAATACTAATTATTAATTAAAAATATATATTTTATGCACAACTCAACTTAGTCTCCTAAAGACAAGTTGTCACATTTTTGAAACAAATCACATTCAAACTTAAATAAAGCACATGTTATTATTAAAATCTATTATTAAATAGTTTAATATTCTAAACTTCATTAAATCATGCAATTTAATAATTTAATATCTAATGGACAATATTAATCCTATTTTCACATAATTAATTAATTAAAACCAAATATTCTAATATTTGATTTTTAATTAATTAATAATCATACAAAAACATAAGAATTAAATTTTAATATTATTTTCCAATTATAATGTTAATTTTCATAACCATAGAAAATCACATACTCAAACAATAATAAATCAAGATCATTAAATAAACATACAAACTCAAAGAAGGGATCCACAAACTTTGTCAACCTAACAAATTCGGATAGGGTAGACATTAGATACTTATCCCACACTTAGGATAAATAGGTTTAGGATAGGGTTTTGGATCTGTATATTATTTCCCCTCTCTTACCATTTGAGATATTGTGATAGGGCACGCTCATCCTGACAATTCAGGGAAGTCGATGCTCGGTACCTGCAAACCTACATACAAAACCCACATGTACATACATATATAAATATATAATAGACAATGGCGAGGATCGGCCGATCGTGTGGATTTCGCAAGCAAGTAACTACAACTTCGTCCCTCAACCACATCAAGCATGTCAAATAGAAGTATAAAATAAACACATCAACCATACACATGCAAGTATGGGGTTAGTAAAATCATACGCATCAATGATTTCCTAACATAAAATCTATCATCATAAAGTAATCATAACATTTATAAAATCAGACTAGGGGTGGGGTACTACATCCTTCATTTAAATTTTGGTTAACTTCGCTCGATGCCTAAACCTTTATTTTATGTTCGGTGTCTTGAGTTCCTTTCACTTTACTGAGTGACCTTTCCTTTTACCTTTACCTTACTGAGTGATTTTTCCTACTCGAGAGTCAAAAAATATTTTCTTACCGAATTGTCAAATATTCATCACCATATTTTACCGACTTAACATAATCATATGTTAGGTAAGTAATAATTATATCAACACAATCTAATAATTTTTTGATATGTATCAGTTGCCCAATTAAGTTCTACAACTTCAAAACATCTCATTTCTTCTTCTCCTTAACTCATTCAACTTATATCATTACTTAATGATATGGAAACATAATATAAACCAAAAATTAATTGCTTGACATCAATGACAACATAATAATTGATATAACCTTTCTACTATCATCATGTATTCCTTAATCTTGGTCAGTCTTCATCATCGACTCCATTAGATAATCAATCTTCAACATTACTATTAGCTATGGTAACAATCTCCCTCTTTGGCATTGATGACAACACTAACAAATTCGATGTTCAATTAATGATGGTACACTTCAATATCATCCATATTTTGTACTCCCTCTGAGTAGTAACTTCTTCTTTCTTGATCTTCCATCTTTAGTCTTTCTCTTTCTGTCAGTAGTAGTCTTCTTTATTGTTCCCTCTTTGACAATTTCCTTTTTTGAGTTCATCTTCTTTATTCATCAATACATCAACAACATTCTCCTTCTTTTTATTCAGCAATCAACAATGATATTTTCCCTCTAGACTTCTCCCTGTGCAATAATGCCATTCATCCCCTCATGATAATCTCTCTCTATCATGTTCTATCATCAATAATATTCTCCCTTTTTTAGTGATCTTCTACCTCTTTGACAACAATGCCAAAGAAACATAAACTTCTCAGATTATGCCTCAAGTGTATAGATTTTATATTACAGTCATAAACATCCTTCACATCTTCAGGCTTCACCTAAAGAGTGAACACTAGCATCAACTCACAAAACATATATTCTATTGAGTTTTCAATTGATGCAACATGTATCTTTCCTTAGTGTACATTTGATAGGGGAAGAACCCTTAACTTACCTCAAAGATACTCAAAAGTATCCTTCGGTAGTGGTTTTGTAAATATGTCAGCTATTTATTCTTTAGAATTCACATACTCCAATGTCACATGTTTATCTTGTACTTTCTCTCTCAAGTAGTGATACTTAATCGATATATGCTTTGTTTTTTAATGCATCATAGAATTATTAGATATATTAATAGCACTGGTAGTATCGCAATAAATTGTAATAGGATCAATAATCTCTTCATGCATACCTTCCAGTAGTTGTTTGATCCATACAATGTTAAAAAAATTCATAGTTGTTGCAACATACTCAGCTTTAGCAGTAGATTGTGAAATACAACTTTGTTTCTTGCTTAACCACGTCACCATTCTTTCTCCTAAAAAGAAAGCTCTTCCACTAGTTCTTTTCCTATCATCAATATTTCCAGCCTAGTTAGCATCAGTATATACCTTAAGATCTATAGTGCCTCCCTCATTTTCCTCTTAGCACGAACATCTTGATGGTGTGGTTTCAACCTTCACACTCATTGAGTATGATCATGTTGGTCCCATGTGAGGGTGAACCACCGGGAGGATCTGATTTTAGAGCATATTTTTGATGCCTTGCGTTAACTTGGAGACATTGGGTGTGGTCTAGGATCGTATTCTAGTGATCCTTAGAGATAGGGATGAGTTGATCTTGAGATAAAATGACTTTTCCCCATATTATGTTTTATGATGGCATTGTGAGATGCACCTAGTTCAACTTTGTCTTGTGCTAATCAGAGGGTTATCATTGGAGTTGTGATAGGTTTATTGAGGGACCCTACCCCAGTCATGTCATAGTATTTCATCTATCTACATTATAGACTTAGTATTTAGATATGCTATGTTGATGCATTATGGATTTATATTCTGATGGACAGAGGTTTGACCACATTGTTTTATGTTTTACTCTTTTTCATGTTGCTGATGCACTCATGTCAATGTTTCTAGGACGCACTATGTTTGCTTAAGGGCTAAACAAATTCAACTATTTTTCTTATTATAGAGCAATTGGGAGCATGTTTTGAGGGATTTGTATGGGAATCAGGCAATTTAAATTATAATGAGATGAGATGTAAATTCTAATGAAGTTAAATGATGTTATCCATGTCTATGTAATGTCTAATAGAAAATGCAGTAGAAAAAGTGTGTAGAGTCGTGAATTGAGTAGGTAGGAATGTACACTTAAAAATATTGAAATGTTACTATTGGATATGTATGCTTACATAAATGACCATTTGAATTTATATCAGATTGAGAAGTGAATTTATCGAAAGTTGATTTTAAGTCTTGATGTTAAGAAGGAAATTTTGAGAATTACGCTTTGATGTTATATTGATGCAGGAAATGTGAATCAAGTAGATTTTTTAAATCAATTGAAATATTAAATATTGTCTTGATTATGTAAAGGTTTTGGGATGCTTGTGATTATTGTGTTTCAAGAGAGGTTGTGATGAAGGAAATTAACAATGGATAAGTTAAAATAATAGAATGTTGTAAAAATTGTAAAGTTGATTATATGGTGTATTTTATGTGATCATTAATGTTGCATATATATATATATATATATATATATATATATATATATATATATATATATATATATATATATATATATATATATATATATATATATATATATATATATATATATAGTCTTTCATGAGCTATTGATATTTTGATCTAGTGTGTAGGAAATTGACCATGAAATTAAAAAAGGGGAAATCAAAGGTGGATGTATGTGAAAATCATGTTAAGCCAAGGTTAACTCCAAGGGGAGAAATAACCTCATTGTTATGTGCTAATGTTGTAAAAGTAATATTTGCATGTAATATTATGTTGTGTTATTTTAATTTATGCATATGTCTACTTGGCGTGCCATGTGTGTAGTTATGTGTTGTGACTTTATGTGGTGTTGATTGACACTTGTGTATGTGAGTTGACATGGCCAAGTGATCTATTTTGGATGTTATTCACCTTTGAGTCACTTTATGGAATCTCAAGGTTAGGTATCTTGGTTGTTGAGCCATGTGAGGGAATCTTATTTTTTGAATTTTCGTAGGTCAACTCTTAGTGGACTTTGAGGGGTTAAATATAGCCCTAGAGGTTAGTTAGGGTTAAAATAAGATAACCCCATAGGTGTACTTTGAGTTGGGGGTCAAATTTTGACCAATAAGATAATTTTATCCCATTTTGGCCTTTTCTAAAAATGTCTTTTTAGAAAGTGATGAATTTGGGATGTGTGTCATGTCTTCCTCTCTTTCAAAATTTAAAATTCTCTTGTTGGAAAGAGAACACTTGGATAGTCTTTACAATCATCTTTGAGGTTAGGTAGGATGTTAGGTAGGGTTTTTTTTAGTGGGATGGAGAGGAATCTGGTAGGTTGATTGCCCACTCTCCAATTTTGGAGACTTATAGTGGACTTAGCAGGTTTTTGGTAGACTTAACAAAAGAAAGAAAGGATTGTAGGAAGAGAGCTCTACTCAAGATTCATTTGTCATAGCTTGGAGCAAGGTTTGTGCTCCTATCTTGGAATGCTTGATTTTTCTTCATACTTGTGTGTAAATTTTGTGAAGTTTTAGTAGATGAATTTGTGATATTTTTCAAACTTGCTTTCATTACTTTATGTGAATGTCTTCTTGTTGGTTTGCCTTTTTTTTTTCTTGTCTTTGTTGGGGTGTGCAAGGCTAGACTCACCCTTAGGAGGGAAGAGAGCTTTGAGGGTGAAGGATATAGTTGGAAATGCCCAAATAGTATAGAGTCCTTCCTCATGGAGGAAGGGGATATGACATGAATGTATGAGCTCCATGTTGTCATCATATTCTATTACACATTTGGGGGCCATAAGGGGATTTTGTTTTGTATGAGGAATGGAAGAAATGGTGGTTTTGTGATAGCCTTGTGAAGGCATTATTTGTATGGTTTTGAGCCTTGATGAAGGAATTGTTAATTTGTATGACATCTCCTATTTTGGGTTCATTTCCACCTTCACCCCTTTTTATGGGTCCAAGGTGACCCATTGTGAAAACCATGGGAAATGAGAATTTTATGCAAGCTTATGTTTGTTGGTTTTTGGTATGTAAAAATGTATATTTTTTGAGTGAGTGAAATGGCCTAGGTTGGGAGGTGAGCCTCAATGGTCAAAGCTTGTTTATTTGCAAATTTCCATGTTGAAAAGGTTGTTGATTTGTTGAAGGATAAGAGAAGAAATATGGTCTTATTTTATTATTAAGTTGTAGATTTTTATTTTGTATAAATGGCTAAATGCCTTGTGTACAAATGATAGTAAAATAAAGGCTATGTAAATGTCTAAATGCATGTTTCATGCTTGTAAAATTAATTGTTAAAGTAAACGTTAGTATCTTCCCTTACCTTGCTATGTACTTAAAAAAAAAGAAATGAGAAAAGAAGATTTTCATTACTATTTTAAAGCAAATAATAGATGTTGTTTTTATTTCCTTTCTTGCAAAAGAATAAAGAAAATTTGAATCATTCATGTATTAGAAAAATATTTTATTTCAAAGAATTTGTCTATAGTAGATTTTCTATGTTCTTTATTTGAAATACACACACACACACACACACACACACACATATCTATGTTAGAGTAAAGTATTAATTATATTAATTAACTTTACTCCTTTCTTAAGATGTCAGCACTTTTATTTTTAGTTGTTTATATTTAAACACACATGCATTAGTTGATTCAAACTTATACACTAGTTGTTTTAAATATAAACTTGCATGCATTAGTCTTGTAATAATTTAACTAATTATTACATGCACTTCTACTTTTTAGGTTTGCCTTTCAAGGCTTTCGATCTCTTTTATATGGATGATCCATTGTATATTTTATTGATTCATTATTTGAGGATATTTTCTTCTTCATATTTTTGAGTCAAACCCTTGCCCTCTTCTTGTCTCTACTTCCTTATAACAAGTTTTTGTATGCATGTGATCTTTGGGTTTTGTGGATTTGTATTGCTCAAATCCTACATGGTATTAGAGCCTAATCTGCTACAGCTTGTTCGCATTTGAAGGATTCAAATTAGGGATTTTTTTTGCCGATTTGAAAAGTTTTGGTATTTTCTGTAGGACGTTATTTTTTATTTCTTTTTTGCCTGCAAAAAAATAAATAAAATTTTTTAGCACTTTTTATAGAGAGGGTTTCCTGTCAAATTTGGGGGGGACCTATTTTTCTAGTCATCTTGGCTTCAAACGGACCTCACGATTGTGTTCAAAGCATCCAAGAACCCTAAGATCCATATAAAGTTTGTCCAATTTGGACAAAGTTGGAATTTGTGAGAAATTTTTTTTGCAATCGGCCCCAACACAGATCTCGAGGCAATCACTATTTTTTGGAGCACTTCTAGCCCAAACAGACCTCACGGTTGCATCTGGAAGGCCCGAGATAGTCAGAATCTATATAAGGCTTGTTGATTTTGGATAAGTTGCCATTTGAGGCAAAATATTTTTGCATACTAGGCACGTGAATTGAGGTAGCAATACGACAATTTTATTCAAAAAAAAAATAAAAAATTTTTGCCATCAAGCGGCCACCTAGGCTCCACCCGACAGCCACCGTGGCCTCCACCTCAGGCTCTGCGCCATCGCCTAGGTTGCTCTGCCTCCCAGGTTGCTCCACCTTGGTCTGCTGCCTAGGTTGCTCCACCTCGGTCGCCCGCTCCAGTCGCTCTGCCCATCGGCTTCTTCCACCCCGACTGCTCTACTCGCCGCATCCGCCATGACCGCCACCACCCGGACCGCCACCGCTGTGAAACCGCTAGAAAACTGCCAGTGGCTAACCAGAGTCGCCAGTGGCAGAGCCCCATGTGACCAGGGGCTAAGCACCTTGGCACATATTAATTTTGGTTTTTTTTTGGCCATTTGGAGCCCTTTTCACTGAAATTGGCTTTTCGAGAGCTCCAGGCATCATTTTTCGACAAACGAGATATCACCGGAAAGCTGGTTCCAAGCCCGACACTCTCATGGAGTTTAATCTAGTATTTTTTTCCATCTAGCTTGCTTTTTCTAATGTCAAAGCCAGATTATCCTTTTTTCATTCCAGGGGGGCTAATTTGCTCAAATTAGCTCCGTTTTTCGATCCGAAAGAAGCACTGGAAAGCTCTTCTCGAGCACCATCCAGATTTCTACCTATTTTCATTAGATTTTTTTCAAGGTACACAAGATTCAGATCTAAAGCTTTTTTGCTCTTCTCTTAATATAACATATCATTTTAGGCTTGGGGGTTCGATATTTGGCTTGTGGGGGGGTCTTATTTTCTTATTTTTTTTAGTTAAACAAGATATTTGTCAAAATAAAATCCCTTCTAAAAAATATGACCGAGACCTCTTCTTGTCTAGAACTTTTGACCCCACATAATTATCACACATGGAAAACCTTGATGACACGGCTTCTCCATTCAAAAGGGCTCTAGTCTTGTCTAGATGCAGTGCAGCCAGTATTACAGAGGCCCTTTGAGATCATGTAACATCAAAACAAGATAGATGAGGCTATGGGGTTGATTGCTTTATAGGTATCAGACATCTTGTAGTTTCATCTTGATGGGTGCAATACCCCTCTAGCTATGTGGACCAAGCTTAACACTTTGTTTGGTACAGTGAATGAGTTCCGAGCACTTCAGATTGAGGCAGAGCTTACCTCTCTTGTACCTAATTCTTTTCCCTCTATTGAGGACTTTCTAATGAAGTCCAAAAAATATAGATCTTTTTTACATGGATGTGGAAAGCAAAAGACTGATAAAGAGTGCATTTATCTGATTCTGTCTAAGCTTAGGGGAAGCTTTCAAATCTTCTCTTCTACCTTTCATTCTACCATGGATGCTTTGGGACCTACATTCACCATGCCCACTTTTGAGGTGTTCTGTGATCATTTGACTAGAGAGTAGGCCAAGCTTACTTAGTTGGACTCTCTAACAGGATCAAAGAACCAAGCATTGGTTGCCCAACCATCCAAAGAAAAGCAGAAGCTGAAGCTGAAGCAGCTATCAGATTCCTCTTCTCAGCACACTACTGGCCCACCATCTTCTTCTAACAAGGAGAAACATAAGATTGAGAGACCTACATGTTCATATTGTCAGAAGAGACCTCATGATGAGTCACATTATTTTTAGAAGAAATTTGATGGCTATGAGAAATAGATTGCAGGTTTGCAAGCTCTTCTTTAGAAGAGCACTGTTTCCTCTCCATCCTCTTCTACCTTACAGGGGTCTACTTTTCAGTCTTCTTCCACATCTTCGACATCTGGACAAGATTTTGGATAGGGTCATGCATTGTGAGCTTCTGTTGCATCCCCTTCACAAGTCCCTTGGATACTGGATTCACGTGCTTCTCACCATATGGCATCTTCTCCAAAGATGTTCTCTTTTATTGAGGCTTCTCCTATTACTCACATTCTCATGGGGAATAAAACTGTTATGCTAGTCTGCGGGAAAGGTTCTGTACGCATTCAGGATGGCACATTCAATGATGTATTGTATGTTCCATCTCTGTCTGCAAACCTCCTCTTGATTTATCAGATTACACTCAGTGGGTCAGGGAAGACAGTTGAGTTTACGCTAGATTCAGTCTTCATTCGGGATAGTGTAATAGATGGCATTGTTGCTATAGGGACAGTTGATCATTCCACCCATCTCTACACCTTCTCACACTTTGGTCCACCATCTCCATTATCAGAGCACAACTCTCCTCTTCCGCAAGAGCATCACGTGGGACAGTCAGGTCAATTGAACCTTTGTGTTGTTCCTGAGACCACCTCTGTGACTGCCTCACCTCATCTTGTTGGGGTTTCTTCTCTTCAGTAGGACTCTTCTTCAACATTGCCAGACCCTCTAGCTCCATTCATCGAGCCACCAAGTGCAGTTGTTGAGGATTCTACAGAGGACACTCACCTCCTCTCTCCTGACAGTGTCAACACACCAGTCACACCACCTACATTGGGGATTCCCTTTTAGGATCCTCATGTTTTCTCCTTTGAGCATCAGTTAGGCCTTCCAGTTTCACCTCTCATTTAGGAGTTTCCTTATTTTGTGCCTTTGTTTCTTCCGCATTGGAGTTCCATTGGTTCGATCATTTCCACAGGGGTTCCATTATTCTGGGGGGGCTTTGGTGTCTCATCCCTCTCTCATGGGGGGGGTTGGTTGTACTTATGGTTTTGAGAGAGTCTCTTGAGCCATTTCTTTTTCTACATTTTTCTATCTCTTTTTGGAGTAGGGTTTTTTCCCATTGGGTTTTCTCTATTTCTCTATTTTACAGAGATTTGGTTGTGCTGGGTACCTCATCAGGCCATGTTGCTGGGACCCATTTTTATGCTTTCAGCACTGTAGTTTCCTTTGCTTTCTTTTTGCATTGTTTGTAGCTGCATTGTTGCTCATCTTAAGGGGGGGTGTTAGAGTAAAGTATTAATTATATTAATTAACTTTACTCCCTTCTTAAGATGTCAACACTTTTATTTTTAGTTGTTTATATTTAAACACACATGCACTAGTTGATTCAAACTTATGCACTAGTTGTTTTAAATATAAATTTGCATGCATTAGTCTTGTAATAATTTAACTAATTATTACATGCACTTTTTCTTTTTAGGTTTGCCTTTCAAGGCTTTTGATCTTCTTTATATGGATGATCCATTGTATATTTTATTGATTCATTATTTGAGGATATTTTCTTCTTCATATTTTTAGTCAAACCCTTGCCCTCTTCTTGTCTCTACTTCCTTATAATAGGTTTTTGTATGCAGGTGATCTTCGAGTTTTATGGATTTGTATTGCTTAAATCTTAATATGTGTGTGTGTGTGTGTATACATATATACACATACATATATCTATATATACATATATATACATATATCGATATAGATATCTATACACACACACACACACACACATATATAGATATATGTATCTATATATAGATCTATGTATGTATATATATATATGTGTGTGTGTGTGTGTGTGTGTATACATACATATATCTTTTTCCTATTAGTCTATGCAAAGTAAATGTTTCAAAAACAAATCTTGCATATTTGGGTAAATATATGTATACACCTATACACACACACACACACACACACACACACACAGATTCTCATTTGCATTATTGATGCAATAGATTAGTACTCAATTCATCTTATCTTTCCTTGTTAATGAAGGAATGTATATATATATATATATCATTATATATACACGCACGCACACACACACACACATATAAACAAAAATATATATATATTTATACATATTTAATATATACATACTAAGTTATGTATATACCATCATTTCATAATTTTCTAATATATATATATATATATATATATATATATATATATATATATATATATATATATATATATATATATATATATATATATATATATATATATATATATATATATATTGTGTTATAAACTTTAATAAAGATTTATTAAAAAAAATTATATCACCAATCCCTTGGTGATTGTCATACTCCTAAGGGTTGTGATAGCCACCATAGTGGCTATAATGGACCTGCCACCACAAACCTCCCAAGGGAGGCTACGGGAGGCAGTGCCACCACAGCACCCCAAGGGGTAGGCTGCGGGTGGCTTAAGCCACTACAGTCACCCCAAAGGGGCTGCGAGTGGCATGGTGCCACCGCAATCCCTCCCACGGAGGTTGTGGGTGGTCCAGTGCCATCGCAGACCCTCCCGTGGAGGCTATGGGAGACATGGTGCCACCGCAGGCCACCTTGGCTGTAGATGACAACAACCACCACAACCCAAGGGGCTGCGGTGAGCCCCATGACCGTCGACCTAGAACCCACAAGAGTTTTTCAAAAAAAGAAAATTATTTTTTTAAAATATAAAAATAAATTAAAACAATGTTATTTTAAAAATAAATTTGATAGTAAATAATGATAACAAGAAATATAAAACTTTATCTATCATTTAAAAATATATTTTTGAATATACATTGCAGAGAAGAAATCTGAATGCTATTTCTGAGAATGAGAGAGAGGGAAGGAGAAATTTATGTATACCCTCCTTTTGATTCTTTCTCTGATTTGTTGTTTCTTCCTACAACATTGTGTGTGTGTGTGTGTGTTGTACACACATGTATACTCATGTGTATATTTTTTAACTTGATTTTTCTCTATTTCTTCTCCCAATCCTACCTGCACAAACAAATGAGGAATTGGAGTTTGATTGGTGTTTTTATATTATAGCCCAACCCTAATTTCAAATCAGGGTTAGGACTGGCCATTTGGCTCCTTTAATTTTTAATTGAGGTTTATTAAGTTCCGATTAAAAATTTGAATCTCTGATTTATTATTAATTAATGATTGTTGACTTTAGTGAGTTACTTTATTTTAAATTTCAAATTATATATTATTTTATTAATTCATTGGAATCTGCATTAGATATTTTATTTATTAGCGGGACTTAATTATTTTATTGTTGGTTGTCTCTTTGATTCATTTTAATTTGTTAATGATGATATAATATTAAATTGTCCTTAAATCTTTTAAGGCAAGTCTTGGAGATTGTTTATTTATGATTTTAAAATTTAATGAATAATTTAAATGGGATATTATTTTAATATCGTTTAATATTTGTGGTAATATTTAATAATTATTTCTTTATATTTTAATGATTTTTTTTTATGGTATTTTGGGGAAAATTATTTAATTGTCCTAGGTTGGGACTTAGGTAATTATTTTCCCCTTAGCTTAAACATTAGTATTTTATTATTTATACTTTATAATGGTTATTTTAATTTTGTGATTTATTTATTTATTTAATTAAATAAACTAAGGTAAACTTTATGTTTTAAATTAAAGTATCATATTATAATTAAAACATTAGAACTTTATTAATTTTCAATGGGTATTAAAATTGTAATCCTAGGTTTCGCATTGGGATATTTTTATGACCCTATTTTATTATTTTATTGTTTCCTTGCAAATCCTACCCTAAGCTAGTAACCTGGTTCACGATTTGGAACCCTTGGGGTTATTATCACCTTTTGATTAAATTAATTATTTAATTAACCTTTTTGAGTAAGATAGCCTAACTTGAACTTATGTTAATCAACAAGTTTAATTTACCCTTTTAACAACCTTTTATTTTAACGCCTTATTTTTTTAACCTTGTTAGGATTTCTTAGAGGCCTAGTTAGGGTTTTGATTTATCTAACATGGTTTTCAATCAAGGGACATTGGCAAGCCAATGCTTGTCATGATACCTCTTGAGTATTTTTTTGTTTAGATAAGCTCTGCCTCAGGGCAGTACTATTTATATTTCCATAAAATAACTTAAATATGATATAGGAGATAAATCTCCCTTTACAAAACAAAATGCCAATCTGGCTAAGCTACCCAACTTAGTGATATAGATACCCTATTCCTTTACCAATGTAAATCAATCTAGCTACTATTTCTTCAGGGAAGAGTTTGTCATTCTCCTGGCAGAATGCCACAAACTTAGTCATGTCATACTCCTTCACTATGCACAACTTGTATAAAGCCCAAGCCTTCTTCATCAACATCTTCTTCCCCTCAGCCTTCAGGCAAAAAAGACTCAACATGCCACCATAGGATAGGCTGGTATCTATCAGATCCAAGGCATAGGTTGCCTCCAAGAATAACTCCTCTACTATCATCCTACGGATCATACCATTTGCGTATACCGAGTGGCCTAGGACTTGGATGATGGGATGGAAAAGGTCAAAGATGAGCTTTCCATCATGAACATGGCCTCCTGCCTAATATTCAACTCCCAATAGAACCACCATTGTCGCATGCTCCTACTCGTTAGCGCACTTGAATATCCAATTGATTTGCACTTCTGACATCTCCACCAATGCCTCCACCTGTCTGCACCTACAACTTATGCCCAAGACTGCCATCTGATGCTGTGAAGTTGTTGCAGGTGATGATCCTTACAAAGAGCATGGGAGTATCCTATCTTGATCTGATATCGAAGAAATATCTAAAATAGATTCGAAGGACTATGACAGTATGGACAAGAGCCATGTGATGTACTGAAACTGATCAAACTACCGCCTTCCTTCTACCAAGCTGCCAAAAGATGCTAGAGCTATCTGATTCCTAATCTCAGAAAAGAGGCTATGTCAGCTGACAAGACATCCTACAACCCCTTTGGGATTTGTTTGTTCTGACTAAAAATCTTCTCTGACTTGGATTCGACCCCCATGTTAGCCAAGTGATCCACGACTCTGTTTCCTTCCTTGAAAACATGTTGGATACGAATGTCGTTCAATGACTTTATTGACTCTGCTATCCTTGGTAGCCAGTTGGCTAATTTCCAATTGATGAATTCCACTTTGGCTACTCCATTTATAATGACTTGTAAATCCCCTTCTATAATTAACTTGTCTATGCCATTTTGCGAACACCACCTTAACCCTGCCTCCAAAGCTGATATCTCTACCACATTGTTGGTGACAACACCCATGGGCCATGCAATACCTTGTAACATCTTACCTTTTTCATCTCTAATGATAGCTCTTGCTCTACTTTTTCCCAGATTTCCTCTGCTCGCACCGTTGAAATTCAACTTCTTCCAACCAGACAATGGGGCCTGCCAGACCGTGTCACACCTCTATCCTTTTTTCTTTTTGATCATTTGATCTCCTCGATGCTTGAATTCCCATGTTCTCTCCATGTCTATGTCCCATCTTGACTAAAAGTGGAATTGTTGACCAACCATTCTTGAATTGATGACCTCCTTGATAGCTGCTTTGATCATCTTCTTGACTTGATTTACTTCCATGCTTTCTTCCTTGAAAATCCTCTATTCTGTTCCTTCCAAATGTGCCACACCAGCATTGAGGGACTCACTATCCAAAGTAATACCCATTTAGATTTCACTCTATATGTGGGCCATGAAGAGAGAAAGCCTAGAAAGGTGTGATTTTTGACTAGAGAGCAATGCATCTTGTCAAGCAGCCATTCCCAACAAGCACATGTGAAGGGGCACCAAAATAGTAGGTGATCTACTATTTCCTCTGCCTTCTTGTAGAGAATGCACCAATTTGGGCCTGCAATTCCTATAGATTTTAATCTATTACCTATTAGAATCCTTCTGTGCAAGGCTATCCATAGAAAGGTACCTGCCTTAGGAAGCGACCCTTTACCCCAACAAAGTTTTGATGACTAGTATGAACCAAATTATCTATGCCTAAGTAGTTCATAGCCGAGATGAACCTTATAGGCACCTGATTTAGAAGTAGACTAGATTAGGAAGTCTTCATTTGATGAATGAAGTATAATTTTGTTCGAAAGAAATGATTGAAGTGTATTTAGATTGATCGAGGAGGATGCTCCCAAATGCCTCCAACTAGCCCTCAGAGAAGATGGGGTCTCATAAACCATGTAGTTTGTAACTCATTGACCCTCCAAAGCTTCTAGCTAATTAATCCAATCTTTGTCTAAGAAGAAGGATTCAATCGATGACTCCTCGTTCCAAGAATCCCTCCAAAATCTTGCCTTCTACCCATTACTAATCACCTATGTGATATGTTTTGTTATAATCTTATGAATCTCCCATATATGTTTCCAAAAATGTGAGCCACTAGGTGCATTGGCTATCATCAATATTCTTTCTACTTCCCATGAATATAAGTACTTTTCCACCATAATCTGACACCACAGTTTCTCCGAAGACTTGTATAATTTCCATGCCAGCTTGGCTCCTAAAGCCTTATTTTGAAGACTCATTTTTTGAAGACCAGCACCTCCATCCTCTTTCACCAAACAGGTAGTGTCCTAACTGATTAGGGGAATCTTCTTCTCTTCCTTTGACCCCTCCCAAAGGAATTTTTTGAATATGCTTTCCAGACTGCTAGAAGCTCTGATCGAAAGTTTGTAAACTGACAAATAGTAGATTGGTATGGCTGTTAACGTAGATTTAACCATGAGGATCTACCCTGCTTATGATAGCCATTTATTTTTCCATGATAAAGCCTTCCCTCAACATTTGTTTATGATCTCCTCCCAAAAGATCTTTTCCACATGACCCGCATATAGGGGAATCCTTCAATATGTGATCGAGAATGTGCCTTGCTCAAAGCCCAGTATGGCTGAAATTATTGATCTGCTTCTGCGGCTGGTGTTAAGGAAGAAAACCCTTGATTTTTTTTGTTCATGCTTTGATCTGACTCTCTTTCATAAATATCCAGCACCTCTTTGATGATCTCCACCTCCTTGATGGTGGCCTCTCTAAATAGGATAGCATCATCCGCAAATTGGGAATGTGAAAAAGGCTCCAAACTGTTGTGAATAAGAATCCCTTTCCATTTACTAAGAGAAGTCTCTTTCCTGATAAATCTACCAAGCACTTCTACCATCAATACAAATAAAAATGGAGATAGGGGATCGCCTTTCCTTATCCCATTAGTAGCTTGCAAAAAACCACAAACTGCTCCATTTTCAAATATGGAGAAATGAACAGAAGACATGCAAACATAAATACATTTGATCCAATCTCGATCAAGCCCAAGTCTAGAAAGAACTTACCATAAGAATGGCCATCTTACTCTATCATATGCTTTGTTGACATCAAGTTTAACTATCATACCTTTTTGCTTTGTGGTTTGTAAGCTATGGATTAACTCACCCGCTAAGAGGATGCTGTCCACAATTTCATGTCCTAGCACGAAGCCATACTGTTCTATTAAGACTACCCTATTCAGAATCTGCTTCAATCTGTTAACAATAGCTTTAGACAAGATTTTGTAAAGAGCATTACATAATGAGATTGGATGGAAATCATCCATAGATGAACAATCCTATTTCTTAGGAATCAAGGCTATAACCATGTTATTCAATTCCTTCACAAACTGCCCTTTCTTCCTAAATGATTCCACCACATTGAGAATATCCAAACCCATAAACTCCCAACATTTTTGAAAGAATTATGAAGGAAAACCATCTGGTCCCACCGCTTTGAATGGGGGGTTATCGAAAGTGGCTTTCTTAATTTCATGCAAGGAGAATGGCTGCATAAGCCTGGAGTTATCTTCCTCCATTATGACATGATCAATTGCATCTAATGTACTCGAGGAGGTTGAAAAGATAGGGTCCGAAGTGGCTCCTAAAAGAGCTTGAAAATGTCTGACCGCTATTTGTTCTACTTCTACAGAATTATCAAACCAACTCCCCTGCTCATCTTGAATATGATTTATTTTGTTATTGACTCTTTTGGATTTAACAAAAGCATGGAAAAATTTAGTATTCAAGTCCCCTTCCTGAATCCACATTTCCCTAGACTTATCTCTCCAATAAATTTCTTCCCTGAGCAAAAGCTCTGCCATTTCAATTTTAAGAGCTTTCTCTTTTTCAAATTCCACATTAGACATGCCTACATTTAGGACAATTTGATTGAGATCCTCCAATTTGGCCTCCACCTTGAGCTTTTCTTTAAATATATTTTTGAAAGTGGTTTGGTTCCAAACTTTGATTTTTTCTTTCACCGATTTGAGTCTTTGCACAAACTTATAACTTGGGGTTCCCTTGTATGTGTTACTCTCTTTCTACCAGCCTTCCACCTTTGGTAGAAAATCCTTATCCCTCCACCACATATTTTGAAATCTGAAGTTGTCTTTATGACCGCTATTGTCAACCAAGAAACTCAGCTGAACTGGAAAGTGATCTGACAGGGAAAAGGGAAGAATGCTAGAATCCATGTTGTAAGAAGAATTGATCCAAGAAGGAGCCACCAAAAATCTATCCAATCTTTAAGTGATCTTGGTGAAATTAGTCCGTCTATTAGTCCAAGTGAATCTACCATTCATGGGGATCACATCAAATAAATGGTGTCAAGACACAAAGTCCTTGAAATCTTCCATAACTTGATTAGACATCCTTAGACTGCCTAGTTTTTCATCCAAATCTAATAGAGCATTAAAATTTCCAACAGTAATCAATTTTTCATCCTTTAGGACGTCAATTTTAGAGGATACTATTGCCCATAATTGAGATTTAGCCTCAGTTTTGATCGGACCATAAATATTGATGAGATGAAAAGTAATATTGTCTTTAATGCTGACCACTCTACCACACATCCAATGGTCATGTCTTTCCAACTCCTACATCTTAATGTTGCTTGGTTTCCATAGTAATCCCAGACCCCCAGTCGAACCTCTAGCTGGTTGAAAGAAACCTTCATATATATTGCATGAACAAAGGAAGTTGAGAGCTTTGTCTAGGTTTAACTTAGTCTATTGAAGCAAAACTATGTCACTTTCTAATTTGAATAACGCTCATTTGATCAAGTGTCTTTTGTCAGGGGCTGAGAGGCTCCTAAAATTCCATGTAACAATCTTCATTGCTTCCCAAGGGAGATTCCTCCCTTGGCCTTCTTCATGAAATCAACCACACTAATGATGCCTTTCTCCTTGGCCTTTTCTTCCCTCAATTTCCTATTGGATTACCTCCCCCTACCCCCTTTGGCTTTTCCTAAGAGAACATTAGTAGATTGACTAATGACTCTCAGCTCTATGCTATCCAAAGCATCGCCCGAGAGATAATCCTCCATCAAATTCCTATCATATTCGATCTTTGAATCCGATCGAGAATGTCCGCATTGTGGAATTATCTCTGAGATGTTATCATCTCTTTGATTCTTGGGAATAAAACATTCACCTTCCTCCAGAGAAATGTTCACCGAGGCTGACTTTGTTGGAGCTTGGTTGACAGGCGTAACAATTTTCAAAACTATTTTTTGGGGTCTGGTCTTTGGGACCCTTTTTTTTGCAGGTTTAATGAATACCTTACAATTCGCAACCATGTGTGATTTGAGGCCACATTTGGCACACTCCAGAGTTGATGTTTGAACCTCTACCTACTGCTTCCAAGAATAATTCCCTCTTTTCAAAAGGATGAAGGATGGAATGGTTTGCACCGCCACGATCTTCATTCTGGCATATAGGTATGAATCCTTTTCAATGATAGTTTCATCCACTTCAATAGAGTACCCAACGATTTTCCAATATATTCTAGGCTAGCATCCCCCAAGTACTCTAAGGGAAGGTTATAAAGTTTGATCCAAATGGGTGTTTGATAGACTGCTAATGGAGTAGGGTCAAAATTTTGTTGCCATTGTTGGAGATATAAATGTAGCGATCCCATTAACCAGTTCTGTTTGTTAAGTATCTTCTCATGATCCTTTGTTTCTATGAAGATTACTATAAAGAATCCTTTTGGAATGAACTTTATGACAATGTCCCTGCTCCATTATTCCAGGATCCATTCCTTGATTTGTTCCCTCTTCAAATGATCTCCAATGAATCTGCCTATAATGGTCATTTTTTCCCAAATCGCGACATCCTCTTCAATCTCTTTCGGAAGGTTGATATCAATAATCTTGTCATTTTCCCCTGTGGCCTTCCTAAATCACTTTGAAATGTCCCCCCTACTAAATTGATTACGAGTAATATGCCTCTGGCCAAAGCTCTGCGAGGAAAATCACCTAAAAATGGACAAAGACAATTTAACAATAATTCAAAGAAAATCAAGTGAAATCAGAGCAAATCAAGGACATAATTGAATCAATTGAATCACAATGCATAATTAGCCAATCAAAATGAAAATCAAGTCTTAATTCGAGATTAATCAAAATTGAGAGCATTTTAATCAAGTGCAATCAAATCAAAATACAATTAATTCAATTAATTGTATAGTCTTGGATTAAATTAAATTTAACCCATTCAAGGGGTACATGGCTAAAATAAATCAATTAAATCAATTAATAAAAATCAATTACTCTCAACAAACCAAAAGGAGAGGAAAATCAATGAACCAATGAAATTTGAGGAAAGGGATTCACATGGATCAAGCCAAATTGAATCTCATTCACTCAAAGTGAAAAGGAATCTTGACGATAATTCAAAGCAAATCAAGTGTAATCAGAGCAAATCAAGGACATAATTGAATCAATTGAATCACAATTCATAATTAGCCAATCAAAATGAAAATCAAGTCTTAATTCGAGATCAATCAAAATTGAGAGCATTTTAATCAAGTGCAATCAAATCAAAATACAACTAATTCAATTAATTGTATAGTCTTGGATTAAATTAAATTCAACCCATTCAAGGGGTACATGGCTAAAATAAATCAATTAAATCAATTAATAAAAATAAAATACTCTCAACAAACCAAAAGGAGAGGAAAATCAATGAACCAATGAAATTTGAGGAAATGGATTCACATGGATCAAGCCAAATTGAATCTCATTCACTCAAAGTGAAAAGGAATCTTGACCATCCATCTTGTCTACTTGTCCCAAGCTTTGAGGACACAAACTTTTCTTTGTCTTCAAAGGGTGGAACCAAAGACTTAACCCCAACTCAATCATGATTAAACACAACTACACCCCCTACCATTGGAAAAACTATAAAAGAAAGGCCAAAATCCTTCATAATTCATCAACCACCTATCTGAGAATTGCATCAAACCTCTTGCAATTTGAGTTTAGAAAGGCATTTAAGAGCAATTTTAGCATTCATCTTGATAATTGTTAGCTTTAGCATTGTTTTATCTCTATCATTCTCATTCTAGGACTGTCATTAATGAGAGCTTGCTGAGAGCTCACTCATTAAAATCTTAGTTAGAGAGCCATAGGATGCTCAATTAATCATTGATTTTGTTAAATAATTTCTCAATTGTGGTTGTATTTAGTAATTATTTCACTTATTGTTGATGATTAACCCTAATTCTATGAAGATACTTTTATTAGTATATAAAATGGCACCCACCGTGGGGTAGTAAGCCTCATTTTATCAATTTTATCATTTGGATCATCTTTTGTATTCTTGTATTTGCTATTTTCCAAGGAATTTTTGCAGGAAATAGGTCAAATGACACTTATAGTCAATTCAGTCATGCCTGCAATCACTTGGATGATGCCTACAAGTTCTGTATTGACACTTATTTGCTGAACATTTACACTTGGTCAATACTTTCTAGTTCATCTTAAATTCTTTGCTATCGCCTGTAGTCGAAACAATCACACCTGTGCGATAAAGATACATTGCCTTTGCCTAAAGAAGTCATGCTTGCTAGCTGAGAAGTGTCGCCTGTGCACTTTTTAGTGTCGCATGTGCACTTTTAAGTGTTTCTTGTGCACTTTTCTGTGTCGCCTATGCACTTTTAAGTGTCACCTATGCACTTTTAAGTGTCACCTGTGCACTTTTCTGTGTCGCCTATGCACTTTTTAGTGTCGCCTGTGTACTTTTTAGTGTCGCCTGTGCACTTTTTTGTGTTGCCTATGCACTTTTCTATGTCACCTGTGCACTTTTCTATGTCGCTTACTAACAATAAAGTTACGCTTGCAAACAATTTAATATTGCATATTTGTTAGACAATGTCACTTTTAGTTTTCTGTCAGAATTTGCTTTCAGATTGATAAATTCTTTCATTTAACTCTTTGTTTGTACATTTTGACTATAAATGAACATGCATAAAAAAAGTTCAGAAGCTAGAAAGTAGGTTTAATCAAGAAGGGAAGGCACTAGCTAAAAGGATAAAGGAGAACCTAGCACATATCAAGGCTGTTCTTGAGTCAACACAAGAGGAGGACAATCAGGTATATCATAAATACCTTGCTGTGATTGAAGCTTATAAAAAGAAATTTGTATCTCTTAATTGGATCTTTAGTCTTTAGTTCAAATTTTTGTTTGAAAATTTGCAAATAAGGTACTTAAAATTCATTACATAAATTTTTGTTTTGCCAAATTCGATTTTGGTTTCCCCTCATAGTGTTTGTTAGTGTTGATTAACTTTCTGGAGGACAAACACACTTGGAAGGAGCTATTGCCAAGGTAAGATGAAAACAATGAAATCACTCAAAAATGCCCCTAACTTTGGTTAGCTACAAAGAAAGAGGTAAGCCTAAACTAGTCAATATTTTCCCTTAGCTTATGGCATTTTGTGCATTTAAAATCTAGTAATTAAGAGGGATTAAAGAATCAAACACATAAATCAAAGCCCCTTGTTCATGGAAGAGAGTAGAAATACTCAAATCCCTATAGTTAGTGGGTGAAATCAATTGAACCTTGTTAATTGTGTTTGGGAACTAAAGGGAAAGTTAGGGATATGCTCTTAACCTTCTTGGTGAACCAAATTCCCAAAAGCTTAACCTTAATTCCATTTTCCTTGCTTTCAAAATGAACATACTAGAACTTTAGTGGGCTCGCCTCCCAAGTTTGCCTGAACGAGGCCAATGAGAGGGATAGCCCAAAGTGGGATACACTTGCTTTTGGTGCGAGAATCCAACCCACTATAAAATGAAATGCATACATCCTTAATGGGGTGTGTGACAAACAGATTTTAATTTTTCAACCTTCCTCTAGTAGTCCTCACGGATTGCGCAAAATCGTACCTTGGTGCATGTGGGAAGCCCCTTAACATAGTTGGGGGATGAGAGATTAAAGTCTATTTTAACGGAATCCATCCTAAATCCTTGATCAATTAGCAAGCCTACCTCATTAGAGCCATCTAAAAGCCAAATTTGACCTTAGGTAGGTTGCTTGAAGGAATTTCTTGTATTAATTGATAAAATCATTGTGTTGTGCTTGAAGATCTTTGATTACAAAAAGAAAATATCCATTAAGATCCAAAAATCAATTAACAATAAAGATTCAAAAGAATATTCTATTCACAAGAATTCAAGAAATGGAAAAAGAAATGGAAACATTATCCAACCAAGTATCATTAAGAACATTGTTTCCTTACCTCTATGATCAAGAAAAACAACATGAACATCATATCTTTGATAATTCAAAATTTGATAAAAAAGAATATCATGAAAACCCTATATTTGATCAAGAATATCCTAATGATAAACCAATATTTGATGAAGAACCTATTTCAAAATATCAAGAGAATCTCATCTTTGATCAAGGAAATCAAGAGGAATTAGTCCCATCTCAACAATATTCATCATATGACAACTCTTTGAGAAACGCAAATACATCCAAATATCCTTGGGATAGATCATTTACGCCTTTTGGAATTTCATACGAATTAGCTTTGGAAAAACTTCTTGAAAATGATCTCATCACGTTGCCTCAAATCACTTCATGTGGTTTTATCTTTTTGAGCAACTATTGTGCATATCATAGACATAATGAGCATGAAAATTCAGATTGCAAGGAGTTAAAACATAAAATCCAAAATCTTATTGACGATGACATAATTGAAATTGAAAATCCTAATGACTCATCTAATCAAGATACTACTCTCAAGAAAGATCAAACTTATGAACACATGTCTAGTAGTGGTCCTCTTATAGCTTTCACCTATTCCACCATTCCTCCATTTCATATAGAAGAAAAGCTATCCAATATTCCTCCATCAAACAAAGATCCAAACAGTGTTCATAATGACTATGTATACCCTCAAAGGCTACCTCTAAAAGAGATCCAAGCTAACCTACATCTTGCTACAAACTTATTCCATGATTCAAAGGTTATAGACCTCAAGCCTTCATGTGCTACAATGCCTATCATTCCTATTTCAAATGAACATCCATCATCCATTGAATGATCCCTCATGCAGATCCAAACTCCTACATTGTCCTTAGAAGTGGCTCCATGTCAAGAGACTAATCAAAATTGCAAAGAAACAAGTCTTATTAAGGATCAAGATCAACATAATATCCCTCCTTATCCTATAGTTGACCAAAGTCCCATATCCCAAGAATCCCATGATGAACCCTTCATACCCTTCCATCTCTTTCAAGAAGATATACTTCCATCTCAAACACCCCATATTCCTTCACCTCTTATATCTTACCCATATCCTAAGCAAGATCAAGGTATTCCTTCCATTTCTAATGAACATATTGAAAATGAAAAGAAAAGTATTCTTCCTAGGCTATCAAAAGATCCTTGTCAAGATCAAATTACCCCAACATCCACTTTTCATAAGCCTCCATATCTATCTCAAACTTCAATTGCTCCTATCAAAGCTACATATAAGCCTATTAGTACAAAGATAAATCCGAAAGATGAAAGCCTTGGCCATGCAACTCAAAATAAAGATGTTGATATCCCTCCCACATCCCATTTACCTCCATTGGTGCATAACCATATTCCTTCTACATCCTCCAAATCCATCCTTGGTCCCTACATCCCAAAGTTGAAACCTTCAGATCTTCCATCCATATTGGGCCCTTACATTTCTCCATCAACCTTTCCTACCATCCCTATCCCACAATTCACTTACCCTATACCCTATCAAGATCAACAAAGACATACATACTTGAGAAACCAAGCACCCATCCATGCCAATCCTCCATATCAACCCATCCATACAAACCAACCATATCAACCTTATTCATCCACGAATCCCAAGTCCTTTGGAAGAAGTTTGGATGTGCAACATAAAAATTATAAATCCAAGAATCCACTTATGTATGAAGAGCACCATGTACCATCTAATCGACATGTGAAGGAAAGAAAAAAAGAAAAATTCAAGAGACCACAAAGGTCCATCAAGCAAAAATAAAAATCAAAGAAAATGTGGGTTCCTAAACTCCTCATTGAAGAAATGCATTCTAAAGCATTCAAAAGGAAAGAAAAATCAAAGAAAGTGTGGATTCCCAAGTTACTTTTGAAGGACTTGCACGTAAAAGAGAACTCAAAGTTGATATTTAAGCTTCCAAAGGCTTCCACTTCACATTCTTCCAAACACATTCCGTCTTGTCCATCCATTTTGAGTCCTTGTGTCCAAAGATCTATATCCTCTCTTCCATCAAAATCCCAAGCTATCTCACCCATTTTTCCTCCATTATTCCACTACCCTTCAAGGTGTGTATTGATGTTGATCTTGATAATACTTCTTATCCTCTTATTCATTATTCTTTCATTCCCTTCTTCACACCCACACATGGAAAGACTTATTATCCTCTCATTCATTATCCTTCCATTTCCCTTATCCAATTCATTGCATAAATCTTTAGCTACCCTCTACCTTATCCACCATGTCACCTTTCCATCACCCTATCAACATCTTTGAGCATACCTTTAGCAGCCTTGGCTTGTCATATCATACCTTTTCAAAGAGTATCCAAAGAGCATGAAGCTTGAGTTCATCCAAAAAGAGAAAATTGATAGAAAAAGAAAAAAGAAAAGAAAAGAAAAGAAATCCATCCTATGGTGAAAACCACTTCTTGTGGCATCTTGGACAATTACCATGATGAAAACTTGGTAAACAGGCGTCATGTGTAATTCCTCTCTCTTGCACTCTACACTTGGAGGCAAGTTTCATCCATCATATCCTCCATCTTGCTACCATTGATCTCACTTGCATTCTTATTCCACCTTTCACATTTGGTCTTGACAAGGTTGAACATATCCATGAGCATTAAGTATCTTGACATGAGTTATCCTATCCATCAGCTTATTCACTTGTTGCATTCACACTACCTTATCATGATCTTGCTTATCCTAAAGCCACCTTCATTATTTCTAAGAAGCCTTCCCATGATCCCAAACCATTCACTCATAGCCTTCACCATCCCTTTATCATGATTGTGTGATCCTATACACATTTATCCCTTGATCTTGATCTAGAAAAAATGAAAAAAAAAAAATGTTACAAAAAAGTATCTTGATATGTCCACTCCTTTGGACCATTGTCATGACACCAGGTCATTATTCCATATGCTATCCAACACCACATCATTGGTCTATATTGAGATATTATTTTTCCCTAGCTTGGATAATCTTGAGGAGATGGTCCTATGGGTAACACACTTGCTTCATCCATCATGGCTTATTCATCTCACATCCATTAGCTTGCAAATCCATCTTTCATGTCCTATACCTTGCTAGACATCAGGGAAATTCAATGTGATCTTGTTTGAGAACTAGTGATCTTTAAAAATCCAAAAACATAACAAATTTCTAAAAATCCAAAAAAATCAGAAATCTCTAAAAATCCAAAAAAAATTGAAAATCTTTTAAAAATCTAAAAAATTGCAAATCTTAAGTAAACAGTCAAAAATTGTATTGCCCAACAAAGCACTATCTTTTCCAAATAAAACTGGGGGCACCAATCCAAATTCAATGAGCTTATCAAAGTAGACATCAGTTGGCTCAAATCATTGCAGCAAAATTGGAAAATGGCTACACTTGAACTTATGGATCAATATCACATTGCAAACATCCAAATACTTGATTTAAATAACAAAATTTGAAAAAATCAAATCAAAATCTAAAAGGTTTAAACACAACTAAGGATCAAAGTGGATGAAGTTTTTGAAATATGGATCTACAAACAAAAGCAAAAATGTTCAAAGTGTTACTAAATTTTTGGAACCATGTCTTTTTAGCAAATCGATGATGTTTGACTAGATGAGCGATGATGAAGACATGATATTTTCTTGATTGCCTCTTGAGTGCTTGTCAAGTTGATTCATAGTAGTATGTGAATCCGTCTAATGACATGATCATCAAAGAATCATCGAGGACATTTGTATATGAAAGGGATCAATTCTTTGTCTGTTTACTTGAAATTGTTAAAATATGAGGAAAGAGGTATTCATATCATCATGGTTGAACCAGTGAGGGTTGTACCAATTTCATGTTCCAAAAGCTCGATGATGAAAATAAGCTCCCAAAATTCTGAATAATGATAGTTAGCTGCATACATCTTAGATTAGATGCATTGTATATATTGTTTTGCCTTTCTTAGCTTAATTTGCAAGAGGAAAACAGAAAGGGGGTGGAGTTATCATCATCAAAATACCAAATCAAGATATGTCAAATGATCAATGATATCATCAATGGTACTGTTAGTCCATTTTCTGGTTCATGCAAAATTCTTTGAAAATGGCCTGTTCCTTGCAAATGTTTTGTAATGCTGTCCTGCCATGCCTGCAGTCACAATTTTATCTTGCGATGAAAATCCATAATGTTTCATGATTTGTGCTCTTAGCCCTGTGTTCTTCCATGTGTCACCAAGCTCTAGTCCAAATTGCACATGCTGAATTGCAAAACCTAGGGAGATATTCAAGTTTTAAGGTTTGCAAGAAATAATTTCAAAATATGCCTAAGTGTCGAAAACCCACAGTGTTGTCGAGAACCCATGATGTTTTCTATCATCTATACGAAAAACTTGGATGTTTTTGATCCTTCACTATTGTAAAAACTTTGGATGTTTTCGACCTCGCTTTTCTTCCCTTTTGTTGGCATTCCTTGTTTGTCAGTCTTAACTACGCAAGTGCGATCGATTGGTGGGACCTTTTCCTTCCCAAGGGGTTAAACTTCAGTAAGATCTCATGGTTGTCATTATACCACTAGGGAAAGCTACTCATTTTTTAAGATCATGGTATAGTGACAACCGTCGATCTTCTTCGGCGATGCAATGGACCGTGGGACCGCTGTTAGAGGATGCTGAGGTGGTAGAGTTCTATTGGATGCAGAGAGGTGATGTGGCAAAGTTTCCAGTCATGGGCCTGGTTGTCAAATCCCTTTGATCTTAAGACTGTTGCATGACTGCAAGGAATATTCTTTCCCCTTGCGATCATGCGACAACCGTCTGATCTTCTAGCAATTCACAAGGGCAACAGTGCGGTGGGTTCGGTTCTCAGTTTGTTGCGATGTGTGCACTTTTCATTGGTCGGGGGGTATTGAATTGGCTTTTTGTCAGTGGGGTTGAGGGTTGTAGTGTTTAAAGGGGTGTAGTTGATCAGTCTCCATGACAAGGTTGTTCTTGATTGGCCAGCGGGTGACAAGGTGGCAGTCTTGTGGCCTTGTCGCATGATTGCATGGGCCATCTTTCGGCCATGCGATCATGTGACAAGGGTGTCACATTGATGGGGAGTGATGACATGGGGTGACATGGAGGCTTGTCACATGTTCATATAGCCCTTTTCTAGGCTATGCCATCATGTGACCACTATTTGGATGTCGCGGTTGCAGAGTTAAGGTGGGTCCACAGTGCCGGTGTTGCCGAGGTGATCTTTTTCGATTGGTTGCTGACTGCTGACTCAACTGATGAATTTTAAAGGGGCCCGCGATTGTTATGAATTAAATGTGACCACCTGATTTGCTGGGAAAAGAAAGAGATCGACAGTTGCATTTTAAATTTTACTGATTAGCCGTTGGATTTTTTTAATTTCAAACTTGCCGAGGGTTTCACTGGGGCATTTTGAAATCAATTTTATCAGGAAATAAATCAAAATTTCCCAATCTCAATCAAACTAGCCACAATTATTTCCATTCATTTCCCAAGGGAGCATACCATTGGAAATATCAAACAATAGCAATATCATCAACATCATCAATATTATCATCGAAAATCAAGAAACCGATAATCAAATCAAATCGAAAGCTTTTATCAGGAAATTTTTCATAATCAAATGAATGGGGCATCACATCGAAATCAATCATCAAATCAAGTATCATATTAGGATTTTTCATTAGGATCAAACATCATATCAGGGATTAATCATCAGAAAGATCATCATATCAGAACGATCATCAAAACCATATCAATTGAGAGTTTCATATTGATCATATTTGCATCAATTTCATATAAAAAATCAGAGGATCGACCATCAAAGACATCAAACGAACATCATAGATTAACCATCAATGAATCAGGACTTATCGGTCGAGCAAGATCAGAGTATTCTTTGAATCGACATGCTTCGCACGCCAACTCAAAGAGGGGCATTTGTAATCACCTAAAAATGGACAAAGACAATTTAATGATAATTCAAAGAAAATCAAGTGAAATCAGAGAAAATCAAGGACATAATTGAATCAATTGAATCACAATGCATAATTAGCCAATCAAAATGAAAATCAAGTCTTAATTCGAGATCAATCAAAATTGAGAGCATTTTAATCAAGTGCAATCAAATCAAAATACAATTAATTCAATTAATTGTATAGTCTTGGATTAAATTAAATTCAACCCATTCAAGAGGTACATGGCTAAAATAAATCAATTAAATCAATTAATACAAATAAATTACTCTCAACAAACCAAAAGGAGAGGAAAATCAATGAACCAATGAAATTTGAGGAAAGGGATTCACATGGATCAAGCCAAATTGAATCTCATTCACTCAAAGTGAAAAGGAATCTTGACCATCCATCTTGTCTACTTGTCCCAAGCTTTGAGGACACAAACTTTTCTTTGTCTTCAAAGGGTGGAACCAAAGACTTAACCCCAACTCAATCATGATTAAACACAACTACACCCCCTACCATTGGAAAAACTATAAAAGAAAGGCCAAAATCCTTCATAATTCATCAACCACCTATCTGAGAATTGCATCAAACCTCTTGCAATTTGAGTTTAGAAAGGCATTTAAGAGCAATTTTAGCATTCATCTTGATAATTGTTAGCTTTAGCATTGTTTTATCTCTATCATTCTCATTCTAGGACTGTCATTAATGAGAGTTTGTTGAGAGATCACTCATTAACATCTTAGTTAGAGAGCCATAGGATGCTCAATTAATCATTGATTTTGTTAAATAGTTGCTCAATTGTGGTTGTATTTAGTTATTATTTCACTTATTGTTGATGATTAACCCTAATTCTATGAAGATACTTTTATTAGTATACAAATATCAATAATCTTGTCATTTTCCCTTGTGGCCTTCTTGAATCACTCTGAAATGTTCCCCCTACTAAATCGATTATGGGTAATATACCTCTGGCCAAAGCCCTATGAGGAAAATCTTGCCTCATGCCTGAACCTGCCTCTTCTCCATTCTTCTCTCCTCTCCATTTCTTTTTGATACCTCTTGAGTGTTAACTTGTGTTGTGTTAAGCATTTCCTTCATGTTAGTGTACCTTAGTATGTTACCCTAGTTGACTTTTGTGCTTTAAAAAAAATTGTTGGTGTGTTTTGCCCTAATTTTGGGTATGAAAAGATCAAAATTTCCTCCTTTTGTGTATAACAGACTGAAATCTTCAATCCCTTTCAAATATTTGAATGTCCTTTTTACTGCAGACAAATGTGTCTCCTTTGGGTTGGCATAAATATTGCATCAATATCAACTAAATGTGCAATATCTAGTTGGTTGTGTACAACATATTGTAGCTTACCAATCATGGATAAGTAAAGTGTCTCATTCACTTCCTTTGTATCATTTTTTTTGATAATTTACAACCAGTAGCCATCGGTGTTCCAACCAATTTTGAGTCCTCCATATTGAAAGTCCTTAGGATCTCCTTGATATATTTTGATTGAGTGATGTAGATCCCATAACTTGTTGAATTTGAAGTCCAATAAAAAATCGAAACTCTCCTATCATAGACATCTCAAATTCCTTTCTCATTTCCTCAGCAAATGACTTAGATATTATCTCATTACCACCAAATATAATGTCATCAATAAATGTCTCAGCAATCAAAATTTCATCAGAAATATAACATTTCAAGTATAATTTGTTGTTATCACTAGTTCTTTCAAATCCAATCTTAACTAAGTAAGAGTGCAATCTTTCATACTATGCTTGGGGTGCCTGCTTCAATCCATATAAAGCTTTGTGTAGTTTGCAGACCATATTCTTATTGCTCTTGTCAACAAATCCATCAAGTTGTTCAATGTAAACTTCTTCAAGAATTCTATTGATAAATGTAGATTTAACATCCATTTGATAAATTTTGAATCCTTTGTAAGCAGTATATGCAAGCAATATTCTTACACCTTCTAATCTAGCAACAGGGGAAAATGTCTCACCATAGTCAATACCTTCTTCTTGTGCATACCCTTTGCATACCAATCTTTCTTTTTTTTTTATTACATCTTCTTTCTCATTGAATTTATTTTTGAAAATCCACTTTGTTCCAATTACATTCTTGTCATAAGGTCTCGGTACCAATGACCAAGTGTTATTATTTTCAATCTGATTAATTTCTTCTTTCATAGCATTCATCCAATCTTCATTTTCTAGTGCATCTTTGACTAGTCTTGGCTCAAATTCAGAAATAAAAAATGTGTTATCTTTCAACTTACTTCTTGTCATGACTCATTCATTCTTGTCTCCAATAATTTTCCTCGATGAGTGGTGTCTTCTCACATATTTTGCTAATACAAGTTCGACAGATTAATCATCAATGTTTTTATCTCTTGATGGAGGCTCATCTTTCTCATCGATTCCTTCTTGTTGTTGCTTGGTTGTACTAACTGAATTACCATCTTGTACATAAATAAATCTATTGTAATCCTCAGGTTCCTTTTTTCTATCCTCTTCATTCCTTTTTGTAGATTCATCAATTCTTACATTTGCGCTTTCAATAATTTTGTCAGTAGCTTTGATCAAACATTTACATGCTTTGCTCTTTGATGAATAACAAAGGAATATACCTTCATCTTCTTTAGAGTCAAACTTTCCATTTCTAGCATATTTTAGTATGTAACACTTACTTCCAAAAATTTAAAGTAAGAAGTGTGACCAAACCAAAGTTCATAGGGTGTCTTATTGGTACCTTTCTTCAACTATACTCAGTTGAGAGTATAAATTGCAATACTTACGACTTCTCTCTAGAATGTTTGTGCAACCTTTCTGTCAATCAACAAAGTTCTAGCACAATCAACAATAGATCTATTCCTTCTCTTAGCAATACCATTTTGTTATAGAGTCCTCAGTGCAGATACTTGTCTCTTGATTCCATGCTCATTGTAGCATATAGTTAATTCATTAGAGATAAATTCACCTCCTCTATCAGATCTCAAACACATCAGTTGTTTACTTGTTTCTTTTTCACTCTTGCTTTATACCACTTGAACATATGAAATACATCATATTTTTCTTTTAGAAAGATAACAGACATCATTCTTGAATAATAATCAACAAACAAAATGAAATACTGATCTCCATAATAGCTTTGAACTTTCATAGGACCACAAAGGTCAGTATGAACCAATTCCAAAATACCATTTGTAGAATATAAATTTCTTATCTAAAACTTGACTCAGTCATCTTACCAATTTGACATTCTTTGTACATCACATTACCAGGTTTTCTCAATTTTGGTAGACCTCTTACTCTACTCTTCTTACTCACTTTCATCAAGTTATTGAAATTCACATGATAGAGTCTCATGCCATAGCCATGCATCTTCAGTTTTAAAAAATAAGCAACTCTTTACATCAGTATCATGATAAAATAAATTAACTCTTGATTGTCCACTAGTTTCAATTAGATCTCCATCAGCACCATAGATCTTCACCTTTCTATTCTAAAATTTCAGTTAGTGGCTAGTATTGTTCAGTAGTGCAACACTCAACATATTATAGTTTAGTCCTCTAACCCAATATGCATAATTGCATTTCATCTTTTCATTGAACACAATGGATCCTTTACCTTTCATAGGACATGGAACATCATTTCCAAATCTAACAAATATTCCATCATACTCTTCTAGGTTCTCAAACTTGTCAATATCACAAATCATATGATGTGAACAACCACTATCAATAATCCAAGGGTCAGATTTACTTACATGAGAAATAAGTGCTTTCTCATCTCCATACTTTTCTTTATTTGAATATTCATTTACTGCAACAAAGACAACTTCGTATCATTCTTTGATATCATTAGATTCATCATCAGTTACACCTTCCTCATCTAGGTAGGAATACTTCTTACCTTTATCCTTAAAATCTCTGAATCTTCAGTGTCTACTGTCTCTTTTTTTATTCTTATCATTTCTATTATTTTTAGGACATCTAGATGCAATATGTCCAATCTAATTACAATTAAAACATTTCAATGGTAACTTGTCTTTATACTTTCATTTGCCTCTAGGTAGTTGGTTAACCAACAGTGCTTCCAATTCCTTTTGTTCTTTCTCTTCGGTCAGGATACAGTCATATTCATTTCCATGTGATTTTTTGTGGTTTTCTCTTTCTCTTCTTGATGTTCCAATGCTTATAGATGACTTTAAAGTATTCTCAATTGTCGGTAGACTATTATCATAATTGCTAAGCTCAAATGTAGTCAACTTACTGATTAGGGCTTCAAGAGTAACAACATTATTTGATATAGATCTCAATTCCTAAACTGTAGATACTCTAATAGAATACTTAGAAGATAGAGTTCTCAAAATCTTACTTACCACTTCTTCATTGGTCAAGGTTCCACCAGCATCTCTGATGGCACTAACTACTTCTTTGATTCTGCTGATATATTGTGTGATGTTCTCTTCATCTTTCATTCTCATTTCATCATAATTTCCTCTCATCCTATCAACCTTAGATTTTTGTACATGTTGATCTCCTCCATAGACAAGTGTAAGCCTATCCCACATATCTTTTGAATTAGCACAATCTTTAATATTATTGAATTCAACATCAGAGAGTGAAGAAGCAATCTCTATCATAATCGAGTTGTGTTCCTACTTTTCTTTCATCTGATTAACTACCAAGGGTTTGATAGGAGGTGGAGTGTAACCATTATCCCGTAGATGCAATGAAAAATCTACAATCCTAGATAAATACAATCTCATTCTGCTTTTCCATGTTGAGAAACTTTTCTTGTTCAAATTAGGTACTTCTCTCCTATACATCTTTAGATCTTTTACTCAAGTCTTTTGAACTTATCTCTTTAGAGTACTTAGCTTTGATACCAATTGTTGGATTACATATAGGGGAGGTGAATCAATAATCCCTCATCTTAAATACCTTAAAAAAATTATTTGATTAACTCGGTAGCAACTCGGTAAAAACATAGTTCACTATTTACCGACAACAGTAAATAAACTGTAACATTCAATAAATCATTCACAACATGTAACACCAATATTTAACATGGAAACCCATCTTTGGGAAAAACCACTGTGGGAATTATCACCCACTAAGAAAATACTCTTCTAAAGTATGCCTAGTTAAGAGCCAATCCAGTTAAAGATTACAATACACACTATTAGGTGTTACTCGATCAAGGGATTTACCTCAGACCTGTTAGGATCTTTACCCTATTAGGAGTGGCCTTGTTAGAGGGCTCTAAACACTCTTTGGAATGTTTACCTTTTTAAAGGATTTTACAATAAGATTGTTAGGTCTACTCTATTAAGATATTTTCTCCGTTACAAATGCTAATAAGAAATAGTAATAAAATTACCTATTGATTTGCAACTATCTTTGCATAATCAAATCATTTATTTTCTCTTCAATCTTCACTTCAATTCTTCATTATCCACTGGCATCAACACCTCATCAAATCCTTCTTTTCCACTCAAATTCTCTATGTTCCTTCTTCACTGCAACAGTCAATAACCCTTCAACTATTCAATTTTCCAACCATTTGTCCATACAAGATCATCCTTTATATAGACAACTTTTTTCTTCTTAATCTCATCTATTACATTTTCCTTTAATCAACCTTGTCTGTTCAATTCATTATACCTTGAATCTAGATCTCGGTAACACGTTTCCTTTTCACCTTGGAACTTGAACTTTTTCTAGAAACATGTTCCTTCTCTTTTTTCCACTTAGATGTTGTCATAGATCTTCTCCTTGAATTTTCATAACCATAGATCTCTTGTAACTAACTTTCCTCATCTTCATGATCATCCAACTCATCATAGCTAATCATTAAATGTTGATTCAACCCTTATTTAATATCTTTTCCTTGCTTGGTGTCCTTCATTTGAATTTTGGTTAACTTCACTCGGTGCCTAAACCTTTCTTTTTTGTTGGGTGTCTTGAGTTCCTTTCACTTTACCGAGTGACCTTTACTTTTACCTTTACCTTACCGAGTGACTTTTCCAGCTCGGTAGTCAAAACACTTTTTCTTACCAAATTGTCAAATCTTCATCACCATGCTTTATCGACTTAACATAATCATATGTTAGGTAAAAAACAATTATATCAACATAATTTAATCTTTTTCTACTCTGTATCAGCTATCCAATTAAGTATTACAACTTCACAACATCTCATTTCTTCTTCTTCTCCTTAACTCATTCAACTTATATCATTACTAAATGATATGGCAACATAATATAAACCATAAATAAATTGCTTGACATTAATGACAAGATAATAACTAATATAACCTTTCTAATATCATCATGTATTCCTCTTATCTTGGTCATTCTTCATCATCAACTCCATCATATAATCAATCTTCAACATTTCTATCAGTTATAGTAACACATGAAACCATAAATACAACACATCTACTAAATGAAAAAATATTTGTCAAACAATGTGGATATGATATAAGGTAACCGATAATGATTCTTAGATCATCTTATAATCACAAAGTTTCAGAAAACATAATTCCGCAAAATCTATAACTAATTATTCCCACTCACCATGAATTCATTTATTCAACAACAAAATAAAAAATCTAACAATGAACAAAAACCATAGTTCAATTTTTGAGTCACACTTGATTGTCACGACAAAAGGGGAAAAATCTGAACCAAAATTGTCAATCCTTTGCATATTGTTCAAAGCAAATATTTAAAGTTCCTTGGCCTCCACAAGTTGTTACAAATACAACTTTCTTAAAAAATGAAATGGTTGCAAGACACATGTCATAGAGAATGTCAAAAATAGAAAGACATTTTCAATAAAGTCTATGTGGCCTTTCCCTCATTATCTATGTCAATAGTTGCATCTTCAGGAGTCAACAATTACAAAGCCATCATGATTTTCACCATACAAGACTCCATTCAAAAATTGATAACCTTCTTTGTGCATTTGTGGGCCCTGCTAATGAAATTATCATCGGGCTTTAGAGTTTCTCCCAACACTATGTCAGGTTACTTTCGATATCTCCTTCTACTTTGATACTATCCATGTATTCGTCAGGATTTTAGGTAGCGCATGGTAACTTGTTAGATCTCGACAAAGTATTGGAAACTCATTTTGGAAGGAACTTTGTCATAGCCTAATGACCTTCCTTAATAGCTTGTCAAAAACTGATCTCCACAAGTTCCACCCTTCAGAATTTTGAGAATCACACTTCCCGCCTTCTTTCTTTTTGGGAATTCTATTGCCAAACTTCCATTTCCACCTTCTTACTTTTCAGGAATTCTATCGCCAAGCTTCCATTTCCGCCTTCTTTCTTTTTGAGAATTCTATTGCCAAGCTTCTATTTCTGTCTTCTTACTTTTCGGGAATTCTATCACCAAGCTTCCATTTCTGCCTTCTTCCTTTTTTTGGGAATTCTATCACCAAGCTTCCATTTCCACTTTCTTCCTTTTCACTATGTGGGTCCCAATAGGTCTTTGTATTTTCAAGAATTGTACTACCAATCTACTATTCTTGATCGACATTCGCACCTCCCTTCTACAATTCCCGATTGGCTTTTCCATCCACTCCTTCAAAATTTCAGAAATTGCACCTCCTTCCCTTGCTTTTTGACAAAGTTATAATTGAACTTCCAATTTTTTGAAATCATATTTCAGAGAAGGCAATAAGATTTTCTCCTCTCTTAAATAGAAATCATCATAATTATCTTCTTTTGTTCTTCTCGCAACTTAACAAAGGGACGTGGGCCTCGACATCTTTCAAATTTTCAGAAATCTTATCACCCCACTTTGATTTCCAATTTTTAAATACTTTAAACATCAAACTCCCACAAAGAAGTGTTTGATAATTTCACTTTACTCCGGCTGTCAAAAATTGCACGTCTCAGCTAAAATTTCTGAAGACTTGGTGTAACCATTTAGATTTGTAGTGTAACACTACAATTCCCGCATAACTATGCATAGCTTTTCCTTTAAAATAACATTTTCAGAAACCACACGCGTCAACTGCAAATATCGAACTCAAGCATCTGTGAAGGCCATTACTCAAAATTTTCACTTAGGCCACCAATTGACTTGTTGATGTTTGAAACATCTTTCTTCTACTTGCTAAGGCCGATGCGTCATTTTGTGAGGTTCACTTCTTGGATTCGACTCCTCAACTTGTTGTCTTGAGAGATTTTTGGAAATTGCACTCGGAGAGTGCGAATCCTGAACAACATGTACCTTTAGATGCCAAATCTTGAACTTGCTTTGAAAAACATTAGGTGCTATGAAAAGGACTTGTCTACTTACTGTATTGACTCCTAAGCATAAACACATGCCCAAAATGAAAGACAGATCCCAAGTTAAAAACTAGATGCAAGATTAGGAAATGCAACACACTAAATGATTTCCCATAAAACTATGATTTAGTAAGTAACCCAATTTGCCAAAACCCGAACTTGAAAAATCCTAACCTATGGCCTTGGGTTTTGGCGGTGACTCCAACTATGAAAGGGGATCAATTTTAATGGCTCAAAATTGGGGCAATAGTTGGCTCTGATTGGGGATGATGCATGCAAGTGCTGAAGCTATGAACCATAGAATCTCTAGTTTCACAAAGAACTTGATAGGAAAACAACTAAGCTACTCCTAAACTATGACACACCGAAATGGAAACGAGAAAGAAAAAGAAACAACAAAAACAAGAAAACAAACTAAACTAATATGATACAAAGCAAGTAAACTTGCTTACTCAGAACTGATAAAGCTTTAGATCCTGCTCATTGTAAGATAATGGGAAAAATTCATCATCCTAATTAGTGAGCTTAAAAGTATTAGGTCCACATGCTTCCACGATCTTGAAAGGACCCTTCTAGAGAGATTGAAACTTTGAGTGCATCCCCTTTGGTTCTTTTCTTTTATCCCATAACAACAACAAATCACCTTCCATGGATTTCCTTGGTCTAGACCTCTTGTCAAAAAATCTATTCAGATGTTGTTGATGTCATGTGATATGGTCTACCAATTCCTCTCTTTCTTCCTCCAACTTAGTCGGGTACAAAATTATTTTCTCCAATCCATCCTAGAAAAGGGGGTCTTCAATCATTATCCTAAGCTTGCATGAAGATAGTTCTAGAGGAAGTGGAAAATTAGCTTTAGTTCCATACATCAATTCAAATGGTGAGATGCCAATTTCTCTTTTAGGAGTCACTCTATCTTCCCAGAGTGCTTTGTACAGCTTCCTATGCTAGTTCTTGTGATTGTCATCAACCAACTTCTTCATGATCTGCACCAAGTTTTTATTGCTGGACTCAACCTGCCCATTCCCTTGAGGGTAGCAATCAAATGAGTGATTTAAATGGATCCCAAACTCATAGAAAAACTGAACCAACTCAAAAAAAGAGAAGTAGGTTGCATTATCTACAACTATTTTCATAGGAACCCCAAATTTAGCTAATATATTTTCTTTAAGGAACTCACAGACAACATCTGAAGATGTTTTCTTGGTAGCCTTAGCTTCCACCCACTTGGAGAAGTATTCTATTTATGTTATCACATACATGTGCCTCACATTAGAGTTATTATTGATTGGCCCTATAAAATCTATGACCTATTGCTGAAAAGGGCCATCGATCACTACTGACCTAAGAGGCAGGGCAACCAAATGTGGTTTTCCTGTGAACAACTTACACTTCTCACATTTTGAAACCCACTTATATGCATATTTGAACATATTAGGCCAATAGTAACATTGTCTAAGGATTTTGAAGGCTATTACAATTGAAGCCAAGTGGACACAATAAGATTCACCATGAAATGTGTGCAACAATTTCTCCTCCTGAGGTTGATCTACAAACTCGAGGAACGTGCCATTTATGACTTTCTTGTATAATCTATCCTCCCAGATTACATATTTCTCTACATTCACCCTCAAATTTCTTTTATGTTTTGGGCTCATCTCCTCTAGGCACTGACCGTAAGTCAGAAAATAAGCAATGTATGAAAACCATGGGTCTTGCATACTTACCATCAATACTCGAGGAATGTCTTCTTCTTTTCTCTCCTCAGGTTGATTTTTTGCTATCAGCTTGCATAATCCTTTCCCTCAGACCAATTTAGTGGGCTTTAATTCAATGTCATACTCCTACACTTTTATTACTCATGCTCCTTTAGCATTACACCCTACTTCCTATTGTGTGAGGATGCTTTTGATAACTATTTCTGGCACAAACACGATGACGTGAGAATAGAAAATATAAAATCTAAACTGATTCAAAGATTTAACCACTGTGAATGTGTATTTATCCATCTAAGAGTACTTCAATTCATGATTCTTTAGGGGCACAGTCATGAAGGAAATTGGTGATTTTTCTTCTTCATTCTCCTACAACAAGATTGTAGACATAGTGTGTTTTGACGCATAACAATAGATAATGAAATTATTGTTAAAGTTTAGATGCATGAGAACTGGAGAACTGGAAATTTCTCCTTTGATATCATTGTAAGATTTTTTTTTTCTCCATTCCATTTAAACACTTGATTTCCCTTCATCATGTTAGCAACATGTTTAGTGATATCAGATAAATTAGGTACAAACCTTCTGAGGAAGTTAAACTGATGAAAGAATAATTTAACACTAGTTTTGCTTGATGGAAGTGTAAGCTACTAGTTTGCTCTGATGCGCTCAAGATCAATCCTGATGCCTTCTTGAGAAATAATGTGACCTAAGATCTTTCCCTCTGTGACACAAAACCCGATTTCTTGGGATTTAATGAGATCTTGTGTTCCCTACATCGTTGAAGAATATTTTATAGATCTTTAAGGTGGTTTGTCCTTTTCCTAGAAAACATTATTAGATCATCCAGATAAACTATGATGATCTTATTCTTTAAATCACCAAAGGATAGGTTCATCTCCCTTTGGAAAGTGGCTCCATTATTGATGAGTTTGAACAACATTCTATTGTAGGCGAAAGTGCCCCATGGCATCGTGAATGTCATCTTATGCTAATCTTCTTTCTCTAATTCAATCTGATTATAACTGGAGAAGTCATATAGTAGACACATCATTTTTGAACCAGCAACCATCTGCAAGATATGGTCCATGTTGGAGAGAGCATAATTGTCCTTCAAGGATGCCTAATTCAAATTCTTGAAGTCTATGCAAATCCTTATCTTCCCATTCTTCTTCCACATAGGCACGATGTTCACCACCCATGTTGAATGATGGATCAGATAGATGATCCCTTTCAACATTTTATTGATCTCCCTGAAAATAACATCTAACACCTTGGGATTATAATTCCTCTATTTTTGTCTGAAAGGAATGGTGTCAGGTTTTAGAGGAATGTGGTGTTTGACATTTCTGCCCATGAAGTTCTTTAGGTCATCGTAGAACCATGAAAACACATCATGTTAAGGAAGTGAGAAATGCCTGAATTCTAACCTTTTCTTCCTTCATGAAACATTTTCCAATGTTTACATTCTTTAGATTTTTCTCGCTTCCTATATTCAAACTCTCATATTCATGTGATGTGCTTCCTCTTTCTTCTCTCTCTTCTTCATGATGTTACGATAAACAAGACATAAATAACAGTTATATGCAAATATAACCAATATTAGAAAATAATAAACCACACAAAAAAAGAACAAAAAGATTTAACATGGTTCACCCAATCCCTGGGCTACGTCCACCAATAATGAGTCCAATATTATTATTATCTAGTGATTACAACCTGACTACAATTCACAATACCTTACAACTCAATACCGCCACAAGAAGATACTAAAAACATACATACAAAATCCCTAAACCTAAGCCATTTTATACAAGATTTTTGTTTCTTTAGGATTAGAATTAGTTACAACATGTCAATTAAAAAAATAGCTGTACAAAAATTAGCCAAAAAATTAGCTAGAAAAATAGCCCCAAACCCCACGAGAAATGAAAAGTGTACAGTACTTTCCTAATCAGTTAGCACAATCCAACAATCTCCCACTTGGTGACTGATTAGACTCCATGCTAAACAACAATCTCCCACTTGGAGACTAATCCTGTAGCAACACTGCTACCATATGAGGCTCCCACTGGATCCAACCACCCTAGAATCAACTGTTCCTTTATTGTATTCAGTCTAGTAGACCAACCGAAGCTGAACAAGAGTTCAACTTCTCCCTTGTTACTACCTTTGTAAACATATCTTTCAGATTATCATCTGTATGTATCTTTTCTAGCTTTAACTACCCATCATCCAAAACTGACCGAATGAAATGGTACCATAACTGTATGTGTTTTGTCTTTGAGTGCAAAGCAAAATTATTTGCAAGATGAATGACACTCTGACTATCTGTATATAGATAATTATCCCTCTGTGGATGTCCTAATTCTTCCATGAAGAATTGAAGCCATATCATCTCCTTGGCCGCCTCTGTAGTAGCAACATACTTTGCCTCTAGAGTGGATAAAGCATTCACCTTTTGTAACCAAGAAATCCAACTCACTGATGTCCCACCAACAGTAAATACATAGCCTGTAGTACTCCGATTGATATCTATATCTCCTAGCAAATCTGAGTCAACATAGCCTTGTACAGTAGTAGTAGATCCCTTAAAGTGTAAACACTTATTGGATGTACCTCTCAAATATCTAAGAATCCATTTGACTACATTCCAATGGTCAATCCTAGGGTGACTCATATACCTGGTAATGACTCCAACTGCATGTGCAATATCTGGCCTAGTACATACCACATCATACATTAAGATCCCTACAATTGAAGCATAAGGTACATTGGTCATTTCAGGCTCCTCTTTTGGTGTCTTTGGACACATATCCTTAGTCAATTTCAAATGACCAAGCAAAGGTGTGATGATAGCTTTGACATTCTCCATAGAGAAACGGTGCAACACCTTCTCAATATAACCAGCCTGAGATAGAGTCAATTTTGTGTGCTTCCTATCTCTGCATATTTTCATACCAAGGATTTGTTTTTCTACCCCCAAATCCTTCATAGAAAATGAGTGTGCTAACTGTTATTCAACTCCTTAATGTGATCCATGTTAGATCCAACTACAAGCATATCATCAACATATAAACATAAATTAATGTAGCTATCATCATCAAACCTCTTAAAATAAACACAATGGTGAAAATGACATCGAGTGTATCCATGCTCATTCATAAAAGTGTCAAATTTAATATATTATTGCCGAGGTGCTTGCTTCAAGCCATATAAAATTTTCTACAGTCTACACACTAAATTATCCTTACCCTTGACCTCAAATCCTTGTGGTTGTACCATATATATTTCTTCATCCAAATCACCATGAAGAAATTTTTTTTTAACATCAAGATTCTCTAAATTCAAATCTTCATTAGCCATACTTAAAACAATACGAATATAAGTCATTTTAACAACTAGAGAAAATATCTCATCAAAATCAATACCCTTTTTCTATGCAAATCCTTTTATGACTAATCTGACTTTAAATCTTTTCTTACCTCCATCCTCTTCTTTCAGCTTCTTATAAACCCATTTATTCTGCAAAGCCCTTTTACCTACAGGTAACTTACATAAATCCCAAGTTTGATTTTTCAACAAGGAGTCCATTTGTTCTGTCATGGGATATTTTCACTGAAGCTTTGTATCCACTTGCACAACTTCATTATAACATTTAGGTTCACCAGCATCTGTTAATAAAATAGAATACAAAGAAGAAGAAAATCTTTTTGGAGGTCTACTTAGCCTTGTTGACTGTCTAACATTCATTGGGGTTTGTGGTATTTGTTGGTGTTGTTGTTGTTGCAGAGGACAAGGAACTACTAGAACATCATCTTTTGGAGTATCATCCATTACTACATAATCATTTTCTTTCTTCTCATGCTGCTGCAACAGATCTTTATACACCACTTTCTCATTTAATATGACATCCCTGCTTCTTATAATTTTATGATTTTCAAAATCCCAAAGCCTATAACCAAATTCATCAATGCCATATCCAAAAAATACACATTTCTTTGACTTAGCTTCCATCTTGGTTCTATTTTCATAATCTATGTGTGCAAATGCTTCACAACTAAAGGTTTTGAGAAAATAATAACTCACCTTCTTACCAGTCCATGCTTCCTCTGGAATACCACATCCCAAAGGAGTAGAGGGACCTCTATTGATTAAATATACTTTTGTAAAAACAACCTTTGACCACATGGTTAAGGGCAACCCGACATGCAACCTCATACTCCTTGCATGCTCCATTATTATCCTATTCATGCATTCAACCACTCCATTTTCTTGTGGAGCCCTTGGTACATTTTTCTGCCTACGAATACCATTACAGGAACAATAATCTTCAAATTTTGTGCTACAATACTCACCACCATTATTATATTTGAGACATTTTAGCATTTTACCAGTCTCATTCTCAACCAAGCATTTCCATTTCTTAAAAGTTTGAAATACATAATATTTCTATCTAAGGAAATAAATCAATACTTTTCTTGTTGCATCATCTATAAATGTAACATAATATAGAGAGCCACCAAGGGAAGATACCTGAGATGGTCTACATACATATGTATGCACAAGCTGTAATTTCTCATTTTTCTTTTCCTTCCCACTCTTCACAAACCTAACTCTCTTTTGTTTTCCATACACACAACTTTCACAAAAATCCATATTGACACATTTCAGACCAGGTAAAAATTTCTTTGAATGAATTAATTTCATACATTTTTCACTCATGTGCCCAAGTCTATCGTGCCAAAGTGTTGTGTCAGAATCTACAACAATTGTTTGATATTCTTCTTGCTCAACTGCAACAACTATTTTTGAACATTCATTTTCCTTTGAAACAATTAAAGTATAAGGAACAGTATGACCTGTACAAAGATATAAGGTTCCTACTTTCATACCTTTTTCTACTACTAAGAAACCTTCCAATTTCTATCATTAAAAGTAACTATGCAACCCTCATCACCCAGTTGCCCAGCTGAAATTAAATTCCTACTTAGCCTTGAAGCATGTCTTACCTCTTGTAGTAGCCAATGATTCCCATTCTGCAACTTACTCTTAATTTTTCCCTTTCCAACAATCTGATAGGGTTCATTATCTCCCAAATAAACTAGCCCAAAATCCCATTGGACATAATAAAGAAAATAACCTCTATGGGGTGTAGCATGAAATGAAGCCCCTGAATCTAAAACCCATGAATCATCAACACTTTCTAAAGAAAGAAGAAAAGCATCCTCTTTAGATTTATTACTTACCACATTTGCCTCCTTGTTACCTTCTTGTTTGTCTCCCTCTTTATTCTTTCGAGACTAGCAATCTTTCTTCTTATGACCTGATTTTCCACAGTACCAGCAATCATTTGGTCCTTTGGATTTAGACCTCTTTCCCTTTGATTTTCCTCTTGATTTCCCATGAATTCCAAAATTGTTTTCTCTCTCATTCATTTTGCCTCTACTTTGTGCATTCAAGACACTTCCAAATGTAGATCCACTTGAGCTTTTCCTATGAGTTTCCTCACTCAGAATCATATTGATAACATCATCAAATTTTAGGGTATTAGAACCAGAAACAGAGTTACTAACAACCATTACCAAGCCATTCCAGCTTTCAAGAAAAGAACACAAAATTAAGAGAGCCCTAATTTCTTCATCAAAAGTAACACTTACAGAAGATAATTGACTGGTAACCATATTAAACTCATTCAAATGATTAGTAAAAAATCCACGTTCTGCCATCTTCTTATTGTTACCACCTTTTCTTTGTCATCATTTATTGGCTTCTGTGTTTTTCTTTCTCTTGAGTTATGTGAAGTAAGTGACATGTGTTGCAAAGTCGGTCCTCCCGATGAACTACAAACCTTGAACTATTTTAGTTCAAAGTTAAAGGTTCAACCATCAGGTGTAAATTGTAACAAGCCTTGGGTGGTAGCTAGTCCATGCCTTTTATGATGCTTCATTTCTTTGTAAATGTACTAAGGGGTAGTGCTTTAATTTCAAGCATTCAGAATGATTCAAGTTGAATTTCAGAGTTCAAAAGTTGCAGAAGTTTGGCAATCCAATTTACTAGATTGAATAGATGCATGATTTTTAATTCCAATACATGGTTTGATTATTATGAATCATCCAAAGTGGTGCCTACAGATATAAATACTAGATAATTCAATTCCATTTATGCTCAACATTGACAGATAAGTCAAATGAAAGAATGCAAGAGAAGATGAAGAAATCTGATTTTCTGTAGTTTTATATACATGTACTAAGAGATGCGTAACTTTTAGCTCCAGTATAATGTGCTCACTCGCTTCATTCAGAATTTAGGTAACTAGGTTTGGACCACATATCCAAAAATGAACTTGATCCAACAGTGGAGTAAAAAGATATGCCCCCTGCATGGAGACCAATTTTTTCTGTCATAAATATTTTCGTCTGCCCCAGCATTAAAATGTTTTAATTTTTGGTTTGACATATTCAAATGTCACTTGCCCAATTATCATTTAATATGTTAAGCTATATCTTTATAAACTTTAAAATCAATAGTTTATAAAGATATCACATTTTTAAAAAAGAGAGAAACTTTGAGAATGAATGGAAAATATTTTCAAGAATCAATTATGGGATAGAATTGAAAAGTTACGGGAAGTGAAAGAACAAGGTGAAAGTATCCAAGAATTAGTTAACTGGGAAAGGGGCTGAAGATTATTTATTGGAAGATTTTAATGAGGTAAGGGTTCTTTTTCCAGCAAGTCTATTGGCTACAGAAGAGGGAAATCATTTTTCTGAATGTAATTGTAACAGAGGAAAATGATTTATTTTTACTTTTCTACATCATGATTGTAATAGCAGGGCACATGATGACCTTGTGATCATTTTGTTGTATCTAAGAATAAAAAAAAGTTTGCGTGGCAAATTTGCGAGTCTGTATATTTACTTTTCTGATTGAGATCGATCAGTTGGTTGTCTCTTTCATATTTCTGAATATCATTTCTTATTATTATGTCAAGTATATGTTTGCATGTAAATCTATCGGTTTGCATTTTCACATCCTGCAGAATAGGTCATTTATTTATTTTTCTTTCTCTGTAATGTGAAATACTAAATTAGTGGTCTTGAGGCTATTTGTTTGTCTTTCTCACCTTTATTCAATTTCTAAATCTAATGATCACATTTACTTCATGGTGATGAGTGAATGTTAGGCTGCCTGAACGTGTCTTCTAGTTAAAGACATACTTAGTTTTTTTTAAAATATTGTAAATCTTTCTAAGAGGGAGTTGTACCTCTCAATTTAGAGGAATATTATCAATTCAATGATAATTTATCCAATTGTTAGGAGCATTTGTACTTTCATTTGGGCATTATGAGTCAGTTTGTATTGGTATTTTTGAAGTGCAAATTTGTTTACTAACACTTATTAAACAAACGCTTGATGAGAAATACCTTGTTTGAAGCAAAGGACTTTTCATACACCTTTGCTAGGCTTTCCATCAACTCTTCAATTATCTTTGCTTTCATAATATTAAACACCACTAATTGTGCCAGGCAAAATCGAATACTTCCAAGTGCCTTTATATCAAGAATATCCCAGTCCTCGTTAGAAATTATTGACGATTTCTTGGATTGTCCTTCCAATGGCTGCCATAGATCCTTCTGATAGAGACAGTCCTCCATTTTCATTTTCCATTACTGAAAGTTTTGCCCATTAAAATTCTCAACCTTCATCTTACCCTCATCTGCCATTGCTCCCACTCAACTATGAGATTCCTACTAAACCATGAGATCTTCCTGCAGAGGATAACTGAAAAGACAACCTCACTCTGATACCACTTGTTACGATTAACAAGACATAAATAACAGTTATATGCAAATATAAACAATATTAGAAAATAATAAACCACACAGAAAAAGAACATAAGACACAAATATTTAACGTGGTTCACCCAATCCCTGGGCTACGTCCACCAATAATGAGTCCAATATTATTATTTCCTAGTGATTACAACTTGATTACAATCTACAATATGTTACAGCTCAATACCACCACAAGAAGCTACTAAAAACATACATATGAAATCCCTAACCCTAATCCATTTTATACAATATTTTTGCCACTTTAGGTTAGAATCAGTTACAACATGTTGGCAAAAAAAAATAGCCGTAAAAAAATTAGCCAAAAAATTAGTTGGAAAAGAGCCCCAAAAATTGCCTCGAACCCCATGACGAATGAAAAGTGTACAGTCATTTCCTGATTAGTCAGCACAAGCCAACACCTGATGTACTCATCATGTCTGGAGAATATCTTCTCCAAAGAAATCAAGTAAGAAGGGATTTTATTACCTTTTAGTTGTATCTTGCCAAGCTGCAATTCTTTCTTTGAATCTAGAGATAGTTCTGTGTAATGGTTCTCACTCCCTTCAAAGTATTATTGTGCAAAAATTTCAACATTCTTTAGGAAGAGACGAAGCTTATCATCATCATCAAATACTTGTCAGGCTTCTACATTGTCAAGCACGTTCAGGTGATATACCAACTCCACCGTATACTTTTTATCCTTGAAGTCTGGATGAGGTAACAGTAAGGAAGTAGAGACTGCTAATGAGTCTTCTCTAGTGTTTCACTCTCTAGGAACTGATTCAATTGAGAAGGCCTCTAGTTCTTCAATTTCCTCCCATACTCTATTTCTATAGTTTCATAGGTGGTGATTCCTCATTGTGTACTAGCTTCTTACCTACTTTACTATTAGCTCCATGTCACCTCTTGCAATTAGAGCTTTAACATCACGTTCTTTAGTTGCTGATATGCCAAGAAAAATTATTTCATACTCTGTAGTGTTGTTGGTGTTTTTGAATTGTAGTTTGTAAGATAGATGTGTGATCTCTCTATTTGGTGATATCAACACCACATCGACACTTGAACCTGCTGAGGCACAACTTCCATCAAACTCCAACATCCAAAGTTGGGTTTATTCCTTGTTCCCATCCTCTGACTTCTCTTTCGGAATACATGAATATGTAAACAACATGTAGTTCCCAAATTCGAGTTCTTGATACAAGATTTGTGCCTTGGGATCGTCTGATTTCAACACTGTGAACTTAGATTTTTCTTTGGATTCTAATTTCACTTTCTTGTTGCTAATCAGTATCACCACATGAGACCAATCCAATTGTATTTCCCCTCCTAGGTATTTGCATAAACTTCTACTCAGTAACATGCTATACCTTGTTGGAATATCTTCCACCAATATAGTGAGCTTGAGCCTCTTTGTTGGGTGGACGACTAGAACAACTTGCGTGTATTTTATCTACCCAACCAATGACACTTGCTTCAATTCCATAGAATAAAATATTCCAAATGTCTTCATGAGGGAAATTCCAAGTGCCCTCACTACTTTTGCTAGCATCACATTGTCTGATGCTCCAGAGTCAATTATGTTGTTGCTTAGCTTGTGTCCATTGATGAACAGTGACACGTAGAAGAACTCTGGTTTTTATATAGATCTTGTATTCAAAGTATAGGCCTCTTGATGTTCTTCTCCAGAGATGAAGGCTTCTTTCTTCTTCACATCAATTTCAAGAATTGATTTCGGTGAGGCAGAATCAATACAATTGTGCATTTTGCTTCTTTCTGCAGTACAATGATCTACTAATCTTTGAAGCTCATTTGGATTGCATTTTAAATAATCAAGAGGGGAAATCTAGATCTTAGAATCTTTTCATAATTGAACTATATCAAAGGATGATTTTTTCTTAACATTACTTACACTTGCAGAAGGACAAGAATTCTCCTTCTTCAACTACTTTGGGAAAGATGTCTTGAAAGTGTTTCCTCACTGCAAAATGGAGACCTCTGGAGTTTTATCCTTTTGGCTTTGGGTGATAGCTAGAGATGACTCATTGATCATGGAAAAGCATCCTCTATCTTCAGTATCAGATTCATACTCTGAAAAGTAATTTACAGAGACACCATCGTTATTTAGGTCCATGTCCTCAAACAAAGTACTATCTCATAACTCGTTGGTGTGTGTGTGTGAAAATTATACCTGTTCAGAAGACACAACACTTTAGTAAAAGATTACAGATTAATGATAAGAAAATAAAAAATCAATGCATGTATCATCAATCAGGTGATTTACTACCTTCTAGAAGATGTGAGTATGGTATTCTCATATTTGACCGAGATTAGTAACAATGCAATGCCTAAACAAAGGATTTGAATGCAAAAATCTATTGAAATGAATGTAAGATTAATCTATGTTTTTTTAAATTTTCAGTACAATAACAATACAAACTATATGAAATTGATCTAAAACTTCATATCAATGAAAATGAAAACTAAGCTATGAATGCAAAAATAGAAAATAAATGATAGAAATTGATCTAAAAAATGGATGCACAATCTCGCAAGAACTCGACAGTATAGCGCTGTTGTTCTCAAAATTGCACAGTTGATTGTGAAGGACTGAGTGTCATTTATATAGAAATCCAGGTTTGAGAACTCATGGAAAAACCAAAAATCACTCCCTGATTAACTTGAATTGATTGGCAAGTAATTAGGGAATTAGAAACAGTTATCATGCAAATCATCTTTTTAACTCACAATTGGAAGTTGAGATCACTTCAATCTGCTTTTCAACTCACAATTGGATGTTGAGTTTAGAAAGTTAACAAAATGAGTCACAGAGTTGATTTTAAGATTAATTGCTCTTTTGATGTTTGCATAGATAATTATGAGTTTTATTTAATTTCCATGTGTTTTATTCTCAACTTAACTGATTTAGTTTAAAAATAACTGATTTATGGGTTAATCAATTATTTAATCAAACTTTATCCAAAATTATATTATTAATTTTGACAATATAAATTAATCAATTAAAAATAAGTATTCAATCGATTATTTTTAGAATTTTTGATTAATTGTCAAATAAACAATATTAATTAAGAATTATTTAATTAAATCTAATTAAAGTGATTAAGTGGCTAAATTAAGTTTAATTAATTAAATATTTGTCATATTTAATCAATTACACTTAGGATAAATAAAATAATATCATTTATCACCAAATAATATTTAATTAGAGATAATTAGGATAAATTAGGAATATTCCCCTATGAAGATTTATGATAGGATCGATTAGGGTTTTGATTATTTGATGTGCAGAGTGCCTTAGGTTAGGTCTTTAGGGTTGATTTCGATTGATTTGTTGATGTAGGAGGTTAATGGTACTGAAGCCCATTTTTGGGGTATTACATTTTGTCCCTCTTTGAATTACTGTGCAAAGCACAGTGGTTCAAAGATAAATCTATTCGTTGAAAGCCCAAACTCAGTTATGTGATGGAGACATTGATCTTGGTTTGATTAACCACTTTTGAGATAGAAATCGATTGAAAGATTTGAAGATGTTGATTCAAGTCCTGATTGACCAAAGAATCAAAGATGATGTCAACAATAGCAACTCTAACCCTGTGATTATGAAGAAGTGATAAAATGCCTGACTCCGAACCTATGATTACGAGGAACTGAATATCTGGACTCTCGACCTACTTGTCCAAAGGAATCGAAAGGATATCAACTCCGAACCCTTTAGTTACGAAGAATCAAGCAAAAAACACATATGAACCGATGGTTACGAAGAGTAGATATAGTTTACAAGATTGAGAGAATACCATATTGATATGGATTTTAATTAATCTGATATACCCCAAGCGATATGCCCCAAGCAACGAGGACTGATGAGGACTTTGATGAGTTCAACAATTAGACTTGGTTGTTGTCTTGATTGCTGAAGAAGATTTGATTGACATATTTGATTAATGATGTGTAATACCATGCCCCCTTTGGAATTAAAATCAAAATCTGGTGAGAAAGCTAGTTGGAATTGATATGTAGCAATATGATCGACTGTAGAAGTGGTTGTATACATCCGGGGATGCATTTTGCATCATTTTGAGGCCTTGTTGACCAAGTTTGACTAGGTTTGACCATGTTGAAATATTGAGAGTTTGATGTTAAATAATCAAATAGATTGAGTTCTGGATTAGTAGTCGGCCGTCTTGGGTCCAAAATTTTAAATTATGATTTTCACAAATGAAACGATCTCAAATTTTGATTTTGATCCTGAAAATGGATTTAGGACGTTGAAATTAGCTAAGGGTGTTGTTTTCACGCAAATTAGAGCACTTCGAAAAATTAGGTCAAAACCTATATAAGGCCAAAAAGGGTAATTTTCAAATCATTTTCACTGTTGACTTTTGAGATTTTTCGGAGCCCTCTGAGAGCAAAAATGGTGGTCCTCATGTCTTCACATTGATTCAAGCGTTCTCATCAGTTTCAGTGGCCTTGACATTATGGGAATCTGGTAAGTGGACCTCTAATCACCTCTTGAATTCAATTTTGCACATGTTTTAATTATTTTTAGGATTTTTTAGTCTTTTACACAATTTTGAATTTTCATTCACGGATTATTGTACGACAACTTGTAGAGTGTCGTACAATAATTCAAGTCAACTTCAAGTGTCGTGTGCGTTCATGTAGTGTGTCGTATGGGAGATACCCATCTCTCATATGACATTTCGTTAGATCCCACAGTTGTCGTACAACAACTTGTGGAGTGTCGTATGAAACCAAAATGTCGTATGGGTTTATGTATAGTGTCGTACGACACTTGACACTAGTTTTTAAATTTCTAAAATGTCGTATGAAAAATAATGAGTGTTTTTAGGGTTGTTAATGCAATTTTTCAAAAAAATTAATTGCTCAGCTGGTTTAACTACATTTAATGCACCTTTTAGAATGTTTACTTTATTGAATTTCATGCATCTAGCTTTTATTTGGATCGAGTTACTGATGTCACCTTCACTTTTTGTGCTTGCAGGTTAGGTATCCTGACATCCATGTTTGTGTTTCACATCCAACCACCCAGAGGTTGTGCATATCACTCCTGGATCCACATAGAGTTCATCTGGCCTCCTACGGATTCGAGCATCTTATTGGTTTTCTCGAGATTAGGGAAAATTACAGTTTGATTACAAAATTGATTGAGAGGTTTCACTCTGAGACCTAGATGTTTCATCTCCTGATAGGGGAGATTACCATCATGCTTGAGGATGTATACTGCATTCTCTAGATCCCATTCCACGGTCCTCGCCCTGACTACCTCAGTTTAGGAAACACATGGCTATAGGTATTTTAGACCATATTCGAAGTAGATGAGCAGATCACTCAATAGATACCCTAGGAGACATTAGTATAGAGGTATGGGTAGACACATCATTTAGAGTGCATCATCACTGGGATTATAAGAGGGGTTATCATGTTAGACCGTTAGCAGAACAATTTTTTGATGGGATGGGCACTTATGGTACATCGACTTATGGCTCATCTAGCAAAGTTTGGGTGGGGACAATGTTTATTAGCCCACATGTTCTCTGAGATGCATGAGGCTATTTACCACAAGGGTAAAAGCTTCGCTAGTGGAGTTATTATTCTACAGGTTTGGGCATGGGAGCACATCCCAATTTGCTGACCCATTTGTGGAGATGAGAGGTAGCCGCAACATCCTCTTATTTACAAGTACACTGGCTATGTCACATAGGCCAGGATGGGGTAGACAAAGTACTAGAGGAGAGTACTCAATGATATGACAGTGGTCGTATGGCAACCATAGTTGCAGATCGAGGCATGACCCATTGTTAGGGCATAGTTCGACTATTTTTGTCAGAGTTGCATATTGATTAGTTGATTGACCAGTATCTTGGAGAGGTTTTTGATTACATGGGTATGGAGGCAGTATGGCCTTGTATAGGATGTCCCCCAAGAGTTCACGTCATACGCCTAGCAAGTTCGAGAGATGGGACTTGGTTGGGACCCACAACTATCTTATGCTATATGCATGCAGGAGTAAAGTGGCCTATAAAGCCATGATTGGGACTACTGAGTACAGGTGGTCAATGCTAGGGTTACTGATGTATACAAGGATCATTTAGCAGAGCATCCCTTTTGATAATTCTCTGACCCCACAGAACTGATCCCGACCATGGAGGAGGCAATGGATATTACAAGTGCACCCCTCGGCAGGGGCCAGAGGAGGAGGGACATATAGATCCTGATAGTACAGTCGATCCCTCCTGTACAGAGAGCACTAGGTGCCTCGCTACAATAGGTACCAGATTTTAGACCAACCCCAAGGTCACGAGTAGTGCCATTAGTTAGGCCTTCAATTTTATAGAGGAGGTACACTAGGGGTGAGGGTGGGATACTAGGTGCCATGGGTAGCACTATAGCGACATAGGAGGTGTTGGGGGCTGACCAGGATGTCCCCATGGGTGAGGCAGAGGGAGCACCCAATTTTGATCTAGGGGTTGAGGTTAGACACCATAAGGTAAGGGTAGAGGTAGGTGGTGGATATGATCAAGATGTCCCCATGGGTGAGGCAGAGGGAGAACTTGATTTTGATCAAGGGTCTAAGGTTAGACATCATAAGGCATAGGTAGAGGTAGGTGGCGGAGATGAGGCTATGGATGTTGAGGAGGATGTAGCTAAGGCAAACCCTAGGTTGAGAAAGACACCACAGGATGTGATACGCCATCTCCATCACCAGATTAGGGATCTTAGAGCCCAAAGACTCTCTTTGGAGGCCAGACTGGCGGAGCGGGACAAGTAGTTATGAGAGTCCCAGGTAGAGACTCAGAGCCTATGAGCATAGATAATGTATTAGAATAGCAGGGCGACATACTATGTGTCAGCCTATTTTGCAGTCATGCCACCAAGCCAGAGGGTCACATCTTATTCCTAGTACATGCTAGGGTCGAAGGGAGCAAGGGCACCATGGGCAGATCCACCACCTGATGTCCCGGATGGAGGAGGAGAAACACCTGCTAGAGGATCAGGTGAACAGTTGATATGATAGTTGTCTCCTCATTTTTGACCATTTGTTGTATTCATAGCTCATTGTAGCTCTTTCTTTGTATTGTATGCACATTGTGCTTTGATTGTACTATAGATTTTTGTGAGTGGTTTGGGGTCATGTCAAGCACCTTGAATTGGTCTTTGCATGGATCTAGCTTTTTCCCCCTGTTCTACTTCTCTCTCCACCTATTTCCAATCTTTTTTTGGCACCTGGTTTTGAGAATTTGAAATCTACCACCTTAGGGTCAAAGTTGACCTCTTGGGTCAAGGTTGACCTAGACTCTGAACTAGGGTAGAGTTGATCTCGACTCTGACCTAGGGTAGAGTCGACCTCAACCTTGACCTTGGGTCCAATTTTCAAGTTTCAGAGGTTTTAGGATATCGGGCTTCAGAAATTTTTATTTTTCCTGCTTCTGCATCAGCTGTTTTAGATTTTGAAATGATAAAATCTTAAATTGCATTTAATCTAGTTCCATTTCTAATGGTTATGGTTAATTGGGATTTAATTCTCCAATCTCCACCTTTCTAGAAGTTTGTGCCTTAGATCACCATAAAATGAAGCCTTCCTCTCTCATTTTCTACATATCATCCATTATCAAGAGCAAGATCTCTCCATCAAGCATTTTCAAGGAAGCATTCAAGCCATTATCATCCATTCAAGCATTCAAGTTCTCTATTAAAGATCAAGGAGTTAAGCATTCAAGCCTTTGAAGGGATTTGGTTCAAGCATTCAAGATCCATCATTCAAACCCTAGATCTATCCATCATGGTGGTGCGATCTTCCTTCAAGATCCATTCATTCTTCTCTCAAGGTGGATTCCAAGCATAAAATCATGGAGGTTTTGATTTACATTTGTTAATTTTGTATCCAAGCTTTCATATTAATATACTTGTTTACATTTCAAATACAATTGCATATCTATTGAATATCATAGCTTCATTGCTATATCTACTTCTACTACTTGCTAGCATTCTCTATTTCAATTCCGTTATTAAGGTTGATTCCAAATTAGGGTTTGACTAAGGCAAACCCCTCATCCAAACAAAAAAACCATTTTTCTTGTAGGTACAGGTACAAGATAGCTAATTAAAGTGCAAATCTGGATACCCTTTTTGGCAAAATTCCAAGATCCACGAACAAAATTTCTATGGGAGTTGTTTTGGGTCAAAGTCGACCTTCAGTGGGGGGTAAGATTGTGCCCCGATATCTGGGTCAAAGTCAATCTGGCTCCCAAAGACAAAAAGTTTTCTAGGTTTTCTCTATCTCGGCATTTCTAGTCAAGAGTAGGTTGCAAAATTTTTTGAAACTGAACACAGACATCAGAAAATAGTGATTTTCACATCAGCCTCTCTCAAGATAAGTATTCTTGTTTTATGTCCATAACATTTTCCATCATATATTTACACTTTGTTATCACATACCTTTTCATAACAAAATACAAGGTTTCCTCCTTCATTCATATTCTCCATAGATTGATTCTTTTGTGCATTAACCTTTTGGTTGATCAATTAGGATCTCTCCTTTGGAAATTTGGATTTAAGGATAGATCTTATATTTCCCATCCCATCATCATCTCCTATAGACACTCAAACTCCCACACGCTCCACATGATATAAAAATATATCTAAGATATATTTTTATATCTTACATTTTGGTGAACTCGACAAACTTGCCCCTTTTCTTTTGTGGATTTAGATGCCCTATTGTGTTAGATTTGTGGTTTAATTCCTTCTTTTTTGTGTTAGATCTTTTTCTTTCTTGCATCAAGATTATATTTCTTTTATGCTCTTGCATTTTAAATTCAAAAATATAAAAAAATCTATATATTCAACAAAATCCAAAAATATTTCTTGCATTTCATTTACTATGAAGATTTCTAAGATGCTTTGGTATGTGGTTATGTTCTTTATTACCCTTCTTTATCATCTCTTTACCATACCTATGGTGTTTATGAGAGTATCATTCACTTCATTATGTTGATGACTCTTCATTTTGCACTTGCCTATGCTTTTGTGAAATTGACCGATACTAGTCTTCCTACTTTCAAAACTTTCATTAAAGATTCTTGTGGTAGACTTATTACTTTTTTGGATTATGTGAAGAATTTGGTAGATGATATACCATCTCCTAATCTTCCTAATCCTAATCCTATCATTCCTAATTTGATTCCTAACCTTCCTATTCCTAATCCAATGCCTAATTCTCCATTTGTTAATCCTAGTTCTTCCCATACTTATGATGGGATTCAAGCTATAGTTTAGGATGTAGATGTGCAAGAGTTCTTTGATTTACCTTCTCCTCTGATTCATGATGATACTAAAGGAAAGGGTAAAGAAACTTCTTTAAAACCTATTATTCCACCTTATACAACCTTTACTCATGAGCATGATAAACAATCACCTCCCGTAGAAGCTTTACATGATATGTACACTACATGATATAATATGATGACTAAACAAGGTTATAGAGGTTTAGGGCTTGGAGTTAATGAGCATGGTATCAAGTATCCAGTTCATATACCCCCTAAACAAGATATGCATGGTGTTAGTTGTTTAAAATCTCAATTCAAGGTGGGTGATGTTGATCATCCTCCTCCTCTTCATGTTCTTCTCCCTACACCTAAATTAGATAATTTTGATACTCGTAAAGATGTACCTAAGAGGGTGTACATTCAGTTGATGAATTCTAAGAAAGAAATCTTTAAACCTATGCTGAAAGATGCTTTATCCAAGTAAAAATGTCCTTTTCATTATAGCAATACACATTTACTTGTTGATTGTAAGCATTTCAAATTATATGTTAGGGAAAGAGCTGCTTTAGGAATTATATCTCACTCTCATGTAGTTTTACAATTCCTTCATAATTTTGATATAGGGGATACCCCTCATTCTGATATAATATAGATTTCTTCTCCTCTTGTCTCTAGACTGGGGGGAAAGAGGTGTCTTTCCATCTAGTCTCCTAGGATCCATTAGCCTTTTAGCATATATTGTGTCTTGAGCTTAATCAACATTATTTCTATCCTATCTCTCTATGGTTTTGTATTATGTTTATAATCATCCATAGATTCGATTCAAGGTATCTTTTCAAAGACATTTGTTTTTCAAAGGTATCCCTTGTCTTCATCCCTTGGGGCAAGGTTATTTCTTCCTTCTCTGTGTCTAGGGAGTTTCTTTCCTTAGCTTAGTGGCATTTGTTTATATTGCAATATTATTTCATTATATTGACAGATGTTTTGACTATGGATATCCTTTTATGTGAGAGGTTGTTGTCCTAGGTCATCACCTCTTCTTTATTTTGAAAATTATGTTTTTTATAAACCCTTATCCTTGCTTTGGTGTTAGAGTTGTTTCCCTCATTTCAAAGATTCCTCTTCCTCTTGTTTGTAGGGGGCTTGATGATTGAATCTTTGTTCCCTCTTGGTTTATCTTTGAAAGATGATATTTTATCTAAAGCACTCCTCTATGGTGGGGCTCTTGTTGATAATATCTCTTTCTTTGAGGATCCTTTTCCATAAGTGACATATCCTTTTCACAATTATCTATGCTCTTGATGTAGGGGTCAATACCCCTCGCTAAGAATATGGTGCACATTGTTGTTAAACATGATATCTCCTTACATTGTGAAGTAGGTATCCTCTTCCTCTTCCTTATCTTGTCTAGTAGACAACCATGATAAGGAGGGGGGAAAATATAGGGTCTCCCTTGTACTATAGTTTTTCATTTATATGCTAAATCCTTTGATGGTAATGCACATAAGTTTCTAAATCTTGAAGAGACACACATTTTTCAATTTTCAATATGCTAAATCCTCCGATGGTAATGCACATAAGTTGCTAAATCCTAAAGAGACATGCATTTTTCAATTTTCAATATGCTAAATCTTCCGAGGGTAATGCACATAAGTTGCTAAATCCTGAGGAGACACACATTTCATATTCATAGTGATACAAGAAGGCAGATCTATGGATATTCTAGAAGCCATCAGAAGATGCATTACAATTGCAAAGCATATTTTTTGGGTGAACTATCAGGTCTTGCTACCTATTTGGCTCTCCCTCCAGGGTGATTCACGGTAAGGTGGGCATCTTACTGGATGAGGTAATCACTTTCTCCTTTCTCTCTTTTTCCTTTCATGCTAGTAGGATTGGATCATGAAGCTATGTTATTTATAGTGTTTCTCTTGTCTTTCTTATGTAATCATTTATGCTTTTATGATAGCTTTCCAAATATGATATTAGTATAGGAAATATTTCTTAGCAAGGTTTCCTCTACTAGTTGATTTGGGTTTGTTTTAGTACTAACTCTTGTTTTTTGGTTTTCTCTTTGTTTTCACACCCTCATGTGTGTGTGTTGAGTTAGAATCCTTATCCTAGGGTCTTGTTTCCTTAGCTAAGTATTATTTTATCTCATTGTGAATCCACTTGGATCTCTTCTTTCTTCTCCTTTACCAAGAGTTTACATCAAGTCCATACTCTTGCTAAAGTGGGGGCTTAATGTATCATCTTAAAATGGAAGCACTTCCATGTTAAGAGCATTTAACCCTTTGAGTAAGTGGTTTGGGGTCATGCCAAGAGCCTCTAATTGGTCTTTTCATGGATCTGGCCTTTTCCCCCTATTCTACTTCTCTCTCCACCTATTTCCAATCTTTTTCTGGCACTTGGTTTTAAGAATTTGAAATCTGCCACCTTAGGGTCAAAGTTGACCTCCTAGGTCAAGGTCAACCTCAACTCTGACCTAGGGAAGAGTTGACCTTGACCTTGACCCTAGGTCTAATTTTTAAGTTCCAGAGGTTTCGAGATATCGGGCTTCGAAAAGTTTTATTTTTCCCACTTTCGGGTTGGCTGTTTCGGATTTTAGAATGGTAAACTCTTAAATTGCATTTAATCTAGGTCCATTTCTAGGGGTTAAGGTTAATTGGGATTGAATTCTCCAATGTCAGCCTCTCTAGAAGTTTGTGCCTTAGATCACTATAAAAGGAAGCCTTCCTCTTTCATTTTCTACATATCATCCATTATCAAGAGCAAGATCTCTCCATCAAGCATTTTCAAGGAAGCATTCAAGCCATTATCATCCATTCAAGCATTCAAGCTCTCTATTTAAGATCAGGGAGTTAAGCATTCAAGCCTTTGAAGGGATTTGGTTCAAGCATTCAAGATCCATCATTCAAACCCTAGATCTATCCATCATGGTGGTGTGATCTTCCTTCAAGATCCTTTGTTCATCTTCAAGATCCATTCATTCTTCTCTCAAGGTGGATTCCAAGCATACAATCATGGGGGTTTTGATTTACATTTGTTAATGTTGTGTCCAAGCTTTCATATCAATATACTTGTTTACATTTTAAATACAATTGCATATGTATTGAATATCATAGCTTCATTGTTAGATCTACTTCTACTACTTGCTAGCATTCTCTATTTCAAATTCATTATTAAGGTTGATTCCAAACCGGGGTTTGACTAAGGAAAACCCCTCATCCAAACAACAAAACCATTTTTCTTGTAGTTACAAGTACAGGACAACTAATTAAAGTGCAGACCTGGATACCCTTTTCAGTGAACTTCTGGGATCCGTGAACAAAATTTCTATAGGAGTTGTTTTGGGTCAAAGTTGACCTTCAATGAGGTTAAGATTATGCCCCGCTATCTGGGTCAAAGTTGACTTGGCTTCAAAAGATAAAAAGTTTTTTGGGTTTTCTCTGTCTCGACATTTCTAGTTCGAAGTAGGTTGTAGAATTTCCTGAAATTGAACACAGACATCAGAAAACAGTGATTTTTGCATCAACCTTTCTTAAGATAAGTATCTTGTTTTATGTCCATAAAATTTTCCACCCTATATTTACACTTTGTTATCAAATACCTTTTCTTAACAAAATATAAGGTATCCTCCTTCATTCATATTCTCCATAGATTGATTCTTTTGCGCATTAACCTTTTGGTTGATCAATTTTTGGATCTCTCCTTTGGAAATTTGGATTTAAGGATAGATCTTATATTTCCCATCCCATCATCATCTCTCCTACACACACTCAAACCCCCACACACTCCACATGATTATATATATATATATATATATATATATATATATATATATATATATGAGATATTTTGGTTTGACATCATAGCACTTGTTATTTCAATTTACGTGATGCAAATGTATGCAACGTTTAATTTTCTCTTTTAATGTATGTATGATTATGAAATATGGATGCAATGATGAATGTTATATGAATTATGCATTTCTTTATTATGGTTATTGATGTAAATGTATGTATGTAATGATTGTGAAAAATGTAAATGATGTTATATGTAAATGCAACGATACACATGATGTTTTCACAGGTACATGAAGAATTCAAGTGCTGAGTCATTGTCAAAAAAATAATGTTTAACTCAAGATGGTGACTGCTTGCTTGTCAGTTGAAGAGACCTTCACGTGACCCTCAGTCCTGTGATGTATCAAGTGAAAACTTGAGAACATGAAATGCTATGCTGAATTCAAATCATGAAAGAGATGCAACTAGACATAATGCAAGACACAAATGAAATGCTATCCTAGGACTTAGTCACTTATCCTTTATCGGTCTTTTTCATCAATAAATATTTTAGGTAACACTAGATGTCGATACATTAATGTTCACTGGTTAGGAAACCATAAACATATGAATATTGACATTTAGTAAGATTTGTCATATTATATATAAGCACCAAGGCACAAGAGCCAAGATGACCTAAATATCATGTCCATTTTGATATAGAAATTTGTATAACCATTAGAGCATAAATGTTGTGATGACATGAATACACCTTGCATATAAACACACAAAGCAGTTGAGAGGTCATCCTTGTTCCCATGTGAGTTACCCACAGTGACCCTTTATCGTTAACATCCTTGGGTAACATCTCATTTCACAGTAGGAGTAAGAAACCACTCAAAATACAAAGTTAGACCCAACTTCTCTAAAGCATATGGGTATCAAACATCGAGGTACACATGGTGATCCAATCATGATGGAGGCACTTATAGTGGACACCAATTCAATCTAGAGTTTTTTAGAGAGATTAGATTTTCACTTAGACACAAAAAAAAAATAAAAGATTATGCCCCCAATCATTGCCATCTTAGATCCATGAAGGACTTCATTAATTAGCTCAGGGGACATAATATGCAAAAATCTCATGTGAAACAGTCAACATACAAAAAGATTTCAGCAGATCTTACAGATTGGTTTGTTTATAGTGTTGTAGTTTGCTTGTGTTTGTGTCAGTTGCAAAAATCCTTTTCTGGTAGGGAGACAGACAAAATGACTTGGATATTGACTTGGATATGACTCACTTGATGTATTGAGGACCATAGGATATGACTAGGATTTCCCCCAAGTTGTAAACATTGATTAGGTTCTGACTCTTGTTGCTTGGTGCATAAATCAACTTTATTGGATTGCAAGATATATACAAACTAAAACTAGACATAAAAATGGGAAATTACCAAGATTTCTTTGATAGATGGAGCATTTTATACAAGTGGTGCCCGTTTGTTGGGTTTTCACCATCTTGGCAGAGATTCTATTTTTTTCTACCAAGGCACCTGTTTACCAGGTTTTAACCAAGGCACTGTTTCTTTTTCTTCTTTTTTTATACTTTTGCATTTTTCAAATTTTTTAAAATTTTTTTTCCATTTTTTGATTTTTTTGTGTACCATCAAGGTGCCTATTGCTAGGTTTTCACCAAGATGATCATTTTTTAGGACTTTTTCTAAAATTTATATCTTTTTTCATGACATTTTCCACATGTTGAATATCTAGGCATATAATTTCTTTAGATGAAGAATGTTGATCAGTTCTTGGAGCTGTTCTCCTTCAGTCATTGAGAGTTGATAGGCTCTTGAGCCAAAAATAGCAGTAACAAAAAAGGGACCCAACTAGTTGGGTTCAAACTTCCCCTTGCATTCTCGATGGGATTGATTTTTAGTGTTCTATCTCAAGACTAGATCACTGACCTAAAATTCTCTGTGTCTGAGCTTCTTGTTGTAGCCTCTAGACATCTTTTTTTGATATACTCTGAGATGATCATACACAGGTTGCCTGTGCTCATCTAGTAATTCAAGTTCTTGTAACCTAGACATCTTGTAATCATCATTGGTTACCAGACCATGCATTCTAATCCTGAGAGATGGGATTTCAACCTCTATAGGTAGTACCACTTTAGTCCCATATACTAAAGTGAAAGGAGTAGCCCCAATGGACATTCTTATGCTAGTTCTATAAGCAAAGAGAGCTTAATGTATCATTAAATGCCATTCTCTCCCTATTTTATTAACTGCGCGGTACAAGATTTTCAATAAGTTCTTATTGGATGCTTAAGCTTGTCCATTCCCTTATGGATAGTAGAAAGATGACCAATATTGAATAATCTTGAATTTAGAACATAAGGAATCTAGGTCCTTGTTTTTGAACTGGCCTCTGTTATCAATGATGATGGAGTGTGGGATACCATACTGGCAAATAATGTAATTCAGGATGAACATAGAAATTTGTTTTCAAGTTGCTTGTGTCAAAGGACCTGCTTCAACCCATTTTGTAAAGTAATCAGTTGTTGTGATTATATGGGTGTAACCATTTTATGAATGTGGATATATGGCTCCTATGAGATCAAATGCCCATTGTTGAAAAGGCCATTGTGTTGTAAATGGAATCACATCTCTACCTGGCGCATGAATTAAGTTACCATGTGTTAATATTATTCAGAACAACAAAGAGGGTGGGGGGGAGCGGGTGAATCAGTTGTTCTAAGGTCCAGATGTACCAATTGAACTTTTAAACACTTCAACAATCTTAGATCTAATCACCAACACAACTCAGTTTCTAAAGTATATATAACATAAACATATAACATGTAGTCTACTATCCAAAAGTAATTAACTTGTAGAATATAGAAACATACACATCAAAGCATTCACACACGTATAACACCAGGATTTATAGTGGAAACCCAACTTGGGAAAACCATTTTGTAACATGTTACTGATATATTCACTCTTCTGAAGTGAACTCTATGAAAAGCCATCCTTGTTAAAGGTTTACAAACACACTGCTAGGTGTGACCTTGTTAAAGGATTGAAACACTTTGTCAAAAGTGACCTAGTTAAAGGATTTAAGTACATTCCATTAGAATGCCACCTTGACTAAAGGATTTAAATAATGACTGTTAGGTCAACCTTGATTAAAGGATTTAGCCTGATACAATGGTTAGAAAGTAACAATAGTTTCTGATCTAAAAAACATACAACTTACTTTGAAAATAATAGATCTAATTCACACATATATGTTGAATTACTGACTGAGTTCCATTTCCATCTCCATCACTGATCTGCTCAAAATTTGCTTCAAGAAATCACAACTCTGATCAAATCCTTCACAATTTCACCTTCAGACTTTTGCTTAGACTTGTCAGTCAATAACATCAACAACTTTAGCACATGTTGTAACCTCACAATTAGGTTTTCCTTTATACCTCCTCAATTGGGTAGATCCATGTTTTGCCACTTAATCTCCTTCATAGATCTTAGGTTTAGGTCAGATTCATTGAATCCTTCCAACATTTAAGTTCTTCATCCTTCCTTCTAGATACATCTTCACACTTCTCATTGAATCCATAATAAAACAATCTACCATGCATTAAATTCTCCATACAATCAATTAATAAAGTCAACATGATTTACATAACCCAAGAATTCAACTATGTTGGCTGGGAATCTCAATTCTTTCTCCAAATGTAAATTAATGACACTCAAACAATACTGAGTTCATCTCCTTGGTCATCACTGTGTAACTCGGTCATCTCTACAAACTGTCTCCCTCGGCTAACACTATTTTGCTCGGTAATTTCCTGTCGCTTGACATAAAATGATGTTCGATCACCACTAAATTTACTCAGCATATATTGGCACTCGGTCGACACTAACATCACTCAACTTAAACTAGATTTCTTCACTTTTGTTTGATTAAGCCTACTTCTTCAGTCTTTCTTCTTACTTAGATAAATAATACATTATCTTATCAATGTGCCAAATAATCAAGTACCCATTGAAGTATCAAATAAATCAACCTTTCCTTAGGTTCTCTTGTTATCTCCCTTGACCTAATCCTTTTCATCAATCAATAGATATAGTACTTTCTTAGATAGCAACTGTCTTACCAGTTAAGGTTTGACATCAATGACAATACACCAATTGTTTCAATTGCATTTTCTAACAATCTCCCTCTTTGGCATTGATGGCAACACCACATGAATAACACATGATTTACCAACCAATCCAAATAAAAATAAAAATAATGTCAGTGCATCAAAAATATTTATAATATCCTTAGATTCATTCTGATTCACAACAACTTAGCCTTGCTTGACCATTCACACAGTTACTCCCTCTGAATCTTTTCTGTATCACTCTCCCTTTGATTCTCTGAATCTCGGAACATATACCTCAGTGTACTTTATTTATGTGTTTTCATCTAAATCTCTCCCTCTTTGACAATAATGCCAAAGCAGTATCTAGAACTTACATCTTTCATATATAAATATCATCTTGTCAGTTCTATATCGGTATTTCTCCCTCTCTCATCTTTCTTATGACTGATTATCAACTTTTCCATACTTTTCACAACTCTAGGTAGCTCCTAAAGTGTGACCTTTCTTGCATCAATTTGTCAGATATTCTATGAAGCACATTTGATGCAGTGCTCCTAGTTGACCAGGCAGCCTCAGTTAGGGGAAGAGCCCCTAATTTACCTCTAAGATATTCATGAACATCCTTAGGTAAAGATTTTGTGAATATGTCTGCTAGTTGTTCCTTTGTATTCACATATTCCATTCTCACTTCTTTGTCTTGTACCAATTCTGTCAAGTAATGATACTTGATAGCAACATGTTTAGTCTTTGTGTGCATCACTAGATTCTTTGATATGTTGATAGCACTTGTGTTATCACATAAAATAACATCCAACTCAGTGATATCCTCTTTCATTCCTTTCAACAATTGCTTGATCCATACTAGATTTGAAAAATTCACGGCAACTGCTACATACTCAGCTTCTGCTGTAGATTGGGAAATGCAGATCTTTTTCTTGCTTGTCCAAGAGACTAATCTCTTTCCTAGAAAGAATGCTCCACCACTTGAAATTTTCCTGTCATCAACATTTCCTGCCCAATCAGCATCAGTGTAGACTCTCAATTCAAATTTTTCATTCTTCTTGTAGTACAATCCATAATCTTCTGTCCCTTTTAGATATCTTAGTATTTTCTTCACTGCCATCATATGATTTTCCTTAGGATTGGTAGAGAATATTGCCACAATCCCAACTGCTAGGGCTATATACGGTCTGCTATGGACAACATATTGTACCTTTCCAATCATGGATCTATACAAGGTTTGATTCACTTCAGTAGTATCATCAGTTTTAGATAGTTTCTATCCAGTAGCCATAGGAGTACTTACTGGTCTAGAATCCTCCATACCAAAAGTTTTCAGTATATCTTTGACATATTTAGATTGTTTGATAAAGATACCTTTCTCCATCTAATAGACGTGCAATCCAACAAATAATTTTATCTCACTAAACATAGACATCTCAAACTTGGTTTGCATCTCATTTGAAAATTTATGACATAGGGCATCTTGTCCTCCAAATATGATATCATCCACAAAAATTTCATCTAACAAAATCCCTTTACCTTCTTCATCTTTCATGTACAGATTGTTGTTGTCATTTGTCCTTGTAAACCCAATCTTTATCAAATAATTGTGCAACCTCTCATACCATTCTCTGGGGGCTTGTTTCAATCCATATAGTGCCTTGTTCAATTTGCAAACCATATTTTTCTTGTTTGGATCAACAAATCCTTCAGGTTGTTCAATGTATACTTCTTCTAATATACCATTCCGAAGTGCAGATTTCACATCCATATGATATACTTTGAAATATCTGTATGCAACATATGCAAGTAGAGTTCTCACTCCTTCTAATCTTTCTACAGGGGAAAATGTTTCCCCATAGTCTATTCCTTCTTCTTGTGCATAACCCTTGCATACCAATCTTTCCTTATTCCTTATGACTTGTCCATGTTCATTAAGCTTGTTTCTTAATACCTATTTTGTTCCAATAACATTCTTGTTTTCTAGTCTTGACACCAAAGTCCAAGTATCATTCTTTTCTATTTGATCTATTTCCACATTCATACCTTGAATCCAGTCTTCATTCTCTAAAGCATCTTTTACTGTCTTAGGCTCAAACTCACATAATAAACATGTAGGGTCTTTCAACATACTTCTGGTCAAGACTCCAGATTCCTTATCTCTAATGATTTGCTCAGGCTTATGATGTCTTCTCACATACTATGCCAATGTAGGTTTAGATTTCTTTTCTTCTTGATCTTTAGGTTTATCATGAAAATTTTAAGTTCCTGCTTCTGATTTCTTGATAGCATCCTCTTGATGCTCGACATTGCTTACCTATGACTCTGCATCTAGTGTAAGTGTGTTACTTGCCTCTCCTTCTTCCATGTAGACAAAAGATCTACAATCTTTAGGTTCTTGTTTACCTTCTTGTTCATTCCTCTCTTCATGTTCATCAACTCTCATATTTGCACTTTCCACAATTTTGTTAGTGTTAGAATTCAAACACTTATAAGCTTTGCTCTTAGTGGAATAACCTAGGAATATGCCTTCATCAATTTTTGTATCAAATTTTCCATTCCTATTATCTTTTAGTATATAGCATTTACTCCCAAAGATTCTAAAGTATTTCACATTAGGTGCATATCCATGCCATAATTCATAAGGTGTAGCATTTGTACCTTTCTTGATTTGTACTTGATTTAAAGTATAAACAGTTGTACTCACAAATTCTCTCTAGTATTTTTGTGCAACATTCTTCTCAATCATTAGTGTTCTTGTACAATTCATAAATGACCTATTTCTCCTCTCAGCTATACCATTTTGTGGAGGTGTTCTAGGTGTATACATCTATCTCTTGATTTCTCTATCATTGCAGAACAGATTGAACTCATTTGATATAAACTCTCCACCTCGGTCTGATCTCAAACATTTTAGGCTTTTACTTGTTTCTTTTTCAACTTTTGTGAAATACCACTTAAACAACTGAAATGCATAAGATTTTTCTTTCAAAAACATTACAGTCATCATCCTAGTGTAGTCATCAACAAACATAATGAAGTATTTAGCACCATAATAACTTTGTACACCCATAGGTCCACAAAGGTTAGTATGAACCAAATCCAAAATATTTTCAGAAGTAAATGTCTTGCTCTTGAAATTAGACTTTGTCATTTTACCCAACTGACACTGTTTACACATTACATTATCAGGTTTCTTCAATCTCGGCAAAACTCTAACTTTCTTCTTTTTACTAATATTTACCAAATTGTCAAAGTTTACATGACATAGCCTCTTATTACATAACCATACATCATCAAATTGTGAAAACAAACATGTCTCTTTAGATAGATCTAGATAGAACAAGTTACCTCTAGTATGTTCTCCACTTCCAATTAGTTCACTAGTAGCATCAAATATTTTAGCCTTTATGTGATGAAACTCCACTCGATAACTAGTTTGTTAAGTTGTGCAACACTCAACAAATTGTAGTTAAGACCTTTAACCCAATAGGCATTTTCACATGTAATCTTATCAGTTAGCTTAATTGATCCTTTACCTCTCAAAGGACATGGTGCATCATTACCAAACTTAACACTTCTACCTTTGTAATGATCTAGGGTTTCAAATTTACTTTTATCACCAGTCATGTGATGTGAGAAACCACTACCAATAATCCATTTATCACCTTTACTCACATAAGAAATAAGTGCAGTTTTCTCATCTTCATCAGAATCATCTTTCATAGCAACATAAACTACTTCAATATCAAAATCATCACTATCATTGTCATTGTCCTGTTCAGCAATATAAGAATATTTCTTACCTTTTTCCTTATAGTCTCTGTACCTTCGGTGATCTCTATTATCTCTCTTATCCTTGTACTTGCTTTCTCTTTCCTCATCCTTGTTATTCCTGTAAGGACATCTTGCTGTAATATGGCTAACTTTGTTATATGAAAAACATATTATAGGAAGTTTACCTTTATATTTGCCTTTTCCTCTTTTTAATTTTCTAGCCATGAGTGCTTCAAGATCATCTAGTTCCTCATCAGAAGTATCACTATCACTTTCACTATCACTTTCACTTTTAACACATTTTTCTTTTTCTCTCTTAGATTCATGCAAAACCATTTGTGACTTGAATGTAGATTCAACATTAGGAATAGTGTAGTTATCATAGTTAGATAGCTCAAAAGCAGTAAGCTTACCAACAAGACTTTCCAAAGTTAGAACATTACTAGGGTTAAATCTTGATTCTTGAATTACAGAAATTATGATAGCATAGATAGGAAGAAAAGTTCTCAATACCTTACCAATAATAGTCTCATCATCAATGATTCCATTAGCTCCTCTAATAGCATTCACTATCTCCTTAATTCTACCATAGTACTAAGAAATATTTTCACCTTCTTGCATTTTCATTTCATCAAACTTACCTCTCAAGCTTTCAGCTTTTGCTGTCAGTACATTTGTATCACCACCATAGATGGTTGCAAGAGTATCCCACATTTTCTTTGCAGTAGTGCAATCTTTGATATCTTCAAATTTAGGATAGCTTAAGGTAGATGTAATCTCCAACATTTCTTGATTGTGTTCTTGTTTTGCTTTCATCTCCTTGACAGTCAAAGGTGCAGCAGGTATAACATAGTCATGTTCAACATAATACTTCACCGAATCACCAATACTAGCTAGATGCAGTTTCATTAAACTATGCCATGTAGGGAAGTTCTCCTTGTTCAACTTCGGTACCTCCTTTTTATACATCTTGATCATTAGCTTCAAGTACCTTTAAAATTTTCTCTGTAAGCACTAACATCTCTGATACCAATTGTTAATAGTATTTAGAACAACAAAGAGTGGGGGGGGGGGGGGGTGTGAATCCATTTTTCTCAGGTCTAGATGTACCAATTGAACTTTTAAACACTTCAACAATCTTAGATCTAATCACCAACACAACTCGGTCTCTAAAGTATATATATCAGAAACATATAACATGCAGTCTACTATCTAAAAGTAATTAACTTGCAAAATATAGAAACATACACATCAAAGTATTCACACAAGTATAGCACCAGGATTTATGGTGGAAACCCAACTTGGAAAAAACCACTTTGTAACATGTTACTGATATTTTCACTCTTCTAAAGTGAGCTCTGTGAAAAGCCAACCTTGTTAAAGGTTTACAAACACACTGCTAGGTGTGACCCTGTTAAAGGATTTAAACACTCTGTCAAAAGTGAGCTGGTTAATGGATTTAAGAACATTCCATTAGAATGCCACCTTGATTAAAGGATTTAAATAATGACTGTTAGGTCAAGCTTGATTAAAGGATTTAGATTGATACAATGGTTAGAAAGTAACAGTAGTTTCTGATCTAAAAAAAATACAACTCACTTTGCAAATAATAGATCCAATTCACACATATATGTTGATTTAATGACTAAGTTCCATTTCCATCTCCATCACTGATCTACTCAAAATTCACTTCAAGCAATCACAACTCTAATAAAATCCTTCACAATTTCACCTTCAGCCTTCTGCTTAGACTTGTCAGTCAATAACATCAACAACTTCAGCACATGCTATAACCTCACAATTAGGTTTTCCTTTATACCTCCTCAATTAGGTAGATCCATCTTTTTCTGCTTGATCTCCTCCGTAGATCTTAGGTTTAGGTCAGATTCATTGAATCCTTCCAACATTTAAGTTCTTCATCCTTCCTTCTAGATACATCTTCAAACTTCTCATTGAATCCATAATAAAATGATTTGTCATGCATTAAATTCTCCATACAATCAATTAATAAAGTCAACATGATTTACATAACCCAATAATTCAACTATGTCGGCTGGGAATCTCAATTCTTTCTCCAAATTTAAATTACTGACACTCGGTCAATATTGTGTTCATCTCCTCAGTCATCACTGCATAACTTGGTCATCTCTAAAAACTATCTTCCTCCACTAAGACTATTTTTCTCGGTAATTTCCTATCGCTCGGTATAAACTGATGTTCGGTCACCACTAAATTTACTCAACATATACAGGCACTCAGTCAAAACTAACATCACTCGGGTTAAACTAGATTTCTTGACTTTTGCTCGGTTAAGCCTACTTCTTCAGTCTTTCTTCTTACTTAGATAAACAATACATTATCTTATCAATGTGTCAAATAATCAAGTACCCATTGAAGTATCAAATAACTCAACCTTTCCTTAGGTTCTCTTGTTATCTCTCTTGCCCTAATCCTTTTCATCAATCAATAGATATACTACTTTCTTAGATAGCAACTGTCTTACCAGTAAGGTTTGACATCAATGACAATACAACAATTGTTTCAATTGCAGTTTCCAACAGCATGGACCTGACATTTCTTACAGTTCTTAGCATATTTCATGACCTCTTTCTCCATATCTAGCCAATAGTACCCCGCCCTAACGAGTTTTCAAGATAATGTCAAACTGTTGGAATGTGACCCACAAATACCTTCGTGGACTTCCTCTAATGAGTGTTTCAACTCTTCTCATTCTAAACATCTAAGGAGTGTACCAACCACACTTCGTTTGTATAGATCGTTACCAATGATGACATACTGCGACATGTTTTAGACACTAATACAAAAACAAAAATATATGACTCAACAAACTACTAAAAATTGTAGATAAATGACTAATTTTGATCACGTGACCATTAGTGGTTTATTGCCAGTCATTTATCTCACGACCAAATTTATGACTAAACTATTTTAGTCATTGATTTGGTCATTTATTTAGTCATTGATTTAGTCGTTTATTTAGTCGTTTCTTTGGTCATTGATTTAGCCATTTATTTGGTCATTGATTTAGTCATTGATTTAGTCATTTATTTAGTCATTAATTTAGTCATATATTTGGTCATTAATTTAGTCATATATTTAGTCATATTAGGGCATGATGGAATCAAACCACCATCCTCCTACTTGTAAAGTAGGTGCTCTTCCATTGAGCTAGTACCCTTTAAAGAATAATCATACCATGTATACTAGTATTTTCCATATATCAAGTATAGTGTCTCATCATATGCACAACACCAATTAAACAACAACTAGTAGCCAAGCTTGTATTGTAGCCTTTGTAACTTACCATATGATACTTTCTAAAATTAAAAGATTAAGGATAATGTCTCATCTCAAACCAAACTTTTGCCAAATAAATTCAATAAAATACTAATATTTTGCTAATTTCTTCCATTTCTAATATTATAGGAAATGATAAAAACACTATAAAATATGATGATTATCATTGGCATTGTCAATCTCTTCCAAAAAGGCCAAAAAAAAACTAAGACCCATACATTTGCACTAAGTCATGTATTATTGGTGTGACTATGTGACATTACACAATTTGTCACTTTTTAGTTATAAGAAATACATTTCATTCAATTATAGGTAGTCATCATCAACACTAACAACTTTAAAGTAGAAACTATTAGTACAATATTATAAAAAATATTAGATATTAAATCAACAAGTGCTATAAAAAATATTAGAATGCATTCAACTCCAAAATCCTTTCTTTTAATATATATGGTAAAAAAATTGACTGTATCTCAAGATGGAAAAATAGAGACTTTGATTGCACGACAAAATTATTATATGGAGTGGGAAAACAAGACAAAAAAATTCTAACACTATATGCATCTCATATATGATGACCGATTCCATATAAAGGAAAAACTTTGCAACAACTGTATATTTAAACAAATAGGGACATGGTTCTATATATAATAGAAAAAAATCAAAAGGGACATGGTTGCAACAACTGTATATTTAAAAAAATAGGGACATGGTTGCAACAAAATACAATATTAAATAAATAGATAAAGAAATCATAGTAAGTATACAAAGTTATTCATAAACAAAATATTACATATCTTAATAGCATATGCACTTCAAAAATGAGTATTGGGTTACCTTAACATTGCACAAAACATGACCAGAAGAACATGCCCACTAAGAAGTTTGCATATAGTTAGACTGAATCTTACTAAAGCACGTACTCATACCCCAAAGTAATAGGAACATTATGGCATTATTAGGAATTATTAAGATTGTAAGAAGAACAACACTCACAACAATAGAAATTGAAGAAACTAACAAAGACTATTAAATGATGCCATATGGGAAAAATAGGTCTATTAGGGAATGCATGGACTCAATAGGTAGGTTAGCGGTTTGAATTAATATTTTTCTATCATAAGGTCTTAATAACAAGACAAAATGTTATTTTTCAGTTTCAAGAAAGTCTTTTTTTGTTGTTTGAGTATTTGGAAATCTAGACCATATAGTTGAATCATATTATTAGATGTAGAGTGTAATGCTAATCACTGATTAGGTGTTACATTCTCTGATAAATCCTTTTTACATAATGTACTTGCACTTTTAGCTTGAAAAGAGCTAAGTTTTTTGAGAATGGGAAGTCAACCACTTATTCATAGCTTTGAGTATGTATTGATTGTCACAGTGCAACTAAATTCATCTCCAAGATTGTTACTAGAGAAATTGATGTGAGAGATGAAAACCAATTCCATATTTTTAAATAGGGACATGTTCTTATGGAGATTATTGGTGATGCTAAATGAACTAATCTTAAAAATAAGTGATTAATGAATAGGAGTTAAGTTTTGTCTAATTTTCCTTGAATGAATATGTTCTTAACATGATTATTTGTTGCTTTATGCTTATTTAAAAGGTTTAAATTTGTTTGAGAAAAGTGATGCCCTTGTGGGCTCTTCTAGTAAATTTGTTGTGGTTTGGCAATGCAACTTAAAGTTTGGAGTATATTAATTATGTTATATGCTTTGTGGATAGAAACTAATGGTTGGATAATGACATGGTGACATATTTAAACTCTGTGACAAACATGGATAATGAATCTATGAACCTTTTAAGGTCTGGTTCAATAGGTACAGTCCAAATATCTTTAAACAGTAACACTGAATACCTATGAAAGTTTGAACTATGATCAGATTTATATGGATGGTAAATACCCATCCCTTCCTCAGGTCAACTCATGACATTCAACAACTGAATTTTCTCTAGATGATATTTTATCATATAGATTAGCTTCAGCTTGCTAAGACAGGGTAGTTCCAGTATTGTTCATTATAACTGGAGGATCATTATTTTTTGTCATTGAATGTCCCATGTCAAAGGCCAAGGTATATTGTGATGATTTAATATCCAAAATTTAAACTGTATGATCATATCCATATGTTTTATATGAGATCAAGGCTTCCTCTGCTGTATTTGGGTATATAATGCCCATCTAAAACTACTTCAAATCCTACATTGGTTCTTTAGCTACATCCATCCTTAATCAAACACCTCTTGGATATTTCCAAAAATATTACATACTTATCAAGACATTAGCACAACATAGATAAAGCCAAAATTCAAATTTTGATAGATAACACTTACCAAACACAATGATTGAAAAACCAATCACAAACACCCACTTCAACACATTTCCAATTGCATGAATGTGCGGTGCAACACGCTCCAAGGTATTTATGGCCAGCTACAACCAAGACAAATGCACTAATAATTGTTACCAATTTCATGATTAGAAAGAGCAATTTGAGTACAGAAATTTTTTTATAAAAATTTATGTAGAAATGCAATATTATGTTAATGGTAACACAACTGCTTGATAAAATACCTGATTATAAAGATGATAGAACATTCCAACCCCAAAAATATCAAAAAGGAACTTAAAAAGACCGACTTTAGAAATTACATCCGCAAAACCATGGTGCAATAGTTTAGGTCATTCAATCTACAAAAAAAGGAATTAGCATTTTTTTATCAGTCACGACAGACCTTCTTAAAATGGAGAACAACCAATCAGCTAATTGAAAAGCTTTTCCTGCATAGAGCATTGCTTTGGAATTTCAAACATTTCTCTGAATTGTGCAACTATTTTATTTTTTAAAGATTTTATAGATTATGAAGTAAAGAACACGAGGAACTTACAATAATGCCTAGCGGAAGACAAAAAAGCAATATAATGATTTTCCATACCAATCTGCAAATAGAGAATGCCAAGAAAAAACACATGCCAATGCCAATCAAAAAATGAAAGCAAGCTGAAATATAAGGAAAATCATAATAGTCACAATAGTGAAAAGGTTATAATGTCTAGAAATAACTAATGTATAGCTGAAGTAAACATGGAATTCACAAATATTACCAAGCAGATAATGTCATACCATAGCTTTCTTTGAGTATACGCTTCTATATGTGAACGCAATGTTTGAAATCATTGCACTGATGAAACCAGTTCAATTGAAGGACATCTTAGTCAATGATGCCATGGATACACCTACATTTGGAAGAAACAATATTATATTTTAACAGTTTCCTTCATTTAAGACAAAAAAAATTGATATTTGAACTACAAAACCATAACTACCAATGAACCATTGTCTTGTTTCTTACCAACCACGACGAGGGTCAAAGATAACCATAGTGTAAAAGGGATTTGTTGTCCAAATTTTTTTTGAGAAGGAGAAACATTGAAGAAAGGTTCCAAAGATGGACAACAATAAGACTTCGTTAATCAAAATAATATGAACACATTACAATAAAGAATTCAAAAGAAAAAATATAACAACAAAATATTGACATATCAGACCTGCATAGAAAAGACTACTTAACACACCACCACAAAAATGGCCTTAGAACATAATATACATGCAACAAATAATTTATAAGTAGCATGCATATGCACACAGTAATGATGGAATTGGAGGAACAAACTATCTCAAAAAATAGAAAATATCAAATATTGAACACTTTAAAGAATATATGTCATTACAAACTTCTAAATTTATATAATATACTTTTTAATGTGCCTAATGAAAAAGATACTGACAAATATGAATGTGTACTGGGTGAGAACCCGATAACTTAGGATTGTAAGATAAGTCTTAACAAAGTACAATGAGCTCACTTTTGACAATTTTTGGGTCTGAATTTGATATTGGGTATGAACATTACCCACAACAAAATATAATATTTCATTAATCTCAACATAACTGTAAGAGGTGTCACCAAGCTTCTTGTCAATAACTCCAAGGGTTGAATTTCCTCATTAGCTGCATTAAGTTTGGAGCAACCACCTCATAAACCATGCAACACACTATGCCATAATATTTAATAAATGTTTCTATGTAAATAAGGAAATATAATAGAGCCTGAAGAATATCAAAATAGAAAGAGACCACTGCAAAAATGACAATTGTGAAGGAACTCAGGTGTTTTATCCCTAGATGAGTCTTTTTGGCAAGGCCAAGTTTGTTGAATATGAAAGGTTTTTGGTTCAAACAAAGATACACTTGAAACAAAAAGGGAATTTTTGAAAAAGAGAGAAATTCCTCTATGACAATATACCAACATGAATTTGTAGTTGGTAGACCACACGAGTTATATGAAGGTCCCTGCTCCATTCAAAATTTAAAAATTGAGTAGTAACAAGGTACTTATACTTGTCATCATTATCTGAGTTTCCTATGTCAATGGCTCCAATGAGTTTGGTATCTCTGCAAATCCACAAGAGTCAAGAATATATTCAAAATTAGAAGAAAGGGAAGATAAAAAATTTATAAAGTAATAGGTTCCCCTTTATCCCATGGGGTAAAACCTTTTCCAATGATATGATTAATTATGGATGGATCAAAGTTAGATGTTTACTTTTCTTTCCATCCGTACCCTTCTTAGTTTCCTTCATGGTGAAGCATCAACAACACAAGATAATCTCTTATCTTTATTCCCCATGGGGGAGTCTAAAATACCATCAACAATTACAATCACAGTGAGAAGTTGATCCATATTAGAGTGGAGAAATCTCCAATACCTAAGTGGACTTTCAAATGCTTCAAGTTTAAGACACCCATTCGAAACTTCTTCATAAGAAGTGGAACCATGTTTGTGTACCTCAAGGTGGATTTCACATGTTCATATAAAAAAGGTGGGCATCATTTCTTAGAATAATGGAAAGATGCATACTATGGAAAGCCACATACTAACAACAAAGTTACAAACAAATTTGAAATTAGACTCACATTGGTAAGAGATTGGATGCCTAAATTAAATGGTCTAGATGATCTTGGTCCTTTTTCCTCTGATATTATTCTACTACTAAGTTCTTCTTTGATTAGTTGAGTCTCTCCTTTTAGAGAGTCATTTCTCTATCTGGCATTGTGATGTGGAGGCTAGTGGATCACCTTCAAGTCCCAATCAATAAGAACAAATTCTTCCATTAGTTAAATTGATACAACTTATCACATAGAATTAAGGTTGAAAAACACCCTACTAATCAAGCCTCTCCTTCCACTAGGCTCCACACCTTAATCATACCAACACTCTTATTTCAAATCACAAAAACCTCTGCAACTCTTTTCATGAACATTCATTACTGCACTATGACTGTCCTCATTTATTTCCTCCTAATACCAATCAATAGATCCTTTCTGCTCCTTCACCAAAACTAACCAACCTTGGGCACCACCTATGCCTCACACAAAATTGGATTCATAACATATCTCTCTCAACACTATAGACTCACAATCCACCACATCAACTCCTTCAATCTTCTCCAAAATAACTCTATGCAATGAAATAGAAAATTTATTTCAAAACTACCACCTTGTTGTTAGTTTGATAGACCCGTACTTAGAGGTAAATAAATTTTGAACTGGACCTTATTTCTTCAATCGCTCCAGTGAGAGTATGTAAAAATAGGTTTCTAATAACATATAAAAAATAGAGAAAACTCCAACGACGGGATTGAGAGATATTGCCTCCACACTGAGACTTTATTTTCTATGACAGTCACAACTTGCAAATTGATTGATAACAATCACTTTCTTCCATTGTTGCATGTGCAACACTATGAAAAAATCCCTACAAGAAATAGGGGAACAAAATACATTGGAAATCCTTTTATCTTCCCAAGATGAAGGCCCATGCACCAAAAAAATCAAAGTAGCTACATCAAAATGCCAACTTCAATACCTTGGGCGAGGGTTTATAACAATTTTTAGAAAAATGGCAATAAATTTCTATATAATCAATGAAATTGACTCATTCAAATACCAAATCAAAGGTGATTCAAAAATATTTCATCTGACAAGGATGGATCAATACCACATTAAAAGAATTCAAAACAAATGACTGTTCTCAGACCATAAAACTCTGTCAAAAACCAAGATTTGCAGAAAATTATATTTTATTACTTCTCCTTCCTAATACCACGACCCACTCTACCCTTTTTTTTTGGAAAATACAATCATATTTAAAATACTCTTGTTCATCCCAACCGAACACAACCAGTTACAACCAGCTTTTGGGCGTTTACAATATAATTCTCCAACTAACCATGGGATTTCAAATTTAAACTTTGTAGTTTCTCTCCAAAATCTACTTAAGCCTTCTCAATGGCTTTAAAAGCACTCCAAGGCCTTGAACATCACTAAAATGATTAAATTATCTTATTCAAAACCTAATAGACCTAGTACCCAACCATTATTATTCTTTTCACATATGGATCCCTATTACATCCCCTAGGATCTCTTAGGCCCATTGAATCATTTAGATGCCTTGTTATAGTCTAATTCCTTTTAAGGCTTTATTACATCCATTTAAGCCTATTAGACCTTTACATAACATCATTAGACCAATATGTCTCATTGGTCCATTTGTCATCCTTCCAAGGGCCTTTCAATGACCCTGCATGCAATGGTTCTCCTGCACTTCATTGGTTTCCCTTTTTTATTTTAAAATGAATGCTCATGGTGGGTTTGTATTATGAGCTACTTAATTTATGTCTTTTTCCAGTTGATATTTAGTAATTTTTGGTATTTTTCATTGTCTCCTTGAGAAAAATATCAATGAAGAGGCAAGCATTGCATTTAGGCACAACTTGTTGATACAAGCTTCATCATTCTAGTTGATATTTGTCTCAACATTTGATCTTTTGTATTTATGGAATGTAAACAATTGTTGTGGCCACCCTTTGTCAATTACAAAATGTTGGTGTGTTTGAGATGACAAATATTAACATGTTTTGACCTTTTATAGACTATTTTCATTACTAGATATAATTTTTTTTGCTAATGGAATTCCTAATATGGCCAAAAAGATGATGGATAGTACTAGTATTTGGTTTGGTGTGAGGCTAGGGAGAATAATTCATGTTACCATTTTGAGTATAAACAAGTACAAATTTTCCTAGCACCAGAATTATATTTTCTCGATTGCTGCAAGTTATTTCAACAGCTGTAAACTAATATGATTTGACTATAGAGTCACTAGTACATTTGAGGTTGAATTTCGATGACCATTTGTCAGATTTGCAATGCCCATTTGTCGACATTTTGACATATGTGTCCATCACCATTTTTGTGTTGGAAATTACAATGGAAGAGGTAACCGTCAGTATTCTGACACCCCTTTCCATCGAAAACTTGCCCATGAATACCAGATTTGTTATGACATTTCCTACGGTCCATCTATTAGAAATCTAACAAGAAGACCTATCTAAAATATAACATGGTTGTCGCAATTACCTATCGAAAAGAATTACTTTTCGATATTATAACTATTGGAATAGTGACATATCTGCAGCCATCGTCCGATAGATAAACTTGTCGGTGCTATAGCATTACTGTCGCTAGAAGCTATCAAAAAGTACATATCTCTGACATTAGGACTTTCAAAAGAGCGATGGTATGGCAGTATATTACTGACAGGTAACCCTGTCGGAGATATAGCATTCCTATTGTAGTAATTGTTGAAAAGTAATTTTCTCTGACATTTTATCTTTCGGAGAGGCAACGGGTTGGAGTATTGTCCAATGGGAAACATTGTCAGATATATAGCACTACCATCAAAATAAGCTATAAAGTGTCAAAAAAGTGACAAATATGCATGTTAAAAATAAGAAAGCTCAAGAGACCATCATAGGTTGTCTCTTTCTTCGGTCTATATTATTGACATAATGTTTTACCTTTCATTAGCTCATCAAATCCAGGGATTTGAAAGAATTTAATAGAATATTTTCATGACAACGTATATTATTTAAGTTGACATTGCACGAATTTATCTACTTCATGCACTTGTAGACTATGAGGACGGCAATAAAGAAGCATCTCCTCCCATGGCCTACATTACTCAAGCCATGGGAGGGGATGCTTCTTTATGGCTATCCTCACAGTATAAAAGTGCGTGAAGTATATAAATTTGTTTAACATCAAAATTAAATAATGTACGTTATACATGAAAATATTCTATTAAATTCTTTCAAATCCCCGAATTTGATGAGCTAATGAAAGGTAAAACATTTTGTCAACAAGATAGACCGAAGAAAGAGACCAACTATGATGGTCTCTTGAGCTGTGTTATCTTTAGTCCTAGCTACTGGGTAAGGCCTGGAAGACTTATACCTGTTGATCATCAAGAATGATCACCGCCTTGCATTTATGTAAACTACACAATATCTAATATAATTGATCCTTGTCTTGCAAAAAAAATTTACACTTGTGCAACTCATCAATACTGGAGGCCTAAAGTAATTTTATACGATCACTAGATCATTTTGTGCATGGATGAGAAACAATATCCAAAGTTTCTAGATAACTATTTTTGAGAAGAGGAATGAGTGGAGGCCAAAGAAGGGATAATTGTGAAGGTTTTATAGATGTAGGTTACTAAATCATCATCTCTGCACTGGTACTCAATCTGGTCTCCACTCCATATACATCTTCTCAGAATCTAAAAAATCTCCATCATTGATTCCTGTCATTTTTTCAGCATCTCCGTGGACTGAGACCTTAAATTATTGAGCTTCTCTTTGTTTCGAGAATAGTTTAACATTCTCTACTTAACAGGGCCAACCACGTGAAGGTGGAAGCTCATCTGGCCCCTCCTAGGAGCCTCTTATGACCCTTTACAACATTTTATGACCTCTACGATGTATTCTTAGGGATTGTAAAGGGTCATAAAGGGTCATAAGGGGTCTTGGGACACAAGAACTAAGAAACATAAATGTAGGCATCATGGTCACAATTTTTTGGAGACACAACATAATTGAGTGGTATTCCTAGATGATGCAAAGCAATGGTTTCTTTGCATCATTTGGGAATACCACTCAATTATGTTGTGTCTCCAAAAAATTGTGACCATGATGCCTACATTTATGTTTCTTAGTTGTTGTGATATCTACATCATAGTGTATAGTTGTTGCAGTAGCAGAGCCTATATTCCACAATAGAAAGGAAGACATCTGTTTAGCCTGGGTCTGGATCCTACCCCAATTGTCGAAGGATCTAGGGCTAGGCTAGAAAGATGTCTTCCCATTCTGTCTGCAACATTGTGTCCATCCATGATCTCAGGAATATCATCGTCTTTCCACTCTTCATTTGCCAAAATATACCACTTCTTCAAGCTTGCAGAGTAATCTTATTAATAAAAGAACTCTTGCCAACATTAGGGTACCCACATATCAAAATAATTGATGTTAATGGTGCTTGTGCTCAAGGATATCGATTCACTACTTTGAAATGGCCAAATCATTTTTATTTCAGTTGTAGAGAAAAGGAGTGGGAGAAAATGAGTGGGTGAAAGATGATCGAGTGAGAGAGAAGGCATTGCATTTTATTTGATCATGAATGCTCTCTGAAATGACCAATCATGTTTTCTATTCAATTCTTTTGGGTGCTTTTTTTCCCATATTTAGTAGATAAAAATCATGGCGGTAGCCACTTAGCCATCTTTTTGATGTTCCGAGTATTTTACAAAGATGTAGGTATGTGGATTTATCATTCAGTTGCTTGTAGTTATTGGTCAAATGCAAATATTTTGTGAAGTTGAAAGGGCAAGATATCAGTTTGGTGTTTTCAGTTTATGTTAAAAGTTGATTTGGTAAAATCCTCAAAAAAACACACTACATGTTCTAAAATGTAAAGAAGTTGAATGTTAAATGTAAGATATATATCTCATCCATAGTAATCAAAAGAAAGGACATGAAACTTATAAGGAGATTTACCAATCCAAAAATATAAGCGAATAGGAAACATGATTGGTACCTTATGAATTGGTTTTTGAGGTGCACAATCTTCATCAATCTCCTCAGAAGAAGACCCCTCCTCACGAAAAATGCATTTAACACAAAAAAAAAATCTACAAAACTGAACCAATGGCATGTTTAGAACAAAGAAATAGAATGATAATAATATGCTGAAAATTATATTCTATTTAATACACGCAAAAGGACCAGTCCCAACAATTCTTAAACATACTTTATCTGATATAATAATAACATGCTAATTAAACTGATAAAGGTGTTATCTACATTTAATCTACCAATTACTAATTACACAATTTTTTTTTTACAAAACTGAACCAATGACATGTTCCTCGCGGTGTGGTACAAGGAAGATTTGGCTATGAAAAAAAAAGTGAAATGACCTCATCATTTTTATTTTGATTGGATAGAGGAGTGGGAGAAAAGGAGTGAAAGCTGAGCACGAGAGAAGGTATGTGATTTCTTCATCTTTCGAGCATCTGGCATCATATTCAATCACAAATTTCAAATGCATTGCATTTTATTTGATCATGAATGCTCTCTGAAATGACCGCATTCTACTGGTGTCATGCCCTAGGCTGTGATTTATCTCCATTATTTGATGTTATTAGTGCTTGTGCTCAAGGATATCGATTCACTGTTTTCAAATGTTTGGATCATTTTCGTCATGCCCGTTCCTCTACATAGTCAGGAAATGTAACTATCTAATGATTATATGTAATGTTGAATGGATTAAATGATTTATTCTTGGTAGAAGTGAATGGAAGGAATAGTGTTGGTGTTAGGTTTCATTTATTATTGAATTCAATGGTTTCCAAGATGTGTTGAGGAGTTTGCTCCTTGTTTAATGTTAACTGTTCCTGCACAATCCACTCATACAATAGTGAAATGCTATGTGATTGACAATTTCATACAACTGGTCCCTTGGCATGTATTAAATACAATCTAGTCACTTATTTAATGCTTTGGAGACTACTGGTTTGACTATCCATGCGTTACCAGTGACTGAGATTCATTAAAGGATACAAAACCCTTCATTTTGGGGTTATTGTGTGTGGATTCAAATGTAGGTTTGATTTGGTTAATGTTTAGAAGAGATCAATAAAGTATTTAAAGACAATCTTACATGTTTGGAGAGGTTTGAGAGGCACTTATCATGACTTTACCCTCACAAACAATGACATAGATTGGTTTTACTAAGTTTCCTTTCTCTATTTTGAGGTTTCCTTTCTCTACCATAGGGGTACAGTCAGAGGGTTCATTGAAAAAATGATCCTTTGAATGGTTACTATGAATATGAATGATTTGATATAGCATATTGCTCATTTTACTTGAAGTTTGGAATAGCTTGTGCAAGGGTGAAAGTAGTTTTGATCATTTTGGTCGTGACTATTCCTCTACATAGTCAAGAAATGTAACTGTCTAATGATTATATGTAATGTTGAATGGATTAAATTATTTATTCTTGGTAGAAGTGAATGGAAGGAATAGTGTTGGTGTTAGGTTTCATTTATTATTGAATTCAATAGTTTCCAAGATGTGTTGAGGAGTTTCTCCTTGTTTAATGTTAATTGTTCCTGCACAATCCACTCATACAACAGTGAAGTTACAAAACTAAACCAATGACATGTTTAAAACAAAGAAATAAAATGATAATAATATGTTGAAAATTATATTCTATTTAATACATGCCAAAGGACTAGTCCCAACAATTCTTAAACATACTAGTTATATGATATGATCAATTGTTAATAAAGGTCTAATTCTGTAGATTGCTAGCACGAAGGAAGATTTGACCTAGCCAAATCTTCCTTGTACCACACAAAAAATGTGTGATAACTATGTCTACTCCAACCTTAATTATTTAAGAATTCATCATATCAGATAAAGTATGTTTAAGAATTGTTGGGAGTTCTATTAGACCTTTGTTGTAAACATGTCATTGGTTTTCAAATGTTTGGATTCACGTTTGTTGATATTATTGGCACGTTTAATGATGCCATTGTATATTTCTGGGATGCTCACTGAAATAACCACATTCTACTGGTGTCGTGCCCTATCCCGTGCTTTAACTCCATTATTTGATGTTATTGATGGTTGTGCTCAAGGATATCCATTTTTTTGAAATGTTGACTGTGGTTATTAAATGGACAGCCCATGAGCTTCTAGCTAGGCGTCATTTATATTGATAGCTTAGGGCATCAAATGTATTGTATCATTGATAGTTGAGACTTTGTTAAAAGGAAATAGGACAAAGAATGATTTTGATTTAGTTTCTCTATTTTGATCTCTAAGTGGCTTACAACCCTAGAGAAGTATATGCAGATTTACGGATGTAGTTGTAGGATATATAGCAACTGATAATTCACAAGAAATCCATGTATCCAATTTGAATAACAATTAATACAAAGAAATAGGGTCCTCCAATGGCCCAATCATTTGAACCTAACTGTCCCCTCAACCAGTGACCCTTTAAAACTGGGTTATCATGCAATCAGTGAGTGATCCTTCATTCTCCTAGTCTGCCCTGCATCTAAACATATTGGAAATACACAATACAGTGATAAAAAGTCTTTCACAATCCCCCTTCCCTCAAGGAACACTATCAACCATCCCTTCCACATAGCATTTCACTGTTGTATGAGTGGATTGTGCAGGAACAGTTAACATTAAACAAGGAGAAAACTCCTCAACACATCTTTGTTGTAAACATGCCATTGGTTCAGTTTTGCAAATTTGTTTTTGTGTTAAATGCATTTAAATGGAACATTAAGCATAGTAATAATATGCTTAATCTATTAGTAATTTTAGATTAAATGCCCATAACACCTTTATCAGTTTAGCATGTTATTATAAGATACTAAAGAAGACCTGCTATTTGTTAGAGAAATCTTCACTGTCCCCCACAATGAAGACAATGAAGATTGACCTCCTACCCCACAACAAAGAATATTGTAATAAGAATAAGATATAATATACTATTAGAATAAACTTTGAACAAAGACATGTAATGCTTAAGTTAATGATCTAAAAAGATGCAAATTTAGGAATTGAAAAAGAAGATAGTGGGAAGAAACATTTTTACAAATATGAAACGTGAGGAAAAGTAATAACATTAACAATGCCAAGATTCACAACATTAAATTTCACCCATGGATGAGTTTCTGCAGTAGGTTTCCCAACATCAAAAATATGTTGAGTTGCATTTGAGCTATACCTAAGAGTATCATGTAGAATAGACCCTAAACTTTGAAAGCATTCTCCAGCCTGGCAATTCAAAATTCAATCTAGGCAAGCATTAGTAAGTGAAATAAATTATAGACATCAACATCAACATCGTCATAATCATTAGACATAAATTATAGACATCAACATCAACATAATCATAATCATTTGGAGGGTATTTTTTTTGGATAGTAGTATGTTTCTTGAAGGTTTTTGTGATGCTTCTAAACTTTAAAGACATATTTTATGGCTTAATGATAATATAGATTAGTGTTTTGTTTTTTGATGGAGTGTTGTTGATCATTCATGTTCTTGAAGAAACTTTTGATTGTTTTAATTATCGAGTCTTGATGTTGTTTCTCAATGTGATATAGACTGACCACAAGATGGTTCAGTTGGTCCTCTCTTTCTTTTTAATCATTTGTCTTCTTCAGGGTGTAAGTGTCAATATGTTATAATCCAACCAGCATGTCATACCCCCACTTCTGGAAAACCTCATAGCATGCAAATCACAGCCAAAGACTTGGGTGATCAACATACACAAACAACGATTACCCTTACAAAATAATGATCATTAATATTCATTAATGGTGGGCGGTGATTCCTTGGTAATAAAGGCATTGACATCATTCATCATCTTAACCAAGTCATGGGTGGCGATCCTTGAAATAGCATAATTAGTAAAAGGAAATAACATAACATAATTTGGAGTGAGGGAGAAGGAAAATTAGAAAACAAAATATGGAATAATCAGGTTGGAATTGGAGAAGAACTCAGAAATAAACTTGAATTAGAAAAGAGCTAAGTTATCCGGTTCTTTATTTGAGGTTGGGTTCTGGTTCTACTTTTGTTCTTCTCTGGGTTCGACTTGGGTTCCTTTGATAGGAACTTGGGTGCTTGGGCCAATCCCGGGTGCACCTGTAGTATTATAAATATGATACATGAGGTATTTTATTCATAATTTTATAGGCTAACTCATTATTATGGTAACATGGGTATGACCACACTCCATGCCTTATAATGGTACTCGACATGGAGTGTGGTTCAAATGAAGTTGAACCAAATGCTAACCGTGATGGCTATGATCATTATGAAGATGAATATGAATATTAAATCTAAAATATGGCTTGTAATTTGAATTTTCATTGTGAATGAAGAAACTATAGATTCAAGTTGACTCATTCTATGTTGTAGTATATTTGTTCCCTAGATCTACCATATTATATATGTGTATCTTGTAAGGGACATCTTCTTCTCATCCATGTATCAGAGCTCGGTAAGAGTTCTTAGGAGAAAGACAAGATTTCAGTGGGAGATGGAGAAACCAATCTCAGAACACCACTTGAAGACTTGCAATGTTGAGAGTGGGATAAAGGCTACACTTGAGACCCTATATAAGGAACAATCTTATTGATCTTCACTTTGTTTCAAGAATAGTTTTATATTCTATACTAAATAGGGCCAACCACGTGAAGGTGGAAGCTCATTTGGCCCCACACCTCCCCCCCCAACATCACTCTAAATTCCCCATTAACATCTAACATTCATTCATTATTTCATCCATTAATAAAATGTAACATTCATTAATTATCACATGATAACATTCCTTAACATTCATTGACACATTAATAAAATGTAACATTCATTAATTATCACGCAATAACATTCATTAACACATTATAAAATTTATGAACATTCAATACTACATAATTAAATTCATTGGCATATAAAAATCAGCCATTATCAATTAAGGTGCATAGATGACCATCATTTCTTTTTTTTATTTTGATTTCTAGTTTTTAAGAAGTAATCGTTAAGAGGAGTATCGATATCATCATGATGATCATCTACTCTCTCATTAGATCTCAATGCATGCCTAGTTCTCTGTTGATGCAAAGGGGGGTCATCTGCAATAACATATAAAAGGGTTAAATTAAAAACATTGAAAATATTTTAAAGTATTTTAGTACTTTACAGGCCATAATCGTATAGCTCTTTACATGATCTAGTCACGTCATCAACATTAAGGTTAGTTTGTCTAGCCTCGGCCTAAACCTCAACCTACTCATTAACATTGACCTCTACACTCTCTATAGCTGCAATACAAATTGTTACATTAATCCAAACACCAATTGCAATTAAATTTGTATTACTACACCAATCAATTTAAGATGTTTACTTGTATTACTTTGATGCCCATCCTCATTGTCATCAACACGCACAGGTTGTGTACGACAAGAATCGACAAGCTGCATTTCAATTTCATATGCATTCATGTTATCATTTTTTTCTTACTTAAAACAAATTTACTCACTTTATGTTGGAACTTAACATCAAATAAACTAATTGGTAAATAATTAAATTTGAAATATCATCTATTTAGCTTACTTACCGTGACAGATCCATCAGTAGAACCTTGTGCACTTCTTATTCTTTCTGCCACAGCTTTATAGCCTTGTTGGAAGCCAATTCTCTTGTCCTCTTCTGTGAGTCTTACATTGAAATTCATGCCCTACATTTTTGCTTGGTATCGTCAAATTTTATTTTATTATTTCATCAAAACAAAAAAAGATTTCAAATTATAAATAAATATTATAAAGATCAAAGAATTATTTTCAGTGTTAAAAGCCATCTACAGGTTGTATTTTTCCTCATTCAATTTTGACAATATTAACACTTACAACTCATGCAAAAAGTTTCGAATAACCACCAGAGCCTAGCTTGTGTTGCCCCTGCTTTTGTAGTCTTGCCTTTGTTGCCTTTGATGTGTCAGGCAATCTATAAAGAGATTGAAATATGTTAGTTCATATAAATATGAAGAGTATTTAGTACACAATTACATTCTTAACAGTATCACATACCTTTTCTGTTCTCTGGTGGTGTATTTCCTTTTTTTATTTTAATTTTCTCATTCGCATCCAAAATAAGAGATTTCCACTCTAAATTAGTAATGCAAGGGGGGCACTAGTAATTTGGGTTTTTGGTTAATATACACCTGTACTGGTCCCTAATATACCACAAACATAACCCAACTTTTTGAAGGAGCTTACCCTTCTCAAATGCACGAGGTCCAAAAAAGTTTGTCATACTCTCTTCGAGATCATCCTTTAACTTTTGATTTTGGGTTTTCCACCTTTTAAGAAAAAAACATTGTTAGATTAAAAAATGGATGTAATGATAACTATCCTAGCAATGATATGAAATCAAAATAGTGGATTGGGGTTTTAGTTCGGATATGATGTTCCACCCTGTACAGATGGTGGGCCCAAATATCCACAAACACTCATCATTAAGTTTACCATAAAAAATATCATTCCTTGCAAAATAATCATGGGATCATTAGTCGAAGGATATAATAGTATAAAATAAGAATATAATAGATGTAAGCTTCTCATATTGAATGCAAGGTGTAATTAACATATGATTGTATGTAAAAGAAAGGTCCAATCTTTAAAGTACCTGGAAGTTTTTCTATTTTCAAGGGAATTCCTTCTTCATCACTCACAAGAAATATGCAATCCTTCACCATTCTCGTACTAGGAATACTAGTACATCTAGGAAAATCACCATCAAGTGTTGCATCCCCTGTTACATAAATTGAATCCATTACAAAATGACCCTAAGAAAGAACACTTCAAGGGAAATAAACACACACACACACACACACACACACACACACACACACATATATATATAATGTGATAGAGAAAATAAAATCTATGTACGAGTAGGTGGTGCCATGGCATCTATGGCCATACTACATGTTGTTGACATTGCAGGACGTAGTACATTTGAGCCTGCCATCGTATGAGGTGGTGATAGTAAATGATCATTGACACGTGCTGAAGAATAAGATTGTTAGAGCATAATAAAAGTAGTGATTGCCATGGACAACATTGTTAGAGAGTAAAAAAAATATAGTCCAACATGCAATCTACCTGAACCAACTGCAGTACCCTCATCATGGTCGTGAGGATCAAAATTATGCAAAAAAAGCTGTAAAAGCAACACATCCGCTTATTTTTTAATGACATAAAAGACTACTATAACATAAAAACTATTATTGAACTTTTGTTATAATTAAAAATTACATTAATACTTACTCTGTAATTTTGAGATAGGTGCACCAGTTTAGTTGCCCTCTTTTGCGACTCAAGAGTCGAAGGGAATATAGATGCCAATTGAGCTAGTCTTTTTCCAATTTTGTGGAGGCATTTTTTAATTGTAGAGGCCGTCTCATCACAAGTAGCCAAATCAACAACTAGGTCCTTGTCAAAGGACTCCTCTTCAGGGACTGCGGGTTCCTTTCCCTTTCTCTGCTGACCACCTATCTGTGACAATAATATTACTAACACTATTAGAATTAATCTGAAATAGTGATGAAAAGAATATAATAAAAAACTTTATTTAACATTTTGCTTCTATCTAATTTGTAGTACAATAACAAAGAGGTTTACCTGCTGGGAAGAAGTGCATGCATGATCATCATTGTCCCCTCTACATGGTTGCTCCATATTGTGGTCCTGTGTTATTATTTAAAGTTAACCAATAATTAGAAAGGACTACATTAATAAATTTTATTAGAAGATGATGATGGAGATGAGGTGGATGGTAAGGAGACTCTCTAAATGTAGCTAGCAAAAAAACTCAATTATTTAATGGTACATAGTATGTACCTTCACCCTAATGATAGTGACATCATTTGTATCTATGCGATTCAAATTGTAATCAATAAGTAGCTCTTCCCCTGCACTTATTGATTTTATCACACATACAAATACATGATTTCTCTTGTGCACCTCAAATATGCAATTGGGTTGCTTAATAGTTGATAGAGGTCGCGTGCTATTTATAAAACCTACAATATTCCCTGATGCTTTTGGCCTTCCATCAATGTATATAGCCACTCTTTTACTTTGCTCATTGTCTTTTTGTTGAATATAATTTGCCGAGAGTGCATACCTATGCATACTTTTTTTATATTGAACAATTCAAATCCAACTTTTGTAATCGTAACAAGGTCCAACATACTCCATCAATTCAATAACTTTGTTGTAAGAGACCTTTATGTCATCCATGGAAAATAGGCTCAAACCATGTATTGACGATGGTGCAATACGATATATCTTGCCTTCAACACTAAAATTAGTGTTTATTAGAGAAAGTTCCTTGGGGACCCATTGTTTTTGTAGATTTTGGTACCTAGAGGGAACCTCGATGTCGCCTTTTCTCTTATCATCATAAGAACATGACCCCCCTTGAGCAAGGAAAAATTTCATGCGTTTATTGAATTTCCTTCTAGTCTTTTGACCTCTAGTTGATCTTCCTAATTCATAAATACTAAATGACTCACTTTCTTTGCTCGAGGAAGACACATTTGACAAATACCTATTTGTTGCTACCTACACTCCATCAAATGAGAGAGATAGCAAGTAATGTGAGATATTTTGCAAATTGTGAAATACATTAATCTCTATAGGGTGTATTGACTTATACCTGTCGATCCATGAGACTGTGTGGGATGCTCGTGAAAGGGGTCTGGGTATCTACATATGTAATTCAATTATCTAATGTTAGCTAAAAAATTCATGATACATATACTCAAAACCACATAGTAAGTACATTAAAAACCATAAGCATCCCATAGTAAGTACATCATGAATTAATTAGATTAAGCATTGATTGCATAACTACACATTTCTATCAAGAAATTAATATTAAATAGATTAAGCAGTGATCACGTAACTATACATTTCATTCATGTCATTCATCTTCTTCTTCATCCAACTAATCACCATGATCATTGTTGACATCGACATCATCACCACTGCTGTCATTGTCATCATCGTCATCATCATTGGCATTGACATCATCATCAGTAGCATCATCATCGTCATCATCTTCTTCTTCTTCTTCAAGAAAACTTGCGGTAGTAACATCATCGACTAACTATTGTTCATGATCATCATCTACATCATCTTCTAGTTTTCACAATCTTCTTCTTCCATCGCATTATACCTCATTGGCCTTCCTCTTGGATCATGTCTAACAACAAATGACCAACCTGATTTATGTGGAACCTTTGAGTAAAATACCTGCTCACATTGGCTTGGAAGAACATAGGGCTCATCCCCAACTGACTCAAACCACCTTGTATTAATCACTGGAAATCCATTGTCTTGTTTAATAACAATTCTATCAGGATCATTTTGATTAAGTCATAGCCTGTACCATCTAATGAGGAAGAGAGCTAATCTGAAAGAATTAAATTCACACTCAATTATATCATCCAAAATGCCATAGTATTGATTTTCAGACTCTCGAAGATGTAAGTCATTTCTAGATGAAATATTAGTCACCTGAAAGACTGCACTTATCCCAGAATCACAAGTTTTCTTTGTGTCATCCAACTTTTTGATGCGAAATTTATGACCATTGCAAAACATAGCCTTGTGGTGTTTGAGCTGCAAAAATATGTCAAACATGTATAAATTAATGCATCGAGAGTTCATAAATGTACGAGTGATTAACAAATTTATACGTACTTAGAAATCTTTTAAACCATGTGCTAAATCTATTTCCTTTTGTGTAACATTTGGATCTCCGTTATGATGAGCTTCATTAACCAATGAAGACACAACTTCTCATGTTAATGTGCGACCTAAATGATGACATTGTTTAATCCATTTTGTCATCCAATCTTGATTGTTTGCAATATACAAATGTATTGCATCCCACTCTCGAGCAGCTGTACAAAAAATAAATAGATGACTTACAACCAATTAATTTTGAAGATTAAGAATTAATTAACAGCTACAATAACATCTTATAATTTATTACCTCTCACTTTCCTCATTCTACCTTTCCCCACCAAGTACTCCCCTTCAAATTTTCTAATGGTGTCGAGATCCCAAATGCGATCTATATGGATCTTTGTTGGAAGCTTAGGAAGATATTCAGTAACATACACCATAGTCTGGTATACCATATATCCCTCCACCATAGAACCCTCAGGATGTGCTCTTTGTTGAACCAAAGCCTTCAAAAATTTTAGGTGCCTCTCAACCATCCACATTGACCGAGTGTGTACAGGTCCACACATTTCAATCTCCTCAACTAGGTGTATGAGGTAGTGTTCTTGCACATTGAAAAATGTTGAAGGTAGACACTTTTGCATTTCACACATTAGATGAGGAATTCTTATCTTTTATTATTTTATATCTACTCTATGGATTTCTTTAGATGACAACCACCCACAAGACATTCAAGACACAAAAATATATAAACATGATACTTTACAATATATACAACAAATTGAATAGATAACATTGCTTACCTCATGTATTTTCTAAGATCATATATCACTTGTTTGATGTTATTGTCGAAGTTCTCTAAGAGAGATAGGGGTAGCACGTACTGCAACAATTATAAAAATAATCATGTCATTCTTTTCTCATATAATACAATGAGAAGTACATGTAGTTAAAAAATATATTGTAAATACAAAAGAACATGACTTACCTTGATGAAGGTATGCCAATCATGCATTTTCAACCCTGGCCCAAATTCACATTTCTTTGATATGGTACTGCTTATGTTTGCAGCAAATCCTGTGGGAAATCAAATTTTTCGTATGACTTCTTTTATGGCATCACTTTGTTGTTTTGTTAATAACCAAGGGCACTTATATTAATCCGTTCTCCATTTCTATTTGATTCAATGAAATTTTTCATTGCATGATTGGATTCATGAATGTCGCTACAAATTTTGACAATTTTTTCTTTGTCACGCCTTCCATCCAATATCTTCCACAATGTCTCCATTACATTCTTTCCAATATGCATAGTATCAAATAAATGCACAATTTGCAGTTGCTCATAGTAGGGAAACCTACTAAATTGTCTGGGATAACTTTTTAGTCCCGTTGGAAGGTGCTCAGTAGTGTTGCCTTGACGACATTCACGATCATCAATCACATAATCAGCAAACAAAACACAATAAAAATATACAAATTCCAAACATAAACCATTAGGTAGAATAGTAGTACCTTGATGATTAATTCTATTATATTCCAACTTCCATAGACAAGGTGTCATTCTCCGTGGCTTAGATGTAGTCTCTTCTTTCCCATTGAAAAGATGTTTTTCGGTAATTCGATAGTTATGATTTTTGTGGAGAAAGCATCTATGCTCATCAAACACCTACTTTCCTAAACTTTTTGAATGATGAGATTTCATCTTTGGACCACAAACTAGACATGAAAATTTTCCCTTTGTTTGAAGACCTACAAGATAATGATACAATTGAATTAAATATGTTTATTTTTATTTTTAGAATTATCATGTGCAACTTGAATTCACCATAACATACCAGAAAAATGTGTTAGCCCTAGGGCATCATGTATTGTCCATACAAGCATTGCATGGAATTAAAATTGTTTGTCTCCTATTGGTCTAGAGATGTTATACATAGTGACACCTTTCCATAACTCCACCAACTCATCGATAAGAGGCTCAATATATACATTCATATCTTTAACTTGGTATTTACCTAGTTGAATGAACAACAACATTACATAATTATTGTGACCATTTTACTGCAAGATTTATAATTACATGTAGATAACTATTAAATGATCAAATACCTGAAAAAATCATTGCCAACATAATGTGCTCCCTCTTTATTGACATCCATGGAGGAATGTTGTTGTTGATGACAAAAATAGGCCAAATAGAGTAAACAGATCTTAGCTCTCCAAATGAATTGACACTGTTCACTGCCACTAAAACCTTGAGATTTCAAGGTTCTTCGATAAAGTGCAGCCACTTTTCCTCTATGTCCTTAAATATAGAACCATCCAAAGACATTTGAATAATGTCATCTTGAATCCTATTGCGTGCATGGTAATCCATAAATTGTGCTAGGCTACTACACTTGAATAATCTTTGCAAACGTGGTATAATGGGGATGTAACGTGGTATAATCTTTGTGAGCCACCTTTTTTGTTATTTGATCTGTTTGATATCTACTCGTATGACATTCAAGGCATTCTATTGAAAATTCATGTTCTTTATAATAAATAATTTGATCATTGGGACAAACATCTATTGCTTGATACTCTATTCCAATATCTTTCATAGTGGCACATAATTATCGGTATGAGCGAGGGAGAATATTTGATGGTGGTAACAAAAACTCACCTATCAATATATAGAAAAAAATATAAGTTGTTAATATTAACAATATTTATGGTACATGTTTCACCATTTAATTACTATAATGACATATATGACATACCTTAGCATACGTGACATTGTTGTGTTGGATAAACTATTTATAACCTTCAAGTTCAACAACAATAATACAATAGAGAGAAGAGTTATTTGGGAGCCTTCATAAAGGGGTGTGGTTGCCTTCTCAAGTAGAGGTATATCATGGATGACATCAACATCATTCTGATCATAATCATTAGTTGCGCCAATACCAAATGTGTCATGGATCAATGTATTAGTACCATCATCTAGCGCATCATCGTCATCTTCCATGGGATCATAATCTTCAGCTTCAATATTCGCACCTCCATGATCCTCTACTTCCAAAGCCATATTCTCCATATTCGCACCTCCATGGTCCATATCATGTACTCCCTTGGGGAGGTCGACCTATATAAAAATGATGAACACAAATAAACCATGATAATGATCTCATCATCAAGTGTATTTCATATATATATTAATTGTTAAATAAATATAATGAAAAACTTACCAATTCATGATAATCAAACCCTCCTTCAATGTGACCATTATCCATACAATGTCTCTTAGCTATTTTGATTAGTAATCTTCTAGTGTTTAAGCCCTTACAAATATTGTAGGAACAATAACATTTTCCATCGCCTTTTCTTTTCAAGTTTGACCACAATCTATTGATTGTATCCCCATTACCTTCTTCACTTAGATTATTTATAACCTAATTATATATAGAAATTGAAAACTTAGTTATGAAATGATGTTGTAGTATAGTATACCAAATTGAAACACTTCTGTTATTTTAGTCTTCCACCTCAAACTCTTTCCTATTGTGGCAAGAAAGAAAGATATTCAAATAATATAGTAGTTTGTAAATCAAAATAAAATATCATATATATTATACAAAAAATATTATCCCTACAATGCATCAAATTTGACCAAGTACTACTGGGAGCTAGACCCAACAACAAATGGACTTGTGATGATTTTCACAATAATACATTTGTTGTAGGGTATAAGGTCCCACTAGTGCTTAGGCAAATATGCATGGTGAAGGTTGTATATGTTGTATATGTTGTGTGTGTGTGCACACATAAAAAAGGGGGAATGAAGGATCACTCACTGATTGCATGATAACCCAGTTTTGAAGGGTCACTGGAAGAGGGGAATGAAGGATCACTCACCGATTGCATGATAATCCCACCAAACATTCTTTCCTTTAAGTTTCCACAATATCGACTCAAAGTATGATCATTATTCTTTACTTTCTTCTATATGCTATTCTTTCTATGGTTTTGTTATCTCAGAAATATATCAAAAACATTGCAAATGTGCATATAAAAGTAAAATATTATCCTTCCATTGTTCCACATTGAAGCATTTCCTCTTGGGAGTATTCTCTTCGTTTGTACAATATTTGTCAAAAATGGTTCCCATATTTCTTCAAGATCTATTTTAATCTTTATATTGAAATTTTGATTAGATTTGATCAATAGTTGATTTCATTAGTATTTTATAGCATATACTCCTAATGTGAAATGTGGAGAAAAAGAAAGAGACACACTAGGTATGAATTCACGATATACCTATCATCATTTAACACTTAAATAATAAATTATGGACAGGGAACAACCTCCTAACTTCTGGATGTTTGTTTCATGTTGGCCTGTTATTATATGCAAAGGTAGGCCTGTCTTAGGCTAACAACCACAATGTATGGGCCATAAATTATGGATCCCAAAATAGTGCACACTTGTATTAAATTAGGTTCACTATACTACAAGGGAATGAAAACCATGCAATAGTGCCTCATGGGGATGGAAGCAACCCTTCACCAAGAAGATGATTGTGTCTGCAATATTTACTAGAGGCAAAGAACATAATTTGGTTCCAACAATTACTCCTAGAAGATAATGGCACCCACAAAACACTTGGAAAAGATAGCACTCACTATATATTTTATCACTCTTTTAAAGCTAGGATAATAAATCTCAAAGATTGATCAATGAATTCTTGAACACAAAGAACCATTGACAGTTATGATTCATGTGTACAATAGCCAACAACCAGTTGTTCCAATCATGGTGTCCAATAATTATGTTAGAAAAATCATCTATAAATCTCTTACATAACCATAATAGATTCAAACCATGAACCATAAGAACCTAATAATGGGACTAACAAAGATACAGCCTAAACAAATCTTGGTCATATTCCACCCTATTGTAAGGCCCAAGAAGTAACTCTATCTTAAAGCTACACATTCCTCTAGATGAAGCTCAAAGGTTAGGTAGCTGAAACATAGCAATAATTTAATGAATATACAAATAATTTGGTGTACAATCATTTTATAGCTTGGTTTGTGGGTTTTCCACATAATATTTTCCCTTTAACCACATTTATAGTTTGAGAAAATCAGAAAAAATTGTTTTAGATTTATATTATCCTTTTGAACTAGCACACTACCATGAAAATGCATAATCATTGGTCATCTCAAGAAAATTCCTATTGATTAGTAGGATATCCTTATAAAAATTTGATGCATGGATTTCTTATGAATTATCGACTGCTATGTATCATGTAACTATGGAAGGAATAGTGTTGGTGTTAGGTTTCATTTATTATTGAATTCAATAGTTTCCAAGATGTGTTGAGGAGTTTTCTCCTTGTTGAATGTTAACTGTTCCTGCACAATCCACTTATAAAACATTGAAATGCTATGTGGAAGGGATGGTTGATAGTGTTCCTTGAGGGAAGGGGGATTGTGAAAGACTTGTTATCATTGTATTGTGCAATTCCAATATGTTTGGATGTAGGGTAGACTAAGAGAATGAAGGATCACTCTCTGATTGCATGATAACCTAATTTTGAAGGGTCACTGGTTGAGGGGACAATCAAGGTCTGGATGATTGGACCATTGGAGGACCCTATTTCTATGTATTAATTTCTATTAAAATTGGATGCATGGATTTCTTGTGAATTATTGGTTGCTATGTATCCTGCAACTGCATCCGTAAATCTGCATATACTTCTCTAGGGTTGTAAGCCACTTAAGGATCAAAATAGAGAAACTAAATCAAAATCGTTCTTTATCCTATTTCCTTTTAACAAATTCTCAACTATCAATAATACAATACATTTGATGCCCTAAGCTATTGATACAAATGGCGCCTAGCTAGAAGCTCATGAGCTATCCATTTGATAACCACATCCAACATTTCAAAAAAATGGATATCCTTGAGCACAAGTACCAATAACATCAAATAATGGAGTTAAAGCATGGGCTAGGACACGACACCAGTAGAATGCGGTCATTTCAGTGATAGCAATATACAATGGCATCATTAAACATGCTTGTAATATCAACAAATGTGAATCCAAATATTTGAAAACAATGAATCGATATCCTTGAGCACAAGCACCAATAACATCAAACAATAGAGATAAAGCACTGGCTAGGGAAAGACACCAGTAGAATGTGGTCATTTAAGAGAGCATTCATGATCAAATAAAATGAAATGCATTTGAATATGATGCCAAAGGCTTGAAAGATGAAGAAATCACATACCTTCTCCTGCACTCAGCTCTCGCTCCTTTTCTCCTGCTCCTCTATCCAATTGAAATAAAAATGATGAGGCCGTTTCAGTTTTATTTTTCATATATACCTCGAATATGTCAGAATTCTGATGGTCAATTAAACACCCATTGGAATACCGACACCATTGGGGCCTATTACAAAAAAAACACCAAATCCATAAAAAAAAATTACCCGTCGAAAGTTTCTATCAAAATTTGGCTCCAAATGTAGTAGTGAGTTGTACTATTATCTTCATCACAGACTTCCTTGGTTCTAATTTGGCATGTGGAACTCATATAAGTATCTTAGTTGGCACTTGGTATCGAGAAATAAATTATTTTGTATTTTACAACATATGGAACTACGAAGAATCTTCACATATGAATAGTTTTGATAACCATGATGGTGCTTCAGGTAAGATCCATTGCTGGTATTTTTTCTAGATTATTGTGATTCTATGTAGCTCAGAGGTGTTGAACTGCAGATGGTGGAGAGACCACTAATATCAACTGTAAGTTGAAAATGATGGGAGTGTTTTGTATTTGAAAAGATTACCCCCAACAAGATAAACATAAACTTGCAACAACTTGGAAAGCAATGCAAGGCCATAGACCTAGTGCTCATAGTGTGAATGTTGCAGTTGATTGGCAACAATTGACATGTTATTTGGTAATGCTAAATTAAGTTGACATAATTTTTTTTTGTCAAAACCTTTTTTTTCAATGGATTTCTTATTCTTTCTTACTGTTTGATATTTTTTTCCTTACCATATAGGTGTTCTAAGTTTCTTTTAATTGGAAGTATGCATCAGGAGAGATATCTACCATCATGGTTTGGGATAATGATAGAGAACAATTGGCTTGTAATATCCCACGTTCCTCAGAGAATTGTATTTTGGCCTTGGTTAGTTTAACTAGTTTAATTTACAAGGACCTAGTAGGAGGACTCTTGGGAGTGTAAAGAGGGTGTTAGAGAACTCCCAGGTTACTTTTTGAGTGATAGATATTAACAATAACTATACTCTTAATATTGAGAAAACATGTTGTAACAAGGATTATGAATTCTTCAGACACAAAGAGATGAAAGTATAATTGATTCAGTTTTCTTTTTAAGCCAATTCATTATTTTATAATTTTTTCCCTTATGGACTTGTTATTCAAACAATGTGTCCCTAGATGTTTGAATAATCTTTGAGCCCTGGTGCACCTATTTTTATTTTTCTATATTTGTCTCTAACGTGCCCAGTTCTATCATAATTTTTAATCAATTTAAAAGCATCTCTTAAGATCTTGTTTAGGCACATGATTTAAAAACTATAACTGATTACTTTAAGAAATTGAATTTGATAATTTTCAAGGTCTACTTTGGAATGCTTCTATGTGGAAGATTGACACAATGCTTTATAGTGTACACTATACACTATTGGTTTGGGGATTGTTTTTAAAATTAACGAGTCTTTATCGTGTTTCGGGAATTCTACATATATAAGGAAGGGAATCTGGCTGTTCTCTTATTTCTACTCTTATTTTATCTTTTAACATTGACTATTTGCTTAAGCATGTGCATTAAGTTTCCATTATAATATTGGTGATTCTTGTCATTAGTTTCTAGTTAAGTTTATAGATAAATTTTTATGGGTTTATAACTTCAATTTAAATTTTTGCAATGCATATCAATAATTTCACATAACTATATTCTATTGATTAGAGCCCTTTCATTTTCCATTTGTATCATTATAGTGTTTTGATTCATTTTTTATGTTTTTCATTGTGGTGGATGTGTTGATAAACATTGAATGAATGATAATACTGTCAGCACCCACTCTCTTATGAAAATAGCTATATATGTTGATAGAATTGAATACAACTACCCTTTTCATTTATATAATTTGTATATAAACCACCAATATCAATAATTCAAACCTAATAGGTACAAATTAGAGGAAGATCATAAGTAGATCATTTTTAAAGATACATATGCTATGATGTTTATTGTTTTGAGGCATTATTAATTTGGGACTTGAACCAATTGTTTCTTTTCTGCATAGCTAAAAATATGATAGTGAATACACAATCTCTTCTTTGGTGGTGCCAAGTTGCTTCTCCAAGCCTTGACCAAATGAAAAATGCTCGTTGTTGTCTCTTAATCCCCTACATTTTGTTTCCTTTTAGTATTTTTTAGTCAATATTGATATATGCTTTCAACACATTGTAGAAAATAAAATATAGTTAATGTGAATTTCATGTTGTAGTGCTCAATTTATGAGGCAAGTTTTGTTTCATGAATGTTTTGTAGGTGCCTTTGTTGTATCTCTTTTAGCATCACCATTTGTAGCAGTCATCAAAGTTTCCAACTTGCCAAAATTGTATGGTCTCTTAATCGGTGAGCACTTTGCTATTTATCTAATTTTTTGTATATTAATAGTTATAAGTAATTAAATTGTTAAAATTCAATAGATAGCATGAAGATTCTGCACTCTACAACATAGTTAGAAAACTTGGACTCACCTCAAACTCAGACTCGGAAAAAACTCAGGAAATGACTCATCAAAAGAAAAAATCATAGTTTTTTCTTTTGGAAGATAATGTTGAGAATTGGGAACTTTGACATCAAATCAGGTTTGGTATAAAAAATGATAAGCATCGAGTACCCTATTTGAACAAATTAACATTCCCTCATTTTGGTAATGGTTACATCAAAATCAGCCCCTTGTGTACCGCAATTGGGAAATTATTCTAAATGGAATACAAATTTAAAACTTTTGCTACTCCTTATATTGTGGAATGCAGAACAATGAAAAGATAGAATTAGAACTATCACTAAAGTTGTGTGTCCAATTATGTGACTAATTTGAGTAGCTTAGGACAGTCCATATGTTAGGTATTAAATAGATTCCCATTTGGCATTTTATAAAACATATGCATTCCTTGCAAATAACTCAAGAACATATTGTTAACATTATGTAACATTAAATTTCAACTGACTATTCAAAGTTGAAACACATACATCTGGTAAATCATGCAAATCTTGACATAGCTTTAGCCTAAACTCATCTTAAATAGAGTAATCATAAATAATTAGTCTTTCAAAGAGATAATTATAGGGAACCCCTAAAAATGTCAAATGATCATTGCTTCATTTCGTAGAGTTAAAATTGATTTACAATTTCAGTGCTTAAGAATTACAATGTCAAAAACACTACGCAGAAGATTTTAGTATGGCAACCACATAATTAGAAGAAAAGAGTTAAACCTAGTTCAAAATAGAATGTGTCCATAATGAACTCTTTGATGATGTCAATGTTACATCTATATGGATATCAATGAAGCTACCAAGAATGATGTTCTAAAGATAAATATGCAGCAAAGGCTAAAGAATTGGCAGAATAACCAATTTGAGAAGCATATTTATGCAGATAATATTAGAATTTCTTTATGTTGCTACTTCTCTAACCTAAAAACTAAATTTTTTGAATGAGAAATATTTGAAAATGCAAAGTGCTCAAAAGCTCAGAAGATGGCACCATTTGCAATCCCAAATCCTGATCTAGAGCTAAAAGATGCAACATTTGGATGTACAAAAAAATGAGTAAGAAAAACTTGAACATGTAGGAAGCCTGGACACAGGGACCAAAGAAGAGTACAAGATGGTAACACTAAAAAATTCATGTGAGTGGAGAAGATATGTGCACACATGATGCATCTGAATTATTTTATTTGTTTTCTTGAAGTCTAAAATTTAACTACATTACAATCAATTGGATTAATTCTTGAAGTATTTTCTTAATGTAATCATTTATAATTGTATTCATCACTATGGTATATAGGAATAGGCTCTTATGGTTAATGGAACCTACAATAAATGCTAAATAAAGGAGGTATGATTTACATTGATTCTAACATGTTTGAAGATAAAGATTTGCATTACTTCCATGACATGGCTATTTGTTTACACAATAGTCTAAGGAAAGCCATCAAATTTTGTAATTATCAATAGGATGGTGGATTTACAATCAACTAGGTTAAATTCTTTAGTATTTTCTTAATGTAGACATCAATGATAGTAGTGATCAGTACACTATCTATGTTTAAAACATGAGTATTCATAGAAGGTTTCCTTAATTTTCTTCTAAACATGATGTCAAGGGTATGTTTGAAATGGCACAACATGTAAATACATTAAAATCAATTGTGTGATGATGAATATCACCTTCATGAAATTAAGATCTAATAGCAACAATTGAAACTAAATACAATGCAAATCTAATTAGAATTGAAACTATAATCTATAACATCTCATGGTTCTCTAGAAAAAAGTGGTAAGTAAAGCTCTCAGCTCAAATCCTCACTAGTGACACTTCTAAAATGAGAAATTATGCTTCTACTATGCTTCTACAATGCTCATTCAATGCTTAATCTAGCTCAAATTGACAAACTAGAATGATAATTGCTCTAAATGCTCTTAATTGCTCTTAGAATGCTCTCAATTTCCTATAGTAACAATGCTTTGCAAATGAAGTTCTAAGATGATAATTGCTCTCAATTGCCTATAGTAACAATGCTTTGCAAATGAAGTTCTAAGCTAATAATTGCTCTCAAAATGCTCTATATTTATAGTAATTTCCCAAGGGTAGGGGGTGGAGTGAAGTAATCATGATTTACCTTAGGTTGAGTCAAATACTTTGCTTTGTTCATAAATGGGGGGACAATGAGGGGACAATCCTTTAAATAGTCTCAAAGCTTTGGACACTTTAAATGTTTGAGTGATTTGTGTCTTTTTGTCCTCAATTTTCATTGGTTGCTCAACTTTGTTGAAAGAAATTAGGAATTATTAAATTCAATTAATTAATTAAATTTAGCCATGTATGGGTAATAGGTTCATTTTGATTTTTGATTTAAACAACTATACACTTAATTGATTAAAATCAATTATGTAGTGTTTTTCACCCCTTTAAGCTTTCATTTAATTATTTAACCTCATTATTTGATTTTTCCTTTGCTTTAATTGATTTTGTCCAACTTTATTTAATTATGTCCATTTTTAATGATTTGATCCCTTTTTAATTGAATTATTGCATTTTGATGATTTTGAGCTATTTAATTGATTTTTGCAATTTAAAAAGCACTTTGTCCAATTTTGCGTGTCTACAAATGCCCTTCTTTGAATTGATGTGTGAAGAACATTGATTCAAAGATTTTTTTGATCCTGATCGCTTTTAGGTCCTGATTGCTGATTCACTGATATGCCTTTGATACTGATTGATTGCTGCCCCTGATATGATATGATATGATACTGATGCTGATAATTTTTTTTTTGTGATGCCCCACTGATTTCATAATGTTTGATTTCAATTTTAATTTGATACCCTGATGCCCCCTCAGAAATTAAAACATATTAATTTCTTGATGTGAAAAAGTTGTTGATGTTTGATTCATTGAATATGTTTTCATTTCTGACAATTTGATGTTATACGATGCATTCAAGGATGCCTCGGTTAGTTTGATATGGCAATATATAGGTCTAAGACATTTTTCACCTCCAAAATTAGGTCAAAATAGCTTAAATAGGTTGAAAAACCTTGTTTTACTATTCATTTTTACTTTTCTCTTTGGAGATTTTGCTCTGATCCTGCGGTGAATTTCGAGATGGTTGTCCCTATTCGAGAGCATCAATTCAAGAGGTGTTAGAGATATGCGAGGCCACCTGAGTGTGGACCTCCAATAAGTTATTTCTAATCTCTATTTTGCATTTATTGCTCATTTATTAGCATTTATTGCAATTTCTTATTCCATCATTGCGTTGAATCTGCAAAGTCACGCCTAGAAATTTTTTATTGTCGCTTAGACCCTTTAACTATCACATCCACGCATTCCTTTCATGCTTCTGTGTAGTCTAATGCCGCCTGAAAAACTTTCAACCTCACCTAGGAATAGGATACTCTCGCGTACAACTAGGTCAAAATGCCCCTTTTCATATACGTTATCACTTTGGAAACCCTACCAAATTCACTATTGCTTAGGCCACCTTTTGCTGTCGCCTAGCCTGATTCAATGTCGCGTAGCATAAGAACTATCACCTAACACTAGAATAATTTCGCTTGACAAATTTTTGCTGTCACTTAGGAGGAATGTCGCTTGGGCTGATAAAAATCACGCCTGCAGACTTTTGAAAATTTTTTTTGTACTTTTTTCACTTGTACTTGATTGTGTCTGATGAAAAAATTTGATGACTTTTGATGCTTGAGTCGAATGAGTAGATTAGGTCTGTTGCTTTTAACAAAATGAATGGATTAGGATATCAAGATAGTGTTACCAACGAATGTGATTTGTCAATCTGATTAGGATAGGATATTGATAGGATAAATCAATCAGTGTGAAAACTGATATGATTTGATACTGCTGCTTCGTTCTCAGGACACATAGAAACAAACAAATGGTACTTGGTGTTGATTGCTTGATACTTTGAAAAACTTGATTGACTTGAGATATTCCTTGATATGATATACTGATATGATTCCTTTGCTTTGCCAACAAGAAAACTTCCCTACCTTATACATCCAGACAGTAGCTTCTTGGGTCATTGATTTGGGCCAGACTCTTACAAATGTTGAGTTCCATGTTATCGAGTTGTGTGGTTTGAGTTTTCTCCTTGATCTACCATGATTCCAGCTGAACCATGGTTTACTGACTGCAGTGGCAGAGCGATGGCACTTCGACCACAACGCATTTCATTTTCCATATGGAGAGATGACAATCACGCCTGAGGATGTGTATCTATTACTTTGGATCCCATGGAGGGGAGAGATAGTGTACTATGATTCTACTATCTGTTGATGAGTGTTCGGGGACAATTCTATTAATGATGGTGATATGATCACTTGGCCTCAATTTGCTTCTTTTCCTACCTTGCCAAAAGTACTGGGTACATTGATTGGCAGTTTACTCCTTCTCGACTGATGAGGTCATGGTTTTTCCATCAGATGGGGTAGGATATTGGAGGATTTTCTTGCTCATCCTCGATGCTTTGGTTGGGGTTCATGCATCCTTGCCTAGTTATATCATGACTTACATGAGGTAGTTTATTGAGCGAGTGCATCATTGTCAGCTGGTGCAGTGGTTCTTCAGTTGTGGATATGGGAGCATCTTCCCATTATTAGGCACATTTCTAATAGGGGTCAGCCTCGGGGTTTTCCCTATGCTTTTCTATACCTTGGGATGGTTATACAACATCATTTGGGTCATCTAGACTTCTGGCGATGACAGATTGATGATCTAGATCAGGTTTTATGGAGACCATATAGGGGTTGCAAGTTATGGAGGGAGGATGATGATGAGTTTCCATATATGTTTTCCCCTCATTGGATGATTGGTCACACTACTACCACTATTGAGCACTTCTACTTTGGTAGAGTTTCTAGACAATATGGTCAGACACAAGATATGCCATAGGGTTCAGCATTGTATGCTCGAGTACAGGTAGAGAGATCGATGTGGGGTCCTCTCATTGATTTTGAGTTTTCCTTAGATCAAATTGTGGGTATGGCCTATTGTAGATGGGAGATGCTTTCTAGTGTAGCTGATGCAGGTATGTCTTGTGAATTTTCTGATTGGTGGGCTCATAATAGGTTTACTCGGTTCACAGATCTAGCAGAGCCTATCCCAGGTCAGGGTGATGGAGGTGGTGGTGGAGATGGTGGGAGTAGACGGAGGAGACGAGGAGGGCAGAGATATCCTCTTGTTATTGCTGATAGAGGATGGGTGAGACATGGTCACATGAGGGATAGAGATCATGCTAGAGATCAGGATGATGCACTTGATAGATAGCCTAGAGAAGATAGACAACAGAGAGTCCATAGACATCAGAGACAACAGAGACAGGCTCATGTTGATGCGGCTAGGCAGATTCCCGATGGATTGGATCCTTTGGTTCAGTTGCAAAGAGTAGCCTTGGCTCAACAAGATGATGATGCAACACAATAGGCTCAGGTTCTGGCATAATAGGTGCCTATACAGGATCAGCAGCCACAAGATCATGGATAGAGTTCACAGGATGCTCCTACTATAAGTGTTGTAGTACAAGAGGTTCAGTCTCTGAGGACAAATATGTCTAGCATTGTTGGGCATTTAGATCAGGTTTCCATCTTGATGCAGTAGTTTATGTCAGCTGTAGTGCAGAGACAGAGTGGAGTGAGTACTTCCCAGGCTCCTCCTCCATCGGATGGTAGAGGTCCAGATGGATCTGGTGCTACAGGCTCTTGATTCCTTTGATGATAGATTCACTCATGGCTGATGTACTTGTATCACATGTCATGTTTTTTATTGGACCATTTGATGTACCTCTTTTGTATGACATTGTATCTTGATATACTAAGTTGATGGATCATTGATGAACAATTTTTGATGATATATGATGATATACTCCTTGGTTCTCCTTGATGAGTTGTTTATGAGATTATCTTTTTATGCAGCTATATGATGTGTTATGCATTTCCTTTGATTTATGCTATGGATGCAGTTATCTTATTTTATGATATAGATAAATGATGCAATGATGTATGGATTTATGACATGGTTTTCTCTTTTCTCAATGTATGAATGCGAAGTGGTTTTATGGAAATGTATGTGGAAATGTCCCTTTTGTTGTTGAATTTTTCAATGTATGCAATTCTATCCTTAAATACATGTATGCAAATGATGTATGGATGTTTTTTCTCTTTTTCTGGTATATGGATAATGATTAATGCTATGCATGAATGCAACAAATAATCTCATTTTCTTTGTAGTTTTGATTGATCAAGAGTAAGACGTTTGCTTGAATCCCTCACTTCTTTAGTGTTTTGACTAACCAAGATTATTGATGTACCCCCTTTTTCCCTTGGAAAATTAATCACAAACAAATGCATTTAATCTAACATGATAATGCAATGCAACCTAAGTGTCACTAGTTTTTAGCAAATAAATACCATGAGGATAAATTTTCATCATTGAGCATTTTGGGACCGGAAAGCTAGTACAATCATCACTGACCACATGATGATGATATGAATACCACTTTTTATCACTTTTTGGTAACCTCCTTTTTGAACCAAGTACAACTCTCACTAGTTGGATGACCAACTATGGGAGTCTGAATACCGATGTCAATGGATTCAATGTTGCAAGTGGATTTTTGGTATTAAGATATAGAAGATCTAAATAGCCAAGGGATCCATTTGCATAAACAAGCAAAGGTCAATCCGTCCTCTTATGAGATAGTCCTCGATGGTTCTTTGATGACCATGTTGTTAGACGAACTCTCATAAGTGGATGAATTTTCCTCCAAACAATCACTTAAAGGAAATAAAATATCACATCTTTATCATGACTAATCTAGTTGAAACATCATCGAATAACTCAAAAGATATGATAAAAAGTCAATTTCCTACAGATTTATCAAAAAAGAAAATTTCTAGTGGTTTGCAATGTTTCTTGATTTTCAAAAAGTATTTCCAAGCATTCTGATCTTTAAGGTGTTTTTGTCAATTTTTAATCCTGATTTATAAAGTCAATGTAGGCTCAAGGATCATGTTGTAGGATCGAATACTTAGGGTTTGACCAATGATGTCCATCAAAGGTTCAATAACTTTCCACTCTTCTGAAACTCTGATAAATCTTTCTTTGATGTGTTTGATTGTAGCACTTATTGAATCCATTTGGTACCAAATTTTCAATCCTCTTCTGCCCCCAAGTGATAAATGTGACCGGTCAGCAAACTTAGGGTTAATAGGCAATGCAACAATGTGACTGATCGGCTTTATTATAACTATGTACAAATGATAGATGCAATGACAATTGTACAAATGGGATGTTGGAAATGCAATATGGACATATGTGACTAAGAAAGACAACTTAAGGGAACAAAAGGTGCTTGTTTACCAAGTTTTCACCTTCTGGATCTTTTTCCTTTTTTGCTACCAAGGCGCCTATTGCTAGGTTTTCACCAAGGCACTTTTTGTTTTGTTTTGTATATATATATTTTTTTCATTTTTTTTTGTATTTTTCAAGATCTCTTTGACTATGTGCAATAAATATGATGCTCCTCATCTAATACTCTTTATACTCTTTCGTCTCCCTCATGTGTAGGACCTTTTGAGATGAATGCTGTTGATGGGTTCTTGGAGTTCCTCTCCTTCACAATTTGATAACTTATAGGTTCTTGTGCCAAATGAAGACACTATGATGAATGGGCCAAGCCAATTAGCCTCCCATTTGCCTTTCTTCTCTCTTTCAACCTGATTCTTTAGGTTCTCTCTCAACACTAAGTCTCCTACCTGAAAGACTCTCGATTTGATATGTTTATTATAGTTCCTCAAGATTTTATTTTGGTACACTTTTAGGTTCTCATAAGCTTGTGTTTGGTGTTCTTCAAGTAACTCCAATTGTTGAAGTCTACTGACTCTATAGTCCTCATCTGTGATCAATCCTTGTAATGAAACTCGTAGAGACAAGAGTTCAACCTCTAATGGTAGAACTACTTCGGCACCATAGACTAATGAAAATGGCGTGGCTCCCATAGGTGTCCAAATGCTCATTCTATAGGCCCATAATGCTGGATTAATTTGTACATGCCAATCCCTTCCTAATTTATTGACCGACCTCTTCAAGATTTTCAAGATATTATTGTTCGTGGCTTCAGCTTGCCCATTTCCCTGAGGGTAATAGATTGATGAGGAGTGGTGAGTGATATGAAATGTAGCACAAAGTTCATCCACGTCCTTATTTTTAAATTGTTTTCCATTATCTGTTATGATGGTGTGAGGAATGCCATATCTGCAAATGATGTGGTTCAAGATGAACATGGAAATTGCTTACCCGTGGCTATGATCAAAGGAATTGCTTTGACCCACTTAGTGAAATATTCTATTGCTGTTATGATATATTTGTGCCCATTTGAAGAAGGTGGGTATATGATGCCAATTAGATCAAACCCCCATTGATAGAAAGGTGAAGGTGTAACAAATGGGTGTAATTCCTATGCCACTGCATGTATCATGTCACCATGATATTGACATTTGCTGCATATCCGGACAAAATGGCAAGCATCTTTTTCTAATGTCTTCCAGAAATACCCTAAGTGAAGGATTTTCTTAGCTAGATTTAACCCGCTTGCGTGTGACCCACAAATGCCTTTGTGAACTTCATGCAAAGCTAATCTAGACTCTTCTTCTTCTAGACACCTAAGTAACGTCTCGTCAAGACCCTTACGATACAATGTTTCTGAGAGGATTATGTAACGGGCTGATTGGCGTATAAAGTTTCATTTTTGGGCCCAGGTTTGGTCTAAGGGTAGCACTTGGTCTTTGAGATATGCATATATTGGGCCATACCAAGGGGAGTCACGTCCATGTAATAGGGAAACAATTTGGGTCTCAGGAAGGTCGAATGCTAGTTTCACCAACTCTTCCACCAAGAACTCGTACTTCTCATTTTGATCTGATTTTTGTAACAAGGAAGCCAAGGTGGCCATGGTGTCAGCTACTCTATTTTTCTCTCTAGGAATCTGTTCAAAAGTGATCAAGGAAAAGTACTTCTTCCATCCATCAATCATGGTCTTATATGGAATCAACTTTTCATCCTTAGTGTTATATTCATTGTTGACTTGATTGATGATGAGTTGAGAATCTCCATAAATTTGTAGCTCCGTGATGTTCCACTCTAAGGCCATTTTGATGCCTATGACTAGTGCCTCATATTTCGCTATATTATTTGTGCATGGAAACAAGAGCTTGTAGGACTTAGGAATGGTGTAACCTTGAGGAGTGACCAATAGTATGCCAGCCTTGGAACCTCCTTGAGTATATGAGCCATCAAAGTATAACTCCCACATTTTTGCTTCTATGTTTACAATGGCAGAATCCAGAAATTCCACTTGGATAGTTTGTGTAGAAGTAATGGGGTTTTTAGCTAAGTGATCTGCTATCACTTATCCTTTTATTTCCTTTCTATCAACATACTCAATGTCAAATTCACTCAATATCATAACCCACTTGGCTATCCTACCCTTTAGGGTAGTTTTACTTAACAAATATTTGAGAGGATCAATTTTGGCAATTAACTTGACCTTATGCATCAACATATAGTGTCTCAACTTTTGAGATGCAAACACAACTGCTAGGCAAGCCCTTTCCATGAATGTGTAGTTAAGTTCATATTTGATCAATGTCCTACTCAAATAGTAGATAGCTCTTTCCTTTCCTTGTTCATCCTCTTGCACCAAAAGTACTCCTAGGGATCTTTTGGTAGCAAATATGTATAAAAGCAATGCTTTGCCCTTGATTGGTGGCATGAGAATAGGCAGATTTATCAAGTAGGTCTTCAATAATGTGAAAGCTTGATCACATTCAACATCCCACATGAATATAGTATCCTTATGCAGCAACCTGGTGAAGGAATGGCATTTTTATACCAATTGGGAAATAAACCTTCTTATGGATTTTATTTTTCCTTGTAAGGATCTCATTTGCCTGATGTTCTTTGGTATATCCATAGCCATTATGGCTTGTACTTTCTCTGGGTCCACTTCAATTCCTTTGGTAGACACTATATAGCCTAATAACTTGCCGGATTGGACACTAAAGGCACATTTATTTGGGTTTAATCTAACTTTGAATTGCTCCAACCTAATGAATATCATTTTCAAAATTTGGAGGTGTTCTTCTCTTTTGTGGGATTTTGCCAATATATCATCCACATAATCTTCTAAGAATGTATGCATCATGTCATGGAAGATAGTTGTCATGGCCCTTTGATATGTGGCTCCAACATTTTTAAGGCCAAAGGGCATGACATTCCAACAAAAAGTGCCCCAAGGGCAAGTAAAGGTAGTCTTCTCCTGCTCTTCAGGTGCAATTTTGATCTGATTATACCCGCTGAAACCATCCATTAGAGAGTACATGGAATGACCCATTGTCAAGTCAACTATTGCATCAATGCTTAAAAGTGGGAAATTATCCTTAGGACAAGCAAGATTTAGATCTCAAAAATCCATGCATACTCGAATGGATTTGTCATGTTTTGTGACTGGTACAATGTTAGATATCCATTCAACAATTTTTCTAGCTCCGCCTTGACTAAAAGAGCTATGTGTGGGTGCATCTTCCTCAACTTTTTCTTAATGGGCTTAACCCTTGGTCTAACATTTAGATGATGCATTATAAAGTCATGATCTAACTTGGGCATGTCGGTATATGACCATGCAAAGTTTACTTGTTTCTCTTGAAATAATTTGATGAAGTCCTCTCTTTCTAGAGGTGCGAGTGATGCTGCCAAGTGTATAAATTTTGGATCCACTTCTATACCAATGTTAATCTTTTCTATTAGCTCTATGAGTATAGGCGACCTTTCTTCCTCATGCTCTGGTAGAGTATCCAATCTCTCTTCCTTTGATGCCACAATTGGGTTTTCACCAAAGGAAACATCTTTTATCTTTATTTTTTTTGGTTCTAATGCTGCCACATAATGGTTTTCAACACTAGAACTTTTCTTTTTCTTATTTTTTTTCATTTTTTTCTTTTGACTAAGAGATTGAACCCCTGTTGCTTCTATCATGTTTGGTTCAAATTCATTGGTGAAAGAGGGCTCAACCACATTAAGGTATTGGTTTGCTGCTTGGTCATTCAAGAAGTAAAGTAGGTCACTTGGCTCAGTTTGGTTCCAATCAATAAGATGGGGATTTATTAAGGATAAGGTTTTATTGGGAAATTTTTTATCAATTTGGTTTATGGACATGACTTTGTTTGAGGGTTCATACATTGTATCATTTAGATCTATGACTTGCACTTCCTCAAGATGGTCCATGGAAGAAGGGTCGAAATCCCCTTCAATTGAGTCCTCATCAAGTTCTATGGGAAATAGCATGGGAAAAGCCACGAGTGGATTAAAACTAAAATTTGAATCTGCCTCCTCTGAAGGCATCCAAAATGTATCTATCCATGGCAGACTTGTATGTGCTTGTCCTATGTTAAGACCTTGTATATTAGGCTCTTCATTGACTTGAGTTTCTAGCCTTGGGATCTTTGTATATGTATGTATTGTGACTACTTCTTTATCTTGACATGATTCATCATATAGGGTATCCCATTCATAATCCTGGGAGTCATCACTATCTCCATCAGATTCTAAGGCATTTACTTGAGGATAAAAATCTTGCATTGGGCTGGAGCTTTCGCCTTTGTATTGGTAACCTACTCCAGATCTTTCTTGTTTTGCCCTCCAAGTAGGTTCAATGGGTTCTAGTAAGTCTCTATTCCTTTGGCCTAAGGTTCCTCTTCCCTTGTATCCCATCTTCTGCATTATTTCAAACCCTTTCCCATATTGCTCAGTTTGTATTTTAACATACTGGATTCTTTCCATGGGAGTGTTTGAGGTGTCTTCTTCATCATGGTAAAGCCATTGAAGGACTTCATTTTCCTCTTTGTCGTATGCTACTTTGTCACTTTCTCTTACTAAGTAAGAGTTGAACTTATGAGGCAAGTGTTCTTTTGATGGTTTACCATGTGTCCTTGGAGATGTGGGCATGTCGAATAGGGAAACAGAGTATTCCCCTACTCCTTTTGAACTAATTTTGCATTGTTTATCAAATGCCTCCATCATCTCATCCATTTTCTTGTAGTTTTTCTTTTTGGATTCATCTTTTTCTTCTCTAGTAGGTTTGTAGGGTACTATCTCTGATTTGGATGCTTGATCTGAACTCTCATTAGGAATTGGACCCTCGCAGCTCATCTTTTCCTTTCCCTTGATTTCATTGAGCTAGCTTGAGGAGGGTTTTGAGTAGCATTTAATGTTATTATAGGATCATCCATTTTGGTATCTTCAATGGTGGCTTTGAATGATTCCTTCCCGGTTATGTGGAATAAATAGCTCGTGAAGGGGTTTAAGTGCATTGCAATATTGGAACGGGTTTGAGTCCCCTCCAACCATGATTTCTTCACCCATGTACGGAAATTTGATGCATTGGTGGTACGTGGATAGGACTAGTTGCATCTCGTGGATCCATGGTCTTGCCAACAAAATATTATAAGTTAACTTCATGTCCAATACTTGGAAATTGGTGTCCTTCTTGACAGGTCCCACTTGAATGGGCAATACGATCATGCCTTTAGAGGCCCTTTTAGCTTCATCATAAGCGTTGACGGTGATTTTTTCATAGGGTCAATGCAAGAATCAAACAACCCTAAGGATTTAACAAGACTTAATGTGCAAATGTTAAGGCCAGCTCCTCCATCAATGAGGGCTCTTTTGACTCTATGCCTTTCTATTAAGACCTCTATATGCAATGGTAGATTTTGAGGATGGGTTATAGACATGTCATCTTTGTCAGAAAATGAGAGGCAATGAGGTGCTATGAGATGACCTACCATGTTTTGGAACTTCTCCTCTTCTAATTTAGTAGGAACATTCATCTCTACTAGAGCTTTTTCTAATAATTCCTTATGGTTAGGGGATAACTTCAATAGCTCCAAGATAGAGATTTTCACTGGAGTTCTTTGCAACTGATCAACCAAGCTATAAGGTTTTGCTGCTGTAGAAGGTTGCTTGATCACAATGTTAGACTACAGAGTGCTAATAACTTTAGGAGCTACCCCTTGTAGGGTCATCCTCAAAGTTTTCCCTCTTGTAATAACATTTGATGTCTCTTTTTAGGGCTGTTCCTTGATTATTATAGCATTCACAATGTTATCATAAGGTGGTGCAAAGTTAATGTTATTGGCGCTTTGTTTCTTGCCATTAGATGACTCCCCTTTGTCATGTTTGTAGAAAGGTTGTTTAAATGCTGTATGGTCCTCATAGCTTTGAGGTCCATCAATGGTTATCGTGCTGCCATCAATTAAATCTTGCACTATATTCTTTAGTTGCAAGCATTCATTTGTTGTGTGCCCTCAAATTCTATGGTACTCACAATGGCTATTGGCACTCCACCAACTAGGCTTATTATTTGGCTCATAAGGCCAAATGCTGGGTAAGGTAATGATATTATTAGCCATGAGAGTCTTTAATGCCTTTTTGAGGGGTTCACCCAAGGGTGTGAAGTTCCTTTGAGGAGTTGGCACCAAATATTTATCAAATTTATTATTCCTTGAATTATTTCCCTGATTGCCATTGTTTGCATTGTTGTTGTTGGAAGGTGCATTTGAGACCTGATTAGCATTATTCACCTGATTAGGTGTCCTTGTAAGAGAAAATGGGACCACCTTCAAGTTGCTAAAATCCACCACCCCATCATTAACAATTCCCTTATTGTTGTTCTTATACCGACTATTACTATTGAACCAATTATTCTTCTGATTATTGCCATTGTTGTTGGAGTTGTTCTTATTATCTTTATACAATTTTAGTTCTCCGATTTTGACCAACACTTCCTCCGTTGTCACTCCATTTTCAATTAGATCCTGGAAGGTTTTTGGACATTGCATTCGTAGTCGGTAGCTCATCTCATTGCCTAAACTATTTATGAAGATATCCATCTTCTCTTTTTCAGGCACGCTCCTAGGATATCTTGCAAAAATTGTCCTCCATCTTTGTAGAAAAGTGAGGAAGGCTTCTCCATCCTTTTGTTTAGTGTTACATAATGTTATCATTGTGACCTCATGCTTGATGTTATATGAGTAATGAGCCACAAATTTTGAAGCTAACTCTTCGAAGGTCTTAATGCCAAAGGGTAGTTTAGAAAACCACTCCATAGCCATGCCTCCTAAGGTTTGTGGGAATAGTCTCATTAAATAGGTTGTATCATGCATGAACTCTAAGCTCAATGCACAAAACTCATGTAAGTGATCCTGGGGATCTGACATTCCTTCATACTTGTCATATTTTGGAAACACTACATTGATTGGGAATGGCACCATAACCAAGATTTTATCAAATGGGAACAGACACAATGCTTCTATGGGGAAAGGCTTGGGAGCCCCGCTTTGCTTAATGGTGTCCAATTGCATTTGAAAAATCTTGAACTTCTTGTTCATGATGTCTAAGGTACTCTCTTCAACTTTCGGTGGTTTGAGTTGATTAACATCATAGTCATGGGGAAGCTTGAGACCTTTCTGTGCTAAGTCCATAAAGTACTTTTCTCTATCCCTATCCATTGCCTTCTCCATGAGCTTTCAGAAATAGGGACATTGGATAGCCTCACTAACTTTTTCATCCATGGCATCTTCTGCCATTGCTTCGGTGTTAGTTCTATTGTGAGTATTGTCAATCCCTTGGGTATTTTGGTCTGCCTCTCCACTATCAGTATTGCCTTGGTTATTTATGTCAATGCCCCCATTATTGGCATCACCTTGGTTATTGGGGTCGATACCACTATTTCCCTTACCACCCAAACTACCATAGTACATCATGTTGTCCTCCCCTTCTTGTTCAGGTGATTTTTGGGGTACTCTTGGAGTGGTAGACTCGTCTCCTGGATAAGGGAGCTCTTGACTCAAAAAGGTCCCATCTGCTTGCAAGGTTTGCTTGATGTAGTATGACCTAGTAAAAGCAGGCATGAACCTTGGAGAATAAGAATCAGTATTGCCCAGGGTCTAATCCTTGTCAAATTTGCAAAAATGGTATAAAACAAGATTTTTGACCAAACTGAAAGTTGGAGAAGTAAGAGCATGGAAAAGGGTACTCAGATATATGATCAAAATTTTCTTACCCCTCCTGCAAGTAATCTCTGTTTGCCTTTTTAAATTTTTGGGTGTCACTAAACTGAGCATAGGCATGACTAAATGTAGCATACATGTGTACTGGTATTTTGTTAGGTGACACTCTGCAAGGATGCAAGTGACACTTTCCTATTGATAGACGATTATCCAATTTTACCAGGTGTGTTTAAAAACTTTCTAAGCATGACTTTACTATGTCTACGCATTTTTACACAAGTCACAGGCATGACTGAGCCTTTGATAGGTGGGATTATTTTGTGCACAAGTGGCACTTCTCTGACCAGGTTGTAAGATTTTGGATTTTTTAAATGTTTAAGATCAGTCTTTTGAAATTTCTTTGTTTGAAAATAAAAAACAATCGTAACACACACATCACTTAATCATCATGTCCCTAAAACACTCTAGTGTGGATTTCGTTCAAATAGATCTTAAATTTTCATCCCCCAAGTATGTTAAGGGGTTTCCCACATGCACCAAGGTATGATTTTGCGCAATCTATGAGGATTACTAGAGGAAATTCGAATAATTCAAGATCCACTTGTCACACACCCCAGTAAGGATGTATGCATTTCATTTTATAGTGGGTTGGATCCCCACAACAAAAGTGAACGTATCCCACTTTGGGCTGTCCCTCTCATCGGCCTCGTTAAGGCAAACTTGGGAGGCAAGCCCACTAAATCTCTATTTTAGCTAGCATGTATATTGAAAACAAGAAGTGAACTTAGGCTAACAAGTTTGGGAATTTGATTCACTTAAAAAGTGAAGAGCATATCCCTATTGTCTTTCTTTGTTCCAAACACTCAAACATAATTTTGTTCTTTCCCAATCTCTTGACAAGGAGATTCTTAAAATTGAAGTATTTGGTTCATTTCCCATTTTAATTAAGCTATGTTCAAAAGATAATGCCGAAATTCAATCAAGTGCAAGCTTGAATAGAAGAATACCTTTCCTTTGTAGCTATCCTAAGCTAGGGGCATTTTTGAAAGGTTTTTGTCATTGTTTTTCCACTCACCTTAGCAATAGCCTCCTCCAAATGTGCTTGTCCACCAGCAAGGTAGTCAACACTAAAAAACACTTATGAGGGGAAACCAAAATTGAAAATTGAAGAAGCAATACTTATGTAGGAATTTTATAGAGCTTATTTGCAAATTTCCAAAGAAAACTTGATCTAAGAACTAAAAATCCAATTTAGAGAGACAAACTTTGATTTGTATGCTTCAACAATTTTAAGGTAGTGCTGGAATACTTGGTTATCCTCATCTTGTGTATTCTCAAGGACAGCTTTGATGTGTGCTATGTTTTCTTTCTTGATCTTCCTTGCTAGTGCCTTCCCTTCTTGGTTGAATATGCTTTTAGGCTTCTGCACCTTTTTGTGGTTGCTCATTTACTGTTAAATCACACAAACAGGGAGTTAGACAAATGATTTAATCAATTAAATAGTAAATGTAGACAACAGGTAGCAGGCAACATTGTCCAGCTAATAGGCGGGAACAAACTATTATCAGGCGTAACTTTACTGATAGCAAGTGACACTCTGCAGTGCCACAGGCGATACTAAAAATTACACAGGCGTGAATAGTTTATCCCAAAGCATGAACATAACTAAAAATTGCAAAAAATGATTATTGCAAAGTGATACTTTCATAATCCTAAGTGTAATTAGAAATATTCAACACGTGATTGTTATTGAAAAGTGTGAGGCAAAGCTTTAACTCAGGTGACAACAAAATTTATCAAAGCGATACTCCCTGAGTCACAGGCGTGACTTTAAGATCCAAAGGCTGAGTGCATTTCTCTCGTAGGTGTGATCTTATGATAAGAAAGTGACTATGCATGAATTAATGCTGGATCAAAGCCGTGTGCCATGTGTGAACCTCTAGATAATAGGCATAAGTACAGAGATTATAAGCAGCAGTAAAATGACTGCAGGCGTGAACAAATCTCCTATAAGCATGACTTCACCAATTTCCTACAAGATATTCATGGAAAATAGAAAATACAAGCATGCAATTGGTGATGAAAATGATAAAATCAAGATCTAATAGAAACAATTGAAACTAAATACAATGCAAATCTAATTAGAATTGAAACTATAATCTATAACATCTCATGGTTCTCTAGAAAGAAGTGGTAAGTAAAGCTCTCAGCTCAAATCCTCACTAGTGACACTTCTAAAATGAAAAATTATGCTTCTACTATGCTTCTACAATGCTCATTCAATGTTTAATCTAGCTCAAATTGACAAACTACAATGATAATTGCTTTAAATGCTCTTAATTGCTCTTAGAATGCTCTCAATTGCCTATAGTAACAATGCTTTGCAAATGAAGTTCTAGGATGATAATTGCTCTCAAAATGCTCTATATTTATAGTAATTTCCCAAGGGTAGGGGGTGGAGTGAAGTAATCATGATTTACCTTAGGCTAAGTCAAATACTTTGCTTTGTTCATAAATGGGGGGACAATGAGGGGACAATCCTTTAAATGGTCTCAAAGCTTTGGACACTTTAAATGTTTGAGTGATTTGTGTCTTTTTGTCCTCAATTTTCATTGGTTTCTCAACTTTGTTGAAAGAAATTAGGAATTATTAAATTCAATTAATTAATTAAATTTAGCCATGTATGGGTAATAGGTTCATTTTGATTTTTGATTTAAACAACTATACACTTAATTGATTAAAATCAATTATGTAGTGTTTTTCACCCCTTTAAGCTTTCATTTAATTATTTAACTTCATTATTTGATTTTTCCTTTGCTTTAATTGATTTTGTCCAACTTTATTTAATTATGTCCATTTTTAATGATTTGATCCCCTTTTAATTGAATTATTGCATTTTGATGATTTTGAGCTATTTAATTGATTTTTGCAATTTAAAAAGCACTTTGTCCAATTTTGCGTGTCTACATCAATTAGGCTAATCCTTGAAGTATTTTCTTAGTGTAATCATTAATTGAAAGACAACAATATAATCATTTCCAATATGCTCTGTTAAATATGCCAACAAAGTGTGAAATCTTAAACATAGGATGCTTTCAAACTGTTTGACAAAATACCTTGAAAGAAGCATTATCCTATGGAAATGATGTGCCACATCATATACATATGTAAAAGTGTGAACAAAGGTTGCGATCTATTAGATATGAGGCCTTCAAATATATGTTTGTCTCACATAATAGGATGAATGCAAGTTCTAAAATAATATTTGATGAATTTTATGAGGATACTTTAGAAGCTTTCTAGTAGTAGTGGAACATAAATTTTGTAATCGTAAATGTGATGTTGGATGTACATATAGAGACAATTAAGGTACATCTGATGATGTGTCACAAAATGTTTCATGCATCTTCGGGATTGCATCGATTGCATAGATTTGCAAAAAAAAAAATTTGTTAAAAAAGTTTGTGAATCTTTTGACAAAGTGTAGATAGCAAGATAGAAAATGATTTTTTCAATAAATAGTTCCAAAGGATTGTTGTGACCATTATGATATGTACATTATAGGAACTTTGAAATAGGGTGTTGATGTTTCCTTATCTATTTGACCTCCTAGCATCTGTCAAAGCATAATGAATGCATAATCCAATAAAGTGTGGGGCATCTTAAAGAGATAGAGGCATACTCTCTCATTATGAGCTGAAGTCACTTAGGGCAACAGTCAAGGTTTGAACCGTAGTGAACAAGACTTTTTTTTTCCCTAATGGAAAAGATTTTGCTTCATTCAAACCAATGATGATGCTAAAAAATGTTCTAGAATTGTATCATCAAAAAATGGAAGAACTTCCATTTAGGACTGGTTTAGCCCTCCGAGTAGGTGGTTTGGGGTCATGTCAAATGCCTTGAATGGGTCTTTGGCTTAGATCTAGCTTTTTACCCTGTCCTGCCTTATTTTCCACTTATTTCCTACCTAATTCTTGCACCCTGCTCAGTGAATTTGAGGTTCTTGACCTTAGGGTCAAGGTTGACCTTTTGGGTCAAGGTTGACCTCGACCTTGACCTAGGGTTTCAATTTTAGATTTTGAAGGTTTCCAGATATTGGGTTTCAGAAAGATTTATTTCTTGCTTCCGGGTCAGCTATTTTGGGCTTCGAAATGGTAAACTCTTAAATAATATTTAATTTAGGTTCATTTCCAAGGGTATAGGCTTAATGAGAATTTATTTCTCCTATGTCAGTCTCTCTAGAAGTTTGTGCCCTAGACTAGTATATAAGGAAGCCTTCTCCTCTCATTTCAATCCAAGATCTCAAGCATTATCAAACAAGAACTCTCAATCAAGTAAGAAATCCATTCAAGCATTCAAGCATTCAAGCTCTCCATTGAAGATCAATGATTCAAGCATTCAAGCCTTTGAAGGGATTTGGTTCAAGATTCATCATTCAAACCCTAGATCTATCCATCATGGTGGTGTGATCTTCCTTCAAGATCCTTTATTCATCTTCAAAATCTATTCATTCTTCCCTGAAGGTAGATTAAAAACATACAATCATGGAGGTTTTGATTTAAATTTATAGTTTCTAGTGTTGAGTCCAAGATTTCATATTAACATACTTGTTTACATTTCAAATACAATTGCATATCTATTGAATATCATAGCTTCATTGTTAGATCTACTTCAACTACTTGCTACCATTCTCTATTTCAATTCTATTTGAAAGGTTAATTCCAAAACTAGGGTTTGACCAAGGAAAACCTCTCATCCAAACAACAAAACCATTTTTCTTGTAGGAATAGGTGTAGAATAGTGAATTATAGAGCAGATTCAGACACCCTTTTTGGAAAACTTTCCGGATCTGCGAGCATAATTTCTATCGGAGCAGTGCAGATCAAGGTTGACATAAAGGGGTCAAGGTCGACCTTCATTTGGGTCAAGGTTGACTTGATTCAAAAAAGGAAAATATTTTTGGGTTTTCTCTATCTCCGTGTTCCTGTCCTAGATCTACTTGTAGAATTTTTGAAAATTTAGTACAAACACCATAAAATATGTATTTCCAGATCTGCTAGATTACAAGAAAAGTATTTCATTTTATCCTAATCTTTCTGATTTATTACTTCATTAGATCCTCTTTCCCTCTTTATCCATAACTAGTTGATTCCTTTTTGCATTGATCATCTCCTTTCAATTAATCAATTAGGATCTCCTTGTCTTGGATTAGGAGGTGATATATATGTCCACAACATTTTCTATCACACACCCCTACAAATCAACACACACACACAACAACTATATATATATATATAATCGTACTTATGATGTTTATGAGAGTATCATCCATTTCATTATGTTTATCACTCTTCATGTTTCACTTGCTTATGCTATTGTGAGATTGACTAATACTAGCCTTCCTACTTTCAAAACTTTCATTAAGGATTTATGTGGCAGACTTATTACTCTTTTGGATTATGTGAATAATTTGGTAGATGATACACCATTTCCTAATCTTCCTAATCCTAATCCTATCCTTCCTAATCTAGTTCCTAATCTTCCTAATCCTAATCCTATCCTTCCCAATCCAATTCCTAATATTCCCATTCCCAATTCTCCATAATTTGCTATTCCTAGTTCTTCCCACACTTATGATGGGGCTCAACTATGGTTCATGATGGATATGTGCAAGAATTATTGGATTTACCTTCCCCTTCTTATCTAATCCATGATGATATTAAAGGGAAGACAAAAGAAACTTCCTCTAAACCTATTATTCCACCTTATACAAAATTTTCTCATGAACACCGTAAAAAATCACCTCCTGCAAAAGCTTTAAATGAGATGTACACTATAGGATACAATATGATGGCTAAACAAGGTTTTAAGGGTTTAGGGCTTGGTGTTAATAAACACGATATTAAATATCCAGTTCATCTATCCCCTAAACAAGATATGCATGATCTTGGCTTTCCACTATCTCAATTTAAGGTGGTTGATTTTGATCGTCACCCTCCTCTTCATGTTCTTCTTCCAACACCTTCCTTAGATTACCTTGATACTCCTCAAGATGAGGCTAAGAAGGTGTATGTTTAGTTAATGAATTCTAAGAAAGAAATCTTTAAACTTATGCCAAAAGATGCTCTCTCCAAGTAAAAATGTCTTTTTCACTATAGTAATACACATTTACTTTCTGATTGTGTGGATTTCAAGCTGTATGTTAGAGAAAGAGCTGCTTTAGGAATTATATCCCACTCTCATGCAGTTTTACAATTCCTTCATAATTTGGATATGGGGAATACCCCTCATTCTTCTGTAATGTAGATCTTTTCTCCTCTTGTCTCTTCACTGGGGGGCAAGAGGTAATTCATCTATTTTTCTAGGATCCATTATGCTCTTAGCATGAATTTTGTTTTGAGCTTAATTGGTTATTCTTTCTATATTCTTTCCCTATGGTTTTGTATTATGGTTCATAATCATGCATAGCTCTTTTCTATTATTCATGATATATTTTCTAAAGACATTTGTTTTTCAAAGGTATCCCTTGCTTTCATCTTTGGGGGGCAAGGTTTTTCCTTCTTTCTATCTATTTAGGGATCTGTTTTCCTTAGCTTAGTGGAGTTTATTTATTCTAAAACATAATTTCATTATACTAAATGATGTTTTGGCTATGGATATCCTTTTATGTGAGAGGTTGTTGTCCTAAGTCATCACCTCTTCTTTATTTTTCAAATTATGTTCTTTATAAATTATTTCCCTAGCTGTAGGGTTAGAGTTTGATTCCTTTGTTCTAAGATTCCTCTTCCTCTTGATTGCAGGGGGCTTGTTGATTGAATCTTTGGTCCCTCTTTGCTTTCTCTTTGAAAGATGATATTTTATCTAAAACACTCCTCTATGGTGGGGGTCATGTTGATAAGATCTCTTCCTCTTTGAGGATCCTTTTTCCATGAGTGACATATCCTTTTTCACGATTATCTATGTTCTTCGATGTAAGGGTCAATACCCTTTGCTAAGAATATAGTGTACATTGTTGTTAATAGGATATCTCCTTACTTTGTGAAGTAGGTATCCTCTTTCTCTTCCTTATCTTGTCTAGTAGGTAGCCATGATAAGGAGGGGGGCATATATAAGGTCTCCCTTATGCTATAGTTTTAATTTTGCAATATGCTAAATCCTCAGAAGGTAACACACATAAGTTGCTAAATCCTGAAGAGACATGGATTTTCAATTTCAAATATGCTAAATCCTCGAAAGGTAACACACATAAGTTGCTAAATCTTGAAGAGACACACATTTTCAATTTCAAATATGCTAAATCCTCAAAAGGTAACACATATAAGCTGCCAAATCCTGAAGAGACACGCATTTTCAATTTCAAATATGCTAAATCCTCAGAAGGTAATGCACATAAGTTGCTAAATCCTGAAGGGACATGCATTTTATATTCCATAATGATACAAGAATGTGGATCTATGGGTATTCCAAAAGATGTCAGAAGATACATTACAACTAAAAAGTACAGTTTGTGGGTGAACTATCGGTTTGGCTATCTTTTGGGCTCTCCCTCCTTGGTGATTCACGGTAAGGTGGGCATCTTACTGGGTGAGGTAATCACTTTCTCCCTTCTCTCTCTTTTTCGCTTTCATGCTAGTAGGATTAGATCATGAAGCTATGTTATTTATAGTGTTTCTCTTGTCTTTCTTATATAATCATTTAAGCTTTTATGATAGCTTTCCAAATATGATATTAGTATAGGAAGCATTTCTTAGCAAGGTTTGCTTTGCTAGTTGATTTGGGTTTGTTTTTGTACTAACACCTCTTTGTGTGTCTTTTAACTTTGTCTTTTTTTTTTCACACCATCGTGCATGTATGTTGAGTTAGAATCCTTGGCCTAGGGGCTCATGTCCTTAACTAAGTGATATTCTACCTTATTGCGATCCACTAGAATGTTTCTTCTCCTTTACTAAGAGTTTGCATCGAGTCCATACTCTTGCTAAAGTGGGGGCTAAATGTATAGTTGGAAAATGGAAGCACTTCCATTTAGGACCGGTTTATCCCTTTGAGTAGGTGGTTTGGGGTCATGTCAAATGCCTTGAATGGGTCTTTGTCTTGGATCTAGCTTTTCCCCTTGTCCTGCCCTATTTTCCACTTATTTCCTACCTAATTTTGGCACACTGCTCTGTGAATTTGAGGTTCTTGACCTCAGGGTCAAGGTCAACCTTATGGGTCAAGGTCAACCTCAACCTTGACCTAGGTCAGGGTCAACCTCGACCCTAACCTAGGGTTTACATTTTAGATTCTGAAGGTTTCCAAATGTCAGGTTTCAAAAAGATTTATTTCCCACTTCTGGGTTGGTTGTTTCAGGCTTCAAAATGGTAAAATCTTAAATGTTATTTAATTTAGGTCCACTTCCAAGGGTATAGAATTAATGGGAATTTATTTCTCCTATATCAGCCTCTCTAGAAGTTTGTGCCCTAGACTAGTATATAAGGAAGCCTTCTCCTCTCATTTCAATCCAAGATCTCAAGCATTATCAAGAAAGCACTCTCAATCAAGTAAGAAATCCATTCAAGCATTCAAGTTCTCCATTGAAGATCAAGGATTCAATCATTCAAGCCTTTGAAGGGATTTGGTTCAAGATTCATCATTCAAACCCTAGATTTATCCATCATGGTGGTGCGATCTTCCTTCAAGATCCTTTGTTCATCTTCAACATCTATTTATTCTTCCCTTAAGGTGGGTTCCAAACATACAATCATGGAGGTTTTGATTTACATTTATGGTTTCTAGTATTGAGTCCAAGCTTTCATATTAACATACTTGTTTACATTTCAAATACAATGGTATATCTATTGAATATCATAGCTTCGTTGTTAGATCTACTTCTACTACTTGTTAGCATTCTCTATTTCAATTCTATTTCAAAGGCTAATTCCAAAAATGAGGTTTGACCAAGGAAAACCCCTCATCCAAACAACAAAACCATTTTTCTTGTAGGAATAGGTGTGGAACAGTGAACTACATAGCAGATTCGAACACCCTTTTCGACAAACTTTATGGATTCACGAGTAGAATTTCTGTCGAAGCAACACATGCAAAGGTCGACATAAAGGGGTCAAGGTTGACTTGACTCAGAAAAGGAAAAGATTTCTTGGTTTCCTCTATCTCTGTGTTCCTGTCCCAGATCTGATTGTAGAATTTCCAAAAATTTAGTACAAACACCAGAAAATAGGTATTTCCAGATCTACTACATTATAAGATAAGTGTTTCATTTTATCCTAATCTTTCTAATTTATTGCTTTATTAGATCCTCTTTCCCTCTTTATCCATAACGAGTTGATTCCTTGTTGCATTGATCGTCTCCTTTTGATTAATCAATTGTGATCTCCTTGTCTTGGATTAGGGTGTGATATATGTCCACAACATTTTCTATCACACACCCCCAAAAATCAACACACACAACAACTACATAGATATAAAAACATATCTTTAGATATATTTTTATATCTTACAAGAATAAATAAAACAAAAGAAGCCATGCCTGATTACTATCCAACAAAGTCTAAGGGATTCCAAGACACTTGTCATAGGCCTTGAAGAGAACGGTTTGAGAGACCCCTTGTTTCCTGCAAACACCAATGCAAGGCAATAATGTTACAAAGCATGTGAAAAATGGCACTCAAAGCCAGGGTAAGAGAAATGTGAAATGGATTCTAAGAACACTTGCCTAAACACTTCCAAAACACCACAAGAGTTTGTCAAACCCCAAAATGGCTATACAGGCGATAGGATTCCCATTTATGTTCTATTTTTAATTAAATTAAAATTACCAAACCTTGCAAAATGCCCCATCGTGTTTTTTGATCATTGTCCCTAATTGTTATGATTATTATTAATTAATTAAAGTAATAAGGCTCATTCTATTTTAACTTTTAATCAATTTTTTTTAATTAATTAAATTTAATTTTAAACTAATTAGTAATTATAATAAATAATATATTTTAGGTGGTACATATTATATAGACATTGGCACTATATTTATTTTGTCTTTATTTTTTTAATTTATAAAGATAATTAAAATAGTTTTGGCCAAGAGTTAGGCTCGAGAGGCAACTATTCTATGTCTAGTGATCTTTATAATGTATCTCAATTAGGGCAAGTTTTCTAATGATTTAAGCTCGAATTCTACTTCTATTTTGTAACTTTTTTTTTTATAATTAGATAAAGGAGAGATTTTAATGATGTATCTTTGTAAGACTATGAGTGTCTCTATAAATTAAGATTATGCACTTGGGAATGAGTCACTATCATTGATTATAACTTGGTCACTTCCAAGGTTGCAAATGTATCTTTTCAATGTCTTGTATGAATTGTATTTGTCTATGATCGATTTGGACAATTATACAATCTCTTATGTATTTTGTGCATATAAGAGTGTATCTTAGCTATGCAGATGCATAGCTCAACCTTTGTTGCCCTAATTTTTATGTTCCAACACTATATCACATATTCATTACTTAGTTATTTGAAATTCAACTCTATAATTTTTTGTTTGAATCTTTTTAGTCCCTTAGTGTTAGCCTATTGGCGAACAAGCATTACTAGTAGTGGTGAAATGAAACTTCTAAGAATATAAGTCTATGATATTATCAAATGTTATTATAAAAGAGTAATAATCATTCATTTAGTCTTTTTTGCTTGAGTGACTAATTATTAGTGACTAATTATTTAGTCATTTATTTGGTCATTTATTTAGTCATTTTTAATTGGATGACTAATTATTAGTGACTAATTATTTACTCATCTATTTAGTCATTTATTTACTTTTTTTTATTTGTCTGACCTTGTGATTTTACCCGATGACCAAATTAGTCATTTGTACTTGTGAATTGTAAAAAAATAGTAGAACTTGATCAGTTTTAGTCATGTGACTAAAAGATTTAGTCATGTAGTCATATATTTGCCAAATTCTACTAGTGGGATAAGGTAATGTTTTTCATGATGATTAAGGGTATCAGGAATGACTTGGTCTCAAAGGTAGGAATAGATGGTTTTGTAGCGTGAGGAGTCATGACCAAAAATGGTGTAGATCATGTGGGTTTCTAGGCAATCATAGGTAGGGAATGACATTACTTCCACCAGAAACTTGTAGCATAGCTCATGTTCTTGTTGCTGTAGTAAAGATGACAGTGTAGCCATAGCATCAACTACTTTTTTTTCCATTCTTGGTATCTATTCGAACATGATAGAAATGAATTATTTCTTGAGATTATCTACAATCCATTTGTATGGAATCAACTTTTCATCCTTTGTTTGATACACATCATTGACTTGGTGAATGACCAATTGAGAGTCTCCATGAATGTGTAATTTCATCACTCTCCATTCTAGTGCCAATTTCATTCCATTTAACAAGCTTCATATTCTGCTATGTTGTTGGTGCAAGAGAATTTGATTCTAAATGCTTTTGGAATGGAGTAACCTTGTGGAGTGATAAACAAGATGCCAGCTCTGGATCCATTTTGTGTGTAGGACCCATCAAAGAATAATTGCCATATTTTGGAGGATAGGTGCATGATAGAAGTATCAGAAAATCCCACTTGCATCGGTCGGTCATCGAACATTGGAGCTTCATCTAGTTGATCTATGATGACTTGTCCTTTGATGGCTTTCCTTTCAACATACTCAATGTTGAATTCGCTAAGTAGCATTAGCCATTTCGCCAATCTACGTGTGAGAGAAGCTTTTCTTAACAAGTATTTTAGTGGATCAACCTTTGTGACAAGGTGTATGGTGTGATCCAACATGTAATGCCTCAGTTTCTATGATGCAAAGATGACAACTAGACATGCCTTCTCTATCATAGAGTAATTCTTTTCATAAGCCACTAAGGTTATGCTAATGTAATATATAGCTTTTTCTCATTTATTCTCATCATGTTGCGCTAATAATGCCCATCGTGATGTATTTGTTGTGGAAACATACAATATTAATGGCTTTCCCTGAATAGGAGGTATGAGAATTGGTGGATTTGCCAAGTATTTCTTGATATGATTTAAATTCTTTTCACATTCCTCGCTCCATTTGTAGGTCACACCTTTATGCAACATTTTAGTGAAAGGTTGTGATATATCAGCTAACTAAGAGATGAAGCATCTGCTGGATTGTACCCTTCCTTGTAAAGTAGGCATTTAACTGCTATTGTTAGGAGGTTGCATCTCCATGATTGCTTTGACTTTTGTTGGATCCACTTCTATACCTTTCTTTGAAACAATGTATCCTAGGAGCTTTCTTGAAGTGACACCAAAGGCACATTTCTTGGGATTTAGCCTGAGACTAAATTTTTCCATTCTATCTAGTATTGTACCCAAGTCATCTAGGTGTTTAGATCTTTTCATTGATTTAGCCAATGTGTCGTTTACATAGTCCTCCATGTTTTTAAGCATCTTATCATGAAAGATAGATGTCATGGCTCTTTGATAAGTGGTACTAGTGTTCTTAAGACCAAATGGAATTACATTCCAGCAGAAAGTATCCCATGCACAGGTGAAATCTATCTTCTCTTGATCTTCCAGAGCTATCTTTATTTGGTTATATCTAGAAAAGTCATCCATTAAAGAGTACATTTCAAATCCAGGAGACATATCCACTATCATATCGACGTTTGGTAGTGGAAAGTCATCCTTTGCGCATGCTTTGTTTACTTCTCTGAAATCTGTACATACTCGTATATACTTATCTAGTTTTGACACCGGGATGATGTTTGATATCCATTCAACATAGTCTATCACTCGGATGAATCTGACCTTGAGTAATTTTTCTAATTCATCTTTGACAAGAAGTGCAACATTAGGGTGCATTTTTTGCAACTTTTGATTTATTGGTTTAACTTTTGGAGCTATAGAAAGATGATGCATGATCAGATTAGGATCTAACCCTGGCATGTCTGATTATTTCCAGGCACAGTTTATCTTTTTATCTATTAAGAATCTAGTAAATTCTTGTTTCTCCTCTTCTGATAGGGATTGTGCAACATGAATCATCTGAGGTTCCTCTGTTGTGCCCAAATTGATAGACTGAGTTGGCTCTATCAAAATTAGTGATCTATCCTATAAATGACTCAGAAGGACATCAAATATCTCATCCTCGGGTACCTCAAAGAGGTTTTCACCCTCAGATACGTCTTATGTTTTTACTATTTTTGGCTTTGAGGCTGCCACATAGTGGTTTTCACCCTTAGAGATCTTTTTCTTTTTGTTCTTAATCTTTTGATTGAGATACTTTATATCTGATCCTATCATGCTGATGCTAGGTGCACTGATAGAAGTTTTCATAGGTTCAACCGCATTCAGATAACATGCTAAAGTATAGTCTTTTTAGAAAGTATGAATATCTTGGCTTGGGTATGTGGACATTTGGTCAATGAGCTCGAGATGTTTGATAGTAAGGGGAGGGAAGGACTGTTTGACAATATTCACACACATAGCATTGCCATCATTGGTTCTAATTTGACTCTCAAATTTGAAGGTGATATTACTACTCAAGATATTTAGTCTGTTAAGTGTCTCAACGTCATTGTTAGATCCCGCGTTAGTAATAAGTGATTCAATTTCATGAGGTCTATCACGTAGTTCTAGAATTATGTCCATTGTAGGTGTGTATTGGTGGATAACATCAATATGTTTTTTTGTTATAATCTCCTCTTCTTCTGGTTCTGGAATGACTCCCCATTCACAGTCATTAGATTCCTCATCAGGATCTCTGGAAAAGTCAAGAACATGTGTAAAATCAAGACAAATCCCCCAAGCAGGGTTGCCTTCAGAGTCTGAACGGAATTTATATTCATGAGAATTTTTCTCAAAATCACTAGAGTGTCCTAAATGTTCAGCTATGGTGAGGGATGTCTCTCCTTCTTCTGGACCAGTCTGTTCTTTTGTAGTAGTAGGTTATTGTGTCTCTACCACATTGACTTGTTCCTTAGGTTTCTTTCCATCATTAAGAAGGTCTAAGATGTGATGAGGTATACATTCATAAGGAAAAAAATTTGTTGTGTCTGAATCATCACTACCTAAATGATGTGTTTCTTTCTCTTATTGAGTATCCATTCTTGGTTCTATCTGTTCTATGACACGAGTATAGTTTCCACTAAGATGGAAAGGTGTCTTCTGATAACCTATGCCTATAGTATCTTTGTTTGTCCTCCCATAGTGTTCAATGGGTTTGATGATACCTTTGTCTCTTGTTCCTAAAGGTCCTTTTCTAGTATATCCCATTTTGGAAATTAGCTTGTGTCCTAGTCCTTATGATTTTGGAGGAACCTTAAGTGATTTGGATTCACATTTTTGAACTATTTGTGACTGAGATTCATCTTTATATAGTCAAGATAGTACAAATTATTCCTCATTGGAATCTTGTTTGGACACTTGTTCTATGATGAAAATCCCATTAAAAATAACCTGTGGTTCTTTAGTTGTAGGTTTCATTCTCTCCAAAGGTAGCCCATAAGATTTAGGTGAGAGTGGGAGAGATGTAAGAGATAGAACTAGTTCTATTGTGTATTCTCCCATACCTGTATCTTTTATTTTGACCTCCTTAGCCATGTCTTCCATTTTGGATGTGGATGCTATGTCACTCTATTTGGTAGAAGACTCTATGTTGTATGGAAAAAGTATGTCAACACTTTCCTTTAAAGCATTGCAAGATGCTGACATGTCTGCTGGTATTTTGACCTCTACTCCATCATAGGGAAACTTGACACATTGATGGTATGTTGATGGGATAGCTTTCATTTCATGAATCCATGGCCTTCCTAAGAGGATTTTATAGGCCATCGAGAGGTCCATTACTTGACAAGTGATATCTCTGATGACACGTCTTGTTCTAATAGGTAACATGATGACTACTTTGGAAGATCTTTCTTTCTCATCATATGATTTTATGGGTGTTTGGATCAATAAAATCTTTTGACAATCCTAGTTGTGTAACCAGTTTATATCAAAAAATGTTTAGACCAGCTCCTCCATCTATCAAAACATGCTTGACACAATGGTTTTCGATCAAGACTTCAATATGAAATGACTGGTTGTGGTTGACTCAGTGAATTGTCATCTTCATCTGAAAAGGAAATGTATTGAGGAGAAGTCAAATGACCCACCATGGTCTGAAATCGATCAAGATTTTATGGAACATTAATTAGAACTGATGAGAGCTTTGTCCAAAACTACTCAATGAGTAGGAGAAATTTGAAGAAACTCAAATATAGAGATCTTTGTGTTAGTGTGTTGGAGTTGTTGGATAATGCTATATCCTGAAGCCATTGTTTTGGAATCTTTAGGATTGGAAGATTTAGACACATTCCTTTGTTTAGTTGCAGATGTAAGATTGAATGTTACTTTTGGGGAATTTGATGAACCCAAGTTTAGTCCTGGAAGAGTTACCTGAGCTTGAGATTGAGTGATTGCATTAGCCGATCTATTTTCTTTGTCCTTCTTGACAATGGTGATGACATTGCAGTAAAGAGATGCGCATGGCTCTACCATGTTGATGATATCATTATTACTGGAGTATGTGTAATTGACCTTAGCACCCACATTTGGTTTAGAAGATGACTCTCCTTGGGTGTGTTTCAGAAAAGCTTTCGTGAATGTCGTATGATCGTTGTTGGATTTATGGTTTTAAATCACAATTTCTCCAATGTCAATTTTGTCTTGAATAAGATGTTTTAGATGCATGCAATTGTTGGTTTTATGACTCTTACATTTTGATGAAAATGATAGAAATTGGTCTCCTTCCACCACTTAGGTTTGACATCTGGGTCATATAGTTTTATCTCAGGTAATGTGATGATGTTATTTGCCAACAAAGTTCTCATGGCAGATTCCAAGGACTCACCCAAAGGAGTGAACTTGTGTTTTGAAATTGTAACCCATGGTTTGTATTCATTTGACTTTTTAGGAAGTTCAGTTGTCTACTTCTCGGAGGCCTTTATGGCTTGAGTGCCAATCACGAGGTTAAATGCTGGTGCTTTGGGTGGAGCATTGATGTGATCAACAACACCATCTGTGACACCATTTTTGTTTTTGTTCTAGAATTTGACTTTATCCTTATTGTGTGAATTGGAACTTGAATCATACTTGTTTTCTTTGTAAAGCGTGATATCTCCCTTGAGAACAAGTGCATCCTCTATTTTCATGGCACTATCCTCCATTTTGTCAAATGATGTATGATTTTGCATATGAAGATGATAGTTGATTTTCGGGATCATATTATTATGAAGATTTCCAGATTCTCATTTTCTGGAATTTGTCAGGCATAAAATGAGAACTTCTTCCTCCAATGTTTGAGGAAAGTCAGGAAGGGTTTTCCCGCCTTCTGTTTCAAGTTGCAAATATTGATCATTATGACCAGATGCTGGATGTTGTAGGAGTATTGTTGATAGAACAATTTGATCAAATCCTCAAAAGTTTTGATTATTGGAGGTATTTTGGAGAACCAGTTGATGGCTGCCCCTCCCAAAGATTGTGGGAAGAGACGCATTAAATAGGTTGGTTCATGTATGAAATCCATGGATAGAATACAAAATTCTCTAACAAGATCTTGAGGATCAGAATTTTTGTCATATTTGTCATACTTTGGTAGTTCCACTCCTTTCAGGAATGGTGGCATATACATGCTTTGATCAAATGGAAATGGACATAGGGCATCCATAGAGAATTCTTTGGGTTCTTTCTCTTTTTCTAGTTTGTTAAGTTTGATTTACATAACATGCATTTGTTTCATCATGGTTGTCATAGGGGTCTCTTCCTCTTGTGTTAAAATGTCTTCAACATTAAAATTGTGAAGAAGTTTAGCCCCTTGTTAGGCCAATTTGAGGAAGTATGTCTCTTTATCCTCTTGTAGGAAATGCTTCATTAGTTTCTTAAAGAGATCATCATTTCAGTATTGTGCAATTTCTGAAGGTGTGGGCTCTTGAGTCCTACCCTCATCAGATTCATGGCCTTGTGAACCATCGATAGCTACTTTTTGAGACATAGCAGTGTGTTGGTTATCTGCTTGAGTTGATTCAGGAGGATTTGTGTGACCTCCTTTTAAGTGTAAATTGCCTAGTTCATCTTCTTCATGAAGATCATGATCATAGGGTTGATGAAAAGAGTGAACAATGAGAGAAGATGAGAGTGATGTCTTTGGATATTCTATTGATTTTCTATGTGAGGAAGATCTAGTTTCCACCATTAACCTGAAGGTGAATCTTGGAGCAAGATAAGACAACTAAATAATAATTTGATTTAGGAATAATCAAGTGACGCAACCTTGTCAAGATTGGATTGGATCATTGATGAAAAGGTAGATTGGATGCAAGTGAAGGATATTGTGCCTGAGATGTATGGGTAGATACCCAAAGGATGGCAGACATGAATTCATGACACTTAGCCTTTGATAGATCGAGGTTTTTTTGACAAGGTTTTTGACATAGGATGAGACGTGTTCCAGATTAATCAATAGGATGAAAAATTGAGCAAAATAGATCACTTTGGGAAAATGAGATGGATTGCTATTTCTCTACTCTATACTTGACACAGTGGATTTTCTGACAACATTTTCAAAGCTGAAGGTTGACTAGATTTCTGTCAAAATTAGGGATTTTATGATAATTTGTGCAAACTATCGTACGATAGTATCTAGGCTCGTACGACATGAAATAAGCCCTGGCACAACAATCTAGGATCTCGTACGACAATTGACACTAGGAATTGATTTTTTCTTTGGATTTATGACAACTCTCATATGATAATAACTTGTTTCTCATACGACACATCGAGGGTTCTGATATGAAACTTAGAAATAATGAGCAATTACCATATGATAATTACTAGGGAAGAATGACAATTTACACCAGAAAAGAATTTTGCTTCAAATTTTTGGGATTTCTAGGTGTTTTTGGTCTTAGTTTTCTTTTTAGGTTTGCATTCCAATTTTTAGAATATGTGTGTTTTGGATTTTCTGAGGATGTTTATCATAGCAATAGGCTCACAATCACAGAAAACACATGGGAACTGACTCAATGAATCAAACACACCTAACTTAACCTAACTAGGAGTAGAGATGTATTACTTGCTCATTGAATTAGGAACACACTCAATGACTCCTCAGAATATGACAGTCCAACAACACACAATGGATGTTAGAGGCCATATTAGCTAAGTTCAAATGTCATGGAGAGCTCGATATGATGAGTTTCTTGGGGTGATTACTATTCACCTCGCACAAGCACTACAAATCCTTTGGAGGTAGATCAGTGAAAAACTAGCTTAGGCTTTTAATTAAGGCATTTGTTCACAACTATCTCCCATAGTCCCACAAGCAAGATTGAGGCTGTTAACCCTATGAGTACTCAGACCTTTGTAGTCTCGCAAGAAAGATTGAAGTGGCTCCGCTCTACACAAGATCCAAGCATGTTCATGGAATAAATCCAAGGAAAAAATGTAATTATGTCTTCCAAGGCTTTAACCTCAAGGAAGTGTCAAATTTTATAGTGGGGTGGAAGAGTCAGCTTAATACTTGTCCCCACTTGGGTCATTCCTGAGAGATTTTTACCTCAGTCGGCATACCCTCTAAAGGTTTAAATGAAATGTGAGGTTGGGGACCACAAGATCTGGGTTTTTGATTCTTTGGAAAGAGAAGAGCATAATCCCCTAACCTTGTCCTTTTTCCTATCCAAGACATGCCAAACATAGTTAATCTAGAGACAATACACACATTGCCAAGAAGGAGACACCTTCTGGGTTTCTGATTCTTAGAAAAGAGAAGAGCATAATTACCTCAATATGTACCATAATGTCAATATGACGCACGTAATTAATTAACTATGTGCTTAAAAAAAAAGATTTTCCAAACAAAATATTTGCTAGATGAAGATTTTGGCAACCTGCAAAACCACAAGTCAAAAATTTTTGTTGATTGAACTTTCTTTGGCCAATGATTTCTGAAGGGGTTTCCTGCAAACAAGGGCTTAAAAGACAAGACAAGAATAGGCCAAAAAGATAGGTTTCAATGCTCAAGTCTTTGTCTCTCGTCCTACAAAAAGTGTTAGGTTGTCTAAAAACAACCACTCACTAGAAAACAACAGGGGTAAGGATTATCAATCAATCAAATTTCATAGCAGAAATCCTTAAAAATTGATCAGAAAAACCATACAATAATTGAAATACTGGTGTGGAATGTCGTACGATAATAAACCTCAACCCATATGATAATTTGGCTCTGATACAAAAATATACATGAACTGGTACAATACTTTAGGAATGTCGTATGTCGTACAATACACAATGACATCTGAAATAACACTTTGCAAACTATCGTACAAGATTGTATGGAAAAATTTCAAAATCCAAAAACTTGATGAAAAATAATTAGAAATTTGACAAAAAATGAGCTGGAAACCTGATATCGGGCCCCACGGTGGGTGCGAGAAATGTGTGTGAAAATTGTACATGTTTAGAAGACACAAAACTTTAGTAAAACATTACAGATTAATGATAAGAAAATAAAAAATCAACAGATGTATCATCAATCAAGTGATTTACTATCTTTTGAAAGACTTGAGTATGGTATTCTCAGATTTGACCAAGATCAGTGACAATGCAATGCCTAAACAAAGGATTTGAATGCAAAAATCTATTGAAATGAATGCAAGATTAATCTATGTTTTTGTGATTTTCAATGCAATAACAATGAAAACTATATGAAATTGATCTAAAACTTGATATCAATGAAAATGAAAACTAAGCTATGAATGAAAAACTAGAAAATAAATGATAGCAATTGATCTCAAAAATGGATGCACAATCTCGCAAGAACTCAATAGTATCGCACTTTTGTTTTCAAAATTGCACACCTGATTGTGAAGGACCAAGGGTCATTTATATAGAAATCCATGTTTGAGAACTCATTGAAAAACCAAAAATCACTCACTGATTAACTCAAATTGCTCGGCAAGTAATCAAGGAATTAGAAACAGTTATCATGCAAATTAACTTTTTAACTCACAATTGGAAGTTGAGATCATTCCAATCTACTTTTCAACTCACAATTGGATGTTGAGTTTAGAAAGTTAAAAAAATGAGTCCTAGAGTTGATTTTGAGTTTAATTGCTCTTCTGATGTTTGCATAGATAATTATGAGTTTTATTTAATTTCCATGTGTTTTATTCTCAACTTAACTGATTTAGTTTAAAAATAACCAATTTATGGGTTAATCAATTATTTAATCAAAATTTATCCAAAATTATATTATTAAATTTGACAATTCAAATTAATCAATTAAATAAGTATTCAATTGATTATTTTTAAAATTTTTGATTAATTTTGAAATAAACAATACTAATTAAGAATTATTTAATTAAATCTAATAAAAGTGATTAAGTGGCTAAATTAAGTTTAATTAATTAAATATTTATCATATTCAATCAATTGCACTTAAGATAAATAAAATAATATCATTTATCGCCAAATAATATTTAATTAGAGATAGTTAGGATAAATTAGGAATATTTAGGAATATTCCCCGATACACATTTATGATAGGATTCATTAGGGTTTTGATTATTTGATGTGCAGATGTGCCTTAGGTTAGGTCTTTAGGGTTGATTTAGATCGAGTTGTTGATGTAGGAGGTTAATGGTACTGAAGGCCATTTTTGGGGTATTATAGTTGGTAGTCGTTAGTTGCTTGAACCAGTCCATGTCTGGGCATGTATCCTCATCATGATTTTTTGTGAGATGGAACACACACTTGTTTCCTCTCTTGGGAGGAGCTTCAATAGCAAGCCGTTGTTGAGTAGTCGGTAATTCGAATGTTCTTCCATCATTTGTCCTTCCGAAAATATCTTGGTAAGGTTGTTGGACTAAAAGGCCAGCTTTAGGTAATTCCTTTTCAAGGTAATCATATCATTGGCTAGGTGCTAGATCATTGCCTCTATATTGCTTTTCACAGTACTACTGCTACTTGTACCATTTTGCATCTCTCTTTTCCATTTCCAAGTAGAGATGAGGTCATCTTCTAGTTCAATTGTAGTGCTATGAGCTGCATTCAAATTTGTAATTCATGCTCTTCTCAAGTTGAAACTAATGTCAGGTGGCATAGCTCCAAGAAAGAAACACTTCAGGTTCTCTATCGTAGGCCTGTTAGTGGCTGGAATTCTATCTACCATTTTGTTGAATTTAGCCATGAAATCTCTCATTGGCACAAATTTCTCCTTCTTGACTTTTGTGAGATGGGATAGTGGTACTTGTTGGTCTTTAGTGGGCTTGAATCAATTTTCAAATGCCACTTTTATAGGATCTAATTATGTGATAGAGCTGATAGGAAGGTGTTGGAACCGGTCTACTACTCCACCAACCAATGACTCTACAAAAAGTTTCACTACCACATCCTCATGTTGGACTACTAAGACTCCCATGGTGCTGAAGAAGGAAATGATGTATTCATCAGGTGAAATTGATTTCTCTCCTGAGAATTTAGGGAGACTCTTCCATGAGCAATCAAAAGGTAACCTATTTTATCTTGATACTACTATAAAGATTTGCTTATTTGTTAAAATTGAGAATGTATGGCTATGGCATAAAAGAATCTGTCATGTAAATTTTGACAACATGATTAAGGTGATAAAAAATAATAGAGTTAGAGGTCTACTGAATTAAGAAAATTTGATAAAGTGATATGTAAGGAATGTCAGATTGGTAAAATGACAAAATCAAGTTTCTCAAGAAAGTATTATTCTACTAATGGTATTTTGGAATTAGTTCATACTGACCTTTGTGGTCCTATGAAGATACAAAGCTATTATGGAGATCGATATTTCATTTTGTTTGTTGATGACTATTCAAGAATGATGCCTATTATGTTTTTAAAGGAGAAGTTTGATGCATTCCAAATGTTAAAGTGGTGTAAAGCTAGATTTGAAAAGGAAACATGAAAGAAACTGAAATGTTTAAGATTAGATAGAGGAGGTGAATTTATCTCTGATGAATTTATTGTCTTCTGCAATGAAAATAGAGTCAAAAGATAGGTATCTGCACTAATGACTCCACAACAAAATGATATAGCTCAAACAAGAAATAGATCTATAGTTGACTGTGCTAGAACATTGCTGATTGACAAAAAGGTTGCACAAACATTCTAGAGAAAAACCATTAGTATTGTTATCTACACACTCAACCGAGTACAATTGAAGAAAGGCACAAACAAGACCCCTTATGAACTTTGGTATGGGCATACATCAAATGTAGGTTACTTCAATTTTTTTTGAAGTAAGTGTTACATACTAAAAGATGCTAGAAATGGAAATTTTGACTCAAAAGGAGATGAAGGTATATTCCTAGGATATTCATCAATGAGAAAAGCATATAAATGCTTGAATAAGGCTACTGATAATATTGTAGAAAGTGCAATTATGATGATTGATGAATTTGTAGAGAGGAATGATGAAGATAACAAAAAGGAACCTGAAGACTACTAAAGATTTGTTTACATACAGGAAGGTAATTTGGTTGATGCAACCGAGCTACAACAAGAAGAAACCAAGGAGCAAGTTGAGCTTCCACCGAGTGATGAAAATATTGATGAATAGTCTACCGAGCCTGTATTAGAGAAATATGTGAGAAGACATCACTCATTGAGAAATATTATTGGAGACAAGAATGTAGGAGTCATGACAAGAAGTAAGTTGAAAGATAATACATGTTTGATTTCTGAGTTTGAACCAAGATTAGTTAAGGATGCACTTGGAAATGAAGATTGGGTTAATGCAATGAAAGAAGAAATTAATCAGATTGAAAAGAACAACACTTGGTCATTAGTACTAAGACCTAAGGATAATAATGTGATTGGAAAAAAGTGGATTTTCAGAAATAAACTCAATGAGAAAGGAGATGTGATCATAAACAAAGCAAGATTCATTTGCAAAGGGTATTCACAAGAAGAAGGTATTGACTATGATGAGACTTTTTCTCCTGTTGCTAGATTAGAAGGTGTAAGGATATTACTTGCATATGATGCCTATAAAGGATTCAAATTTTATTAGATGGATGTTAAGTCTACATTTTTAGATGGAATTCTTGAAGAAGAGGTTTATATTGAACAACCTGATGGATTTATTGAGGATTCTAACAAGGATATGGTATGAAAACTAAACAAGGCACCCTATGGACTAAATCAAGCACCCCAAGCATGGTATGAAAGATTGCACTCATACTTAATCAAGATTGGATTTTAAAGGACAAGTGATAACAAAAATTTGTATTTGAAATGTGATAGTACTGATAAAATTTTGATTGCTGAGATATTTGTTGATGACATTATATTTGGAGGAAATGAAAAAATGTCTAAATCATTTGTTGAAGAGATGAGAAAGGAATTTGAGATGTCCATGATAGGAGAGATTAAATTATTTATTGGACTACAAATTCAACAAGTTAAAGATGAGATCTACATAACACAATCAAAGTATGTCAAGGAGATCCTAAAAGCATTCAATATGGAAGAATCTAAATAGGTTGAAACACCGATGACTACTGGTTGTAAATAGTCAAAGGAAGATGACACAAAGTAAGTGAATGAGACACTTTACCAATCCATGATTGGTAAACTACAATATGTTGTAAATAGTAGACTTGATATTGCACATTCTGATGGTATTGTGGCAAGGTTTTCCGCCAACCCAAAGGAGACACACATGTCTGCAGTAAAAAGAATATTTAGATATCTAAAAAGGACTAAAGATTTCAGTTTGTTATACACAAAAGGAGGAGATTTTGATCTTAAGGTATATATTGATGCTGATTGGGCTAGAAACATTGATGACAAAAAAAGAACAAGCGATAGAGCTTTCTTCTTAGAAGAAATATTAGTGACATGGTTACACAAGAAACAAAGTTGTATTTCATAGTCTACTACCAAAGCTGTGTATATTGTTGTAGCTATGAATTGTCAAATATTGTGTGGATCAAACAATTACTTGAAGGTATGCAATAAGAGATTAATGATCCAGTTGTAATTTTCCATGATAATACTAGTGCTATTAATATATCAAAGAATCTGGTGATGCATTCAAAGACAAAGCACATTTATATCAAGTATCATTACTTGAGAGAACAAGTACATGATAAGCATGTGATATTAGATTATGTGACTCAAAGGAACATATAGCTGATATATTTACCAAAAAACTATCGAAGGATGATTTTGTGTATCTCTGAGGTAAGTTAGGGGTTCTTCCCCTATCCAATATTCACTAAGGCAAGATGCATGTTGCATCAATTCAAATATTCATTAGAATATATATCTTGTGAGTCGATGCTAGTGTTTACTCTATAGGTGAAGCATGAAGTTGTGAAAAGATGTTTATGAGTGCAATAAGAGATCAATACATTTAAGGTATGATTTAATACCTGAGAATAGTTTTTAGGAGTATATGTGTCTTTGGTATTATTTTCAAAGAGGGAGAAGTTGTAAAGTAATTGATTACAGGAAGAGTATTACTAATACTATAAAGAGGGAGAACAAGATCTAGTAAAGGAAGAATAAAGAAATTGTCAAAGAGGGATAGTAAAGAAGATCTATTAAAGAAGAAGATTGTTACTGATAGAGGGAGAATATGTACATAAGCAGATCAAGTACATAAGAGAAGAAGTTATAGCTTAGAGGGAGTACATGAATGACAACGAAATGTTACCATCATCATTTGAACAATGAATATTGTTAGTGTGTTGCCATCAATTCCAAAGAGGGAGATTGTTACTATAATCAATGGTGATGATGATGAAGATCGACCAAGATCAAAAGTATACAAGTTAGTAGAATGATTAGATCAATTATTATCTTGTCATTGATGTCAAGCAATTGATATTTGGTTTATATTGTGTTGTCATATCATTCAGAGTATGATATAAGTTAAATGAGTTAAGGAGAAGAAGAAATGAGATGTTGTGAAGTTGAAGAACTTAAATGGACAATTGATACAGATCAGACAATGTTAAGATTATGTTGATATAATTATTTTCTATCTAAGATATGATTATATCAAGTTGATAAAGAATGGTAAAGAAGATTAGTCAAGACGTCGGTAAGAAAAATAGTTTTGGCTACCGAGTAGGAAAAGTCATTCTATAAAGAGGAAAAGTAATTCAGTAAAAGAAAGGTAAGTTTCGGTAAAGGCAAATGAATGCAAGACACTAAGTGGAAAGTCTTAGGCATCGAGCGAAGTTAACAAAAATTTAGAGTTATCTACTGAGCAAGGAACATATATTAAATATAAGGATCCTAATGACATTTAATGATTAGCTATGATGAGATGGAAGGTTATGATGATAAGGAAGAGTTAGTTAGAGAAATCTACGATCAAGAAAATTCATGATGATGATCTATAGCTTAGATCTAAATTGTTAAAAGAGAAGGAATGAGTTTTAAGAAAAGTTCAAGTTCCCAAGTGAAGGTAAAATGTGTTACCGAGATCTATATACATTGAATAAGTTTGTGAAATGAATTGAACGATTGAGATTAAACAAGAGAAAACGTAATAGAGGATATTAAGAGGTAAAACAAGGTCTATATAAAGGATATATTTGTATGAACAAATGGTTGGCAAATTGAAGGGTTGATAAGTCATCGACTGATGCAGTGAAGAAGGAAAAGATAGATTCTAAGTCAGAAAGAAGAATTTGATGAAGTGTTGAAGCTAGTGGAAAGTGAAGGATTGAAGTGAAGATAAAAGAGCGCACAAAGGATCTAGTTATGAAAAGATAGTTGAGGATTTATAGGTTAAACCATTTACTATTGCTTATTAACATTTTTAATAGAGAAATGTCTTAACCAAGTGGACTTAACAGGCATATTGTAAAATCTTTGCAAAAGGTAACATTCTAAAAGAGTGTTCAAAGCCCTTTAACCAAGCCACTCCTAATAGGGTGAAGATCCTAATAGATCCAAGGAAAATCCCTTGACCGAGTCACACCTAGAAGTGTGCATTGTAATCTTTAACCGAATTGGCTCTTAATCGAGCATACTTTAGAAGAGTATTTTCTTTAGTGGGTGGCAATTTCCACAATGGTTTTTCCCAAAGCTGGGTTTCCATGTTAAATACTGGTGTTACATGTGATGAATGATTTGTTGATTGTTAAAGTTTATTTACTATTGTCGGTAAATTAGTGAATTATTTTTAACCGAGTTAATCAGAGAAAAGTTTGTACGGTACAAAGAATCAATGATTACTGATTCACCCCCCACTCTCCGTAATCCAACAAAAGTCACAATGAATCTGATTTTGTAGTTATTTTAGCTTTAGATGACATGTTGAGTGTGTTTTCCTCATAGTTCTAATTTTGGCTCAAGATAAACCTACACATTTGGATTTAGAGCTGAAAAATGAACAAGTGTCTTTTAACCCCAAGGTCACTTATGTATTCTCTCTTCTTGTACATTCGGGTGAACTTGAGTGCACAAGAAATAAGTGGTCTTGTTTTTGTTTTTTAGGAGGCCTACTAGGGGTTATGATCACCCTAAGGGAAGACCTCAACTCCCATTTTGTAGCAAAGTATAAATAGTGGGAGGTGAATCCAAAGACACCTCTCTTTAAAGTAGAAACTTGTGAATCTTGACTAAGCCCCAAAGAACTTTATACCTTTGGGAAGTGAAGGTGAAGTTACGGGTTACTGCCTCCTCTCAGTTATTTTCCATTATTCTCTTTCATATACAAATTTGGGCCTCACGTACCTTGTGTATATTGAGGACATACCCTAGTTGAGCTTGTAAATCCTAGTTAAAACTTGAATAGGTTTGTTGGTGTGTTTAATGTGTTTGAATGTTTAAAATCACCTTCCCTAATTGAAACCAAAAGGGAACAAATCATCCAAATCGAGCCTTGGGAATTTTTTTCTTTTGCATAATTTCATTGTGTATTTTTATTTTAAATTAAAAAATTCTATAAAAAATCATAAAATTCAAAAACCCAAAAATATCTTAAAACTAAAAAGTCCAAAAAAATAAAAAAATAAAAACATTTCAAAAAATAATAATAAAAACATTCATGTTTTAAGTCTAATTGTCCTCCAAGTCAATCTTTCCACATAATAATAATAGTAATAATAATAATAATAATAATAATAATAATAATAATAATAATAATAATAATAATAATAATAATAATAATAATAATAATAATAATAATCATCATCATCATCACCACCACCACCATCACCACCATCATACATATTATCCTAATCACCTTCTTAATAATTCCAAACTAAAAAGTCCAAAAAAATAAAAAATAAAAACATTTCAAAAAAAAAAAACAAAAAAACATTCTTGTTTTAAGTCTAATTGTCCTCCAAGTCAAGCTTTCCACATCATCTCTACATAATAATAATAATAATAATAATCCCTCCTAATCTCCCTCACAGCCCTCATCCTCCACATGATCCTAATCCTCCAAGAGATCTCATCACACCTATCCAATCCATCCATGAACCCCATAAATATAACCTCATTTCCTCCACATTTATCCAGCATGGCTTCCTTCAAGTACTTTTCATTCCTTCCACCTCCCCTCCCAATTCACATGGACTCACATCTTGTTTTCAAAATAATATTGTATCCCATTGGAAAATTAATTTCTCAAGATGTTGGTAAACCTTCCACCCCTTCTAAATAAGAAATCCTTTCATCTAAACAGATGTTCCCATCCCCCATATTCCAAATTCATTTTTGGCCATTATGTCAAAGAACTTCATTCATTCCTCATCCACACCCATTTTGGGTCCTTATGTCCCAAAGCCAAACCCTTCATCCATTCCATCTATTTTGGGTCCTTACATACCGCCATCCACCATATCCAAGTCCACCACTCTATCACCTCAAATTCCTAAGAAAGATCAACAAAGGAACACATCCTTGAATTCCTTCCAACACTCACCCTTCGTCATTCCATCCATAAACTCTCCACACCATCCATCCTAATGCACTCATACCATGGGTAATGGAAGCAAATTGGATGCCAAAGATAAAATGCATAAAGCCAAAAATCTACAAATATCTAAGGATCAATATGGCCCATCTAAAAGACACGTTCAAGAAAAGAAAAATATGATCCAAAAGCAAAAAAAAATTCAAATGGCCACAAAGGCACAAAATGAAAAATTAAAAAATCATGTGGATTCCCAAGCTATTCATTGAAGCAATGAATCTCAAAGAAAAATCCAACTTGGCATCCAAACTTTCTAATCCAAAATTTTCCTCCAATCCTCCATTTAAAAATCCTCCATCTTCTAAATCCATTTTGGGTTCTTATGTCCCAAAATTCATTATCCTAAATCCATCATCTCCTTCATCTATTTTGGGTCCTTACATCCCAAAATTTATATTTTCTCTACCATCTTATTTAAAATCTCCTCCTCTATAACTTCACAAACCTTCAAGGTGTGTGCCAATGATGATCTTTCCAACTCCCTCATCCATTTATTCACAAGTCTTCCAACCTCCCATCCATTATCCACCAATCTTTCCCCACCACTTCACCCCTTTGATCCAAATTTTTGCATAAATCTATTTCCCCCTCCATCCCCCATCCATTTCATGTCCCTTCCCATCATACCAACATCTATGAGCATATAGCCAAAGAACCTCTCTCTCTCTCTCTCTCTCTCTATATATATATATATATATATATATATATATATATATATATATATACACACACACACACACACACACAATTAAATGTACCTTCATAGAATTAGGGTTAATCATCAACAATAAGCGAAATAATAACTAAATACAACCACAATTGAGAAACTATTTAACAAAAATCAATGATTAATTGAGCATCCTATGGCTCTCTAACTAAGATGTTAATGAGTGAGCTCTCAACAAGCTCTCATTAATGACAGTCCTAGAATGAGAATGATAGAGATAAAACAATGCTAAAGCTAACAATTATCAAGATGAATGCTAAAATTTCTCTTAAATGCTTTTCTAAACTCAAATTACAAGAGGTTTGATGCAATTCTCAGATAGGTGGTTGATGAATTATGAAGGATTTTGGCCTTCATTTTATAGTTTTTCCAATGGTAGGGGGTGTAGTTGTGTTTAATCATGATTGAGTTGGGGTTAAGTCTTTGGTTCCACCCTTTGAAGACAAAGCAAAGTTTGTGTCCTCAAAGCTTGGGACAAGTAGACAAGATGGATGGTTGAGATTCCTTTTCACTTTGAGTGAATGAGATTCAATTTGGCTTGATCCATGTAAATGCCTTTCCTCAAATTTCATCGATTCATTGATTTTCCTCTCCTTTTGGGTTGTTGAGAGTAATTGAGATTTATTAATTGATTTAATTGATTTATTTTAGTCATTTACCCCTTGAATGGGTTGAATTTAATTTAATCCAAGACTATACAATTAATTGAATTAATTGTATTTTGATTTGATTGCACTTGATTAAAATGCTCTCAATTTTGATTGATCTCGAATTAAGACTTGATTTTCATTTTGATTGGCTAATTATGCATTGTGATTCAATTGATTCAATTATGTCCTTGATTTTCTCTGATTTCACTTGATTTTCTTTGAATTATCATTAAATTATCTTTGTCCATTTTTAGGTGATTACAAATGCCCCTCTTTGAGTTGATGTGCGAAGCATGTCGATTCAAAGAATACTCTAATCTTGCTCGATCGATAAGTCCTGATTCATTGATGGTTGATCTCTGATGTTCGTTTGATGTCTCTGATGGTCGATCCTTTGATTTTTGATATGAAATTGCTATAGATATGATTGATATGAAACTCTCTTGATTGAGGTGATTCTGATGATCGTTCTTGATATGATGATTGATTGATTTGTTGATCAATATGAAATTCTCTTGATGATCTGATATGATGCCCCTTTTGTTTGATTACAAATTTTTTTCTGATAATAGCTTTCGATTTGATTTGATGATCAGTCCCTAATTTTTGATAATGATGATATGATGATGTTGATCTGATTATCTGATGGTATGCCTCCTCAGAAATGAAACATATTGTTGTTTTCGATAGATAGGTTTAAATGATTGATTGATATGTTTTCATTTCTGAAAAACACTTTATGATATGCCACCCTTCTCAATTTTCCCCGGTTAATGCAATAGATTAGTATAGGTCAAAGTCAATTTTCACCTCAAAATTAGGTCAAATTAGCTTAAATAGGTTGTAAAACCTTGATTTACTATTCATTTTCACTCTTGAATTTTGAGATTTTTCTCTGGTTCTGCTTGGATTTTTGAGACGGTTGTGCCTATTCGAGAGCATCGATTCAAGTGGTGTCAGAGATATACGAGGCCGCTTGACTATGGACCTCTGGTAAGTACTTTTCAAACCTTGGTATTGCATTTATTGCTCATTAATTAGCATTTCCCAATTTTATCACTGCTTTGAAATAGTTTATTCACGCTTATGAAAGTTTCATTGTCGCCTAACACTTTTAAGTGTCACTTCCATGGTTTTTATTATCCCTCATGAGTATTTCAATGTCGCTTATCAACTTTTCATTGTCGCCTAAGGTTAAATGGTTCACGTGTATCTTTAGGTTTTAAAAACCAGATTCCTAAGTTTTTACACCTATGAAACCCTAGCAATTCAATGTCGCCTAAGAAGGTTTTAATGTCGCTTAAGTCAATTCAGTGTCACCTGTGAAAAATTTATCGCCTGAGACAAAAGTAATGTCGCCTAACAAGAATTTGGTGTTGCTTAAGGAAATGTCGCCTGCAATGAATAAAATCACGCCTGCAACATTTTTCTCAGAATTTTTACTTGTACTTGACTATTTTCTATTTTTAATTATTTTGTTTTTCAAATATTTAGTCTGTCAAGATGGCTAATTGGAATGATGTGATTAGGTCAGTTATGTTTGAACTAAATAATCGATTAGGATATCTGTATAGTAATACCAAGGAAATTAATTTGTTAATCTGTTATGATAAAGTGATGGTCTAATATTTTACTCTCAAGATCTAGAGAGATAAAACAAAGATTCTCCTTCCTCAAGATATAGAGTTAGGAGTTTTGATGCGCTCATGATGAGAAAATGGTTTTTAGAATAACTTGATCGACTTTAGATGTTCCTTGATATAATATGCTGATATGATTCTTTTGTTCTTTGCCAAACAAGTTGACTTCCCTGTGTTATATGTCTAATCAATTCCATCATGGGTTATTGACCTAGGACAGACATTGACTACGACTAAGTACCGTGTTATAGAGCTTTATGGTTTGAGTTTCCTTCTCGATCTTCCCTGGTTCTAGTTGAACCATGGGTTATTGATAGCTATGGCAGAACGTTGGCACTTCGACCATAATACTTTCCATCTTCCTCATGGTGAGATGACGATCACGCCTGAGGACGTGTATCATTTGTTACGGATTCCCTGTCGAGGAGAGATTATTTATTATGATTCTGTGTATGATTCTACTGTCTTCCGATGAGTATCCAAGGACAATTTGATTGATGATGATATGATCACATGGCCACACTTTGCTTCTTTCCCTACATTGCCTGCAGTTTTTGGCGCATTGACTGGTGGTCTACTTCTTCCTGGCCAATGAGGTCACAATTTCTTCATTGGTTGGGGTAGGATTTTAGAGGATTTATTAGCACAGCCTCACCATTTTGATTGGGGTTCTTGTGTACTAGCTCAGTTATATCAAGATCTTCATGAGGTGGTGTACAGAGAGAGTTCTTCCTTATCTGTCGGTGCTATTATTCTTCAGTTATGGATTTGGGAGCATCTTTCGATTACCAGGCCTATTTCTAATAGGAGATGACCTCGTGGATATCCTTATGCTTTTCTATATACTGGTATGGTGATTCAACATCATTTAGGTCATCTGGATTATTGGAGATGTTAGATTAATGATCTTGATTAGGTTACATGGCGTCCCTACCTTGATTGTGATCTTTGGCGGGAGGATGATGATGAGTTGCCATATATGTTTACTCCTCGTTGGATGATTGGCCGATCAGATACTGTTATTGAACAGTTTTGTTTTGGTTGAGTTTCCAGAAAGTATGGTAGGATACAAGATATGCCTCTAGGAAATGCCTTATATGCATGAGTTCGGGCCGAGAGATCTTTATGGGGCCCTTGTATTGATTACCAGTTTGCCTTGGCTCAGATTGCTGGTTTGCCTTTTTGCAAATGGGAGATGTTGACAGGTATGTTAGATGCTGGGATGTCCCATGAGTATCGAGACTGGTGGTCTCAAAATAGGTTTATTCATTTCACTAATCCATCAGAGCCTATTCCAGATCGACGTGGTGGTGGTGGTGGTGGTGGTGGTGGTGATGATGAGCATGGTGGTGGTAGACATTAGAGGCGTATAGGACATAGAGGATGGGTGAGGGATGGACATGGTTGAGATAGAGCCAGCGATAGGTAGATTGATGCAGTCCAGATAGTTCATCCTAGAGCAGTGGTTAGACATGATAGAGTTCATTGCCAGTAGAGAGCTCAGAGACAGGCTCATGTTGAGGCTGCTAGGTAGGTTCCTGGGGGTTTAGATCCTTTGGTACAGTTACAAAGAGTTGCCCTAGCACAACAGGTTGATGATGCTCAGCAGGTTTAGGGTCAGCAGGTTCCAGCACATCAGATGCCTCCACCAGCTCAGCAGCCACAAGACCATAGACATGATGCACTAGATGTTCCCACTATTGGTTCTTTAGCCCAAGATATGTAGTCTATGAGGACCGACATGTCTACTATTGTGGGGTGTTTAGACCAAGTTGCTACCTTGATGCAGCAGTTTCTTTCAGCAGTGGTTGTTCAGAGACCTAGCAGAGCGAGCACTTCTCAGGCTCCTCCTCCACAGGATGATAGAGATCCAGGTGGTTCTGGTGCTGCAGGATCGTGATTGATTGATGATAGATTTATTTATCATTGATGTCCTTTGTTGCACATTTCATGTTATTTGATTGATCAGAACCTTTGATGTACCACTTTCATGATATTATATCTGGATATACTTTTATGTACTGGATCCTTTGAGGAACATTCTTTTGATGATATATGATGATCTATTCCTTCGTCTCTTATTGATGAGTTTGATTTATGAGATTATCTTTATATGCAGCTATATGATGTTTATGATGCATTTACTTTTATGTGATGGATGCCTTGTATCTTATTTTTATGATATAGATATATGGATGCATTGATTTATGGATATTATGAAATGTTTTCTATTTTTCAATGTATGGATGCAAATTATTTTATGGTCATACGGATATGGATGATCCTATGTTTTTGTATTTTTTCAAATGTATGCAATTCTATCCCTAACTACATGTATGTAAATGATGTATGAGTTATGATTCTTTTTCTATTTATTCATGTATGTATAATGACTAATGATTAATGAGATGCATGTATGCAAAAGATAATCTCATTTTCGTTGTCTTGAATCTTAGAATCACGATGTTTGAATTGAATCCTCCCATTTCATTTTTCCCCTTGTAATTTAAGCTAAGAAAGGCAAAACAAATATGTACAATGCACTTAATCTAATATGTATGCAGCTAATTGTCATTATTCAAGATTTAGAGCTTATAATCATCATTGAGCATTTTTGGAATCCCATTTTTGAGTACAATCATCACTAGTTCAAGTATGATGATATGAATACTTTTGCCTTTTTCCCTTGCTTTCCCATCGGTCTCTTTGGTATGAATATCATTGATTGAAGCCAATCATGAGAGTGTGAATACTGATTTTGTCGAATTCTATGTTGCAAGTGGTTGTTGGTATTATGATATTGAAGATCAGAATAGCCAAGGTATTTGTTTGCGTAAACAAGCAGAAATCTCCATTTTATCCTATGTACAAGTCCTCGATGATTCTTTGATGATCACATCCTTAGAAAAATAATACATGGTTTAAAACTTTTATTTTAAGACAGTCATTCAGAAATCAAGAAAATATCATCCTTTCATCATAGCTTGTCTAGTCTAAAACTTTCATTGATTCGCTAGAAAGAAATGATTTCATCAATTGAGCCAAATAAAATAAATTTTTTTTGACATGTTTTTCAAATCCATAGTTCAAGTGTAGTTCCATCCATTTCATACTTTTAATCCTGATAAAGGTAAGGTCATTTAAGTTCTTGGATCAAATTTTCCTTTTAGGCTCATATTGGATTGAGATGTAGATTTGATTAAGTGTTCCTCTTTCAAGTGTGATGAATTGATTTCCTGATTGAATAAAGCTTGTTGATGAATCCTTGTTCCTTGAGAGTAGATTTCCCCTAGTTTAATATCGATTTCGTTTATGGGACTTAGGTGAATTTTTCGATTAGGTGACCAAAATCTTAAGGTACTTGCAAATGCAACTGTGGGGTTTTATTATGCAATATATACAAATGATGGCAAATGAAATATTAACAAGGTGACCTTCTAAGTATGCAACTGACTTGGACTTTCAATGGTGCCTGTTTACTAGGTTTTCACTGATTGAATGGATCAAGCTCTTTTTTTCTAGTTTTAAAGCTTTTCCTCTTTTTTTGCTACCAAGGTGCCTATTTGCTAGGTTTTCACCAAGGCACTTTTCTTCTTTTTCAATTTTTTTTTTTTTTCATATTATCAAGGCACCTATTTGCTAGGTTTTCACCAAGACAACATCTTTTTGAGTATCATATTTGAATGTTTTTCCTTTCTTCATGCTCAATTTTCCATTATTTTTGATCTTTTATGCTTTTTCAAATGTTTTTGATATTTTAAGCTTTTCCATTGTTTTTGGTATTTTCAAGATCTCTTTTGAATTATGTACAATAAATATGATGCTCTCCGTCTGATACTCTTTATACTCTTTCATCCACCTTAGGTAGAGAACCTCTTGAGATGTATGTTGTTTATGGGTTCTTGTAACTCTTCACCATCACAATTTGATAACTTGTATGTGCCGGTCCCAAAATCTTCAACAATGAGAAATGGTCCTAACCAGTTTGCTTCCCACTTTCCTTTTTTCTCTCTTTCTGCTTGGTTCTTGGGATTTTCACGCAACACTAGGTCACCTATTTGGAATGTCCTTGGCTTGATGTGTTTATTGTAAGATCTTGACATTCTATTTTGGTATACCTTTAAGTGATCAAAGGCTTCTTTCTATTTTTCATCCAAGAGTTCTAGTTCTTGTAGCCTAGCAACCCTATAGTCTTCCTCATTTATCAATCCATGCATAGATATCCTTAAGGATGGAAGTTCTACCTCCAAAGGCAAAACTACTTCTGTTCCAAAGACTAAGGAGAAGGGTGTAGCCCCTGTTGGCATCCTTATGCTTGTTCTATAAGCCCACAAGGTCAGGTTTATCTTGATATGCCAATCTCTACTAGAATTATCCACCGTTCTCTTCATGATTTTCAATATATTTTTGTTTGTTGCTTCGGCTTGTCCATTACCATGAGGGTAATAGATTGAAGATGAATGATGTATCATGTGAAATTTGGTGCATAATTCTGTTATGTCTTTGTTCTTGAAATGCCTTGCGTTATCTGTTATTATGGCATGAGGTATGCCATATCTACAAATTATATGATTTAGGATAAACAAGGATATCTGTTTGCCAGTTGAAGTTGATAGGGGTACAACTTCCACCCACTTAGTAAAGTATTCCATGGCCGTTATGATGAATTTATGCCCATTTGAAGATGGTAGAAGAATCATTCCTATTAGATCTAGACCCCATTGATAGAATGGCCAAGGTGTTGTCATAGGATGAAGTTCTTGCACCGTTTCATGTATCAAATTTCCATGGAATTGACACTTCTTACAAGTTTTTGCAAAGTTACAAGAATCTTTTTCCATGGTAGGCCAAAAATATCCTATCCTAAGAAGTTTCTTAGCTAAAGATAATCCGTTTGAGGGTGATCCACAAATTCCTTCGTGAATTTATCGTAAGGCTAAGTTTGATTCTTCCTCTTCTAAACACCTAAGGAGCATTCCGTCAAGACTTTTTCGATACAATGTTTCAGCAATTATAGTGTATTTGGCAGCTTGTCTAATGAAGCTTTTCTTTTGGTTTTTGGTTTGATTGATAGGAAGGGTTTGGTCTTTCAAATAGGTGTAAATGGGTCCATACCAAGGTGAATCGGTTGTAGTAAGTAAGAAAATGGTGTAAGGATGGGTTGGGTCATACACATTGCTTCTTCTACCAAGAACTCATATCTATCACTCTGATCAGGCATCTACAAAAGTGATGCTAATGTTGCCTTGGCGTCTGCTACCTTGTTCTTTTCTCTCGGCACTTGTTCAAATGTGATGATTATGAAATACTTCTTGAGATTATCCACCATGGTTTTGTAAGGTACTAATTTGTCATCTTTCATCTGATATTCTTCATTGACTTGATTTATGACTAATTGTGAATCTCCATATACCTTTAATTTTGTTACTTTCCACTCTAATGCCAACTTGATTCCAATAACCAAGGCTTCATATTTTGCTATATTGTTTGTACATGGAAATAGCAATTTGTATGACTTAGGGATAGTGGAGCCTTGAGGCATGATTAGAAGTATGCTTGCTCCTGATCCATGGTGAGTGTAGGAACCATCAAAATAGAGCTGCCATGTTTTTGCCTCAACATTCACAATTTCTGCATCTGGGAATTCAACTTGTATACGATGATCATCATGAAGTGGTGCTTCTGCTAATTGGTCTGCAATGAATTTTCCTTTAATTTCCTTTCTGCCAACATATTCTATATCAAATTCACCTAGGATCATCACCCACTTTGCTAATCTTCCATTTAATGTTGTTTTGCTTAATAGATACTTTAAAGGGTCAATTTTGGCAATGAGCCTTATCTTGTGGGCTAGCATATAATGGCGTAATTTTTGTGAAGGAAAAAATATAGCCAAGCATGCCCTTTCCATGAAGGTATAGTTCAGCTCATATTTGACTAAGGTTCTACTAATGTAGTAGATTGCCTTCTCTTTTCCATTCTCATCCTCTTGTGCTAGGAGTGCCCCCAATGAATTCTCTGTTGCTAAAATGTACAAGATTAAGGGCTTGCCTCTGATAGGTGGCATTAATATTGGTGGATTCATGAGGTATTTCTTTAGTAAATTGAAAGCCTCTTCACATTTTTCATCCCACTTGAAGATTGTATCTTTATGTAAGAGTTGGGTGAAATTAATGGCATTTTTCTGCCAATTGAGAGATGAATCTCCTAATGGATTGTATCCTTCCTTGTAAAGATATCATCTGACTAATGGTTTTAGGTGCTTCCATTTCCATTATGGCCTTCACTTTAGTGGGATCAACCTCTATCCCTTTGGCAGATACAATGTAACCTAGAAGTTTACCAGATTGAACTCCAAAAGCACATTTCTTAGGATTAAGCCTTACTTTGAACTCCTCTAACCTTTCAAAGATTTTTGCCAAAATAGGTAGATGTTCTTTTCTTGAATGTGACTTAGCTAGTATTTTGTCCACATAATCTTCCATGAACTTATGCATCATATCATGGAATATTGTAGTCATTGCTCTTTGATAGGTTGCTCCTGCATTTTTCAAGCCAAAAGGCATGACATTCCAACAAAATGTACCCCATGCACATGTAAAGGTAGTTTTATCTTGGTCTTCAGGTGCTATCTTGATCTGATTATAGCCACTAAATCCATCCATGAGTGAAAACATGGAGTGTCCTACTATTAGGTCTACAATGGCATCAATGCTCAAAAGTGGGAAATCATCTTTAGGACATGCCAAGTTTAAGTCCCTAAAATCTGTGTAGATTCTGATGGACTTATCCACTTTTGATACCGGCACTATGTTGGAGATCCATTGTGCATAATCAATGGCTCTTATAAACCCCACCTTTAATAGCTTCTCTAATTCCACTTTGACAAGTAAGGCTATATGAGGGTGCATTTTCCTTAGTTTTTGCTTGACCGGTTTGGCTCCTTCCTTTATATTGAGATGATGCATTATCAAATTTGGGTCTAACCCCGGCATATTATCATAAGACCATGCAAAGTTAACTTTCTTTTCCTTAAACAACTTGATAAACTCTATTCTTTCTTCGCTTGATAGGGATGATGCTAAGTGGATGAACTTTGGCTCTGCTTCTGATCCAATGTTTATCTTTTCCGTTGGCTCGATTAGAATTGGAGACCTTTCTTCATAGTGATCTAGTAGAACATCCAAACTCCCTTCCATAGGTGACTCAGTTGGGTTTTCACCTTTAGAAATATCCTTTATTTCTTTTTTTCTTTCTTTTGGATCTAATGTTGCCACAAAGTGGTTTTCAACACTCGATTCTTTTCCCTTTCTATTTTTTTTTTTTCATTTTTTCTCGGATTAAGAGTTTGGATGCTCCCTTTGATCATTTCTTCTTGATATTCCTTGGTAAAAGAAGGTTCAACTGCATAAAGGTATTGGGATAGTGTGTTGTCATTCAAGAAAGTTGGTAAGGTATCGGGTTCAATGGTATCCCATTCAATTAGGTCTGTCTGAATGAGAATTAAAGGGTCATCACTTGGGTTTGTCTCGATTGGGCTTAAAGTGTATATCTCATTGTTGGAAGGTTCATACATTGTATCTTAAAGATCTCAGACATGTGCTTCCTCTAAATGCTCTAAAGAAGAAGGATCAAAATCCTCCTCACTAGACTCCACTATGGTTTCTGTTGGATAAAACTCATGGGGATTAAACCTAGTGTTTGATTCTTCCATAGTAGGTCTCCATGAAGGGACATATGGCTCACCTACCCATTGGTTTATTTCAATTTCTATGCTTGGCACATTATTTGGACCCTCTTGACTAGAACTAGATGCTTGATTTGAAGTTGATTCCACCATTAGTCCTTTATTTTTGGTAGAGGCATAGGTATGAATGACATCAATACCCTTGTCTTGGCATGATTCATCTGATAGGGTCTCCCATTCCCATTCATTAGAATCCTCATCACTATGAGATTCTAATTGTAGTATTTGATCATATACTTTGGGATAATGTTTTTGTGTATATCCTTCTTGAAGATATCCTAAACTTGTTTTCTCCTTGGAATCTCACCATGTGGATTCTAGGGGTTCAATTAGCCCTTCATTTCTTATGCCTAAGGGTCCTTGACCTTTGTACCCCATCTTTTGCATGATTGCAAAACCTTTACCATATTGATGAGTAGGGATGGTTATATTTTGAATGTGTTTGATGTGAGCACTTGATTCTTCATCCTTGTATAACCAATTCATAATTTCATTATCCTCTTCATCTATGGCTGATGATGTACTTTCCATTACAAAGTTTTTATTATATTTATGAGGTAGACTTGGAGGTTTTCCAAAAGACTTTGGTGATAAGGGTAGGTCCATCATGGATAAGGAATATTCACCCTCCTTGTTGTTTGATTTTGCATTGCTTATCAAGGTTTTTCATCATTTTATCCATCTTTTGATAATGAGCACCTTTAGTATATCTTTGGACAAATTTGGTAGAGTCTTCTTTTATTTCTTCCATAATATCATCCTCATTAACCTTCTCTTTTCCCTTAGTCGAGGTAGTTTGGTTAATGAGTTTTGGAGTTTCTTTAACAACAATTTCTTCTTCCATCTTCTCTTTTCCTTTCAGCAAAGGGATGTCTTTAGAACTTTGGCCTTGTTCTATTTGATTGGGTATAGACCCTTTGGCATTGTGTGGAACCAATGAGTCATTTACAGGTTTGACGTTATTACAATATTGGAAGGGATTGAGGTCTCCACTTATCATTATTTCTTGCCCTTGATATGGGAATTTTAGGCATTGATGGTAAGTTGAAGGGACAACCTACATTTCATGGATCCATGGCCTTCCTAACAAAATATTATAAGTCAATTTTAGGTCCAATACTTGGCATATGGTCTCTTTTTGCATAGGACCAACTCTTATGGGCAAAACTATGACTCCTCTTGACGCTCTTTCTTCATCATCATAGGCTTTTATAGTTATCTTTTTCTTTGGGTCAATAGCCTCCTCAGAAAATCCTAAGGCTTTTACCAAGCTAAGTGTACAAATATTTAGGCCAACACCTCCATCTATAAGGACTCTTTTCATCCTATGTTTGTGTATCAACACTTCTATGTGTAAGGGTAGATTTTGGGGATGATTAAGAGACATATCATCTTGTTTGGAGAATGATAAGCAATGAGGTGCAATTAAATGTCCCACCATGTTTTGAAACTTGTCTACCTCCAAATTTAGAGGCACATTTGTTTCCAACAAGGCTTTTTCCAAGATATCCTTATGGATTGGTGATAGTTTGAGCAGCTCAAGAATAGAGATTTGAGCGGGAGTTCTTTGCAATTAGTCAACCAAGTTGTATTGTTTTGACAATGATGTAGAAGCTTGGTTTGACACCACAATTTTGGGAGCATTATTAGGTATAACAATTTTTGAGGCTTGCCCCCTAGTGATCACATTTGCTGATGCTTCTCTTGATTTGCCTTTTATTATAACAACATTAACACTTTGATCTTCTTCACTTATGGTATTTATTGTGTTGTCATAAGTATGGGCAAAGTTCACCTTTTCATTACCCTTTTTATGGTTTTGATTTGTATTGGATGACTCTCCCTTTTCATGATTCAAAAAGGGGTTCTTATAGGCCATGTGATCCCCATTGTTTCGAGGTCCTTCAATTTGGATGATGACATTATCAATCAAATCTTGCACTAAGTGCTTCAATATCATGCACTCGTTGGTTGGATGACCTCTTTTTCGATGGTATTCACAATGATGAGATGCATTCCACCAATGAGGTTTAACTTTGGGTTCATAATTTGATATGTTGGGTAGTGTGATAAATTGATTGGCCAACAAGATTCTTAGTACATTCTCCAAAGGTTCACCCAAGGGAGTGAATTTCATTTTATTATAGCTGGAGTTTGATTTTGACTTATCCCAAGTCTTATTGTTGGAAGTGTTAGAATTGTTGTTGTTATAATTATTGGGATTATATGGAGCTTTATTTGCTTGATTAACATTGTTTGAAGAATTCGCTCCATAGGGTAGAATAAAAGGGGTAGACTTCAAGTTGTGTGACTCCACAACCCCATCATTCACAAGATTTTTATTGTTACTTTTGTTCCATGATTTTGATTTATCATTGTGATTGTTGGACCCTTGATTAAAATATTTAGGAACATAATTATTGTTACCGCTACTGTTATTGTTGTTGTTGTTGGATTTATTGTCTTTAAATAATTTAATCTCACCTCTTTTGACTGAAACATCTTCAATCTTAACTCCATTTTCAATAAGTTTTCCAAATGTTGGAGGACATTGAAGTTGTAATCAATAGTTCATTTCAGCGGTCAAGTTATTGGTGAAGATCTCCATCTTCTCTTTCTCTAGGATACTTCGTGGATACCTTGCAAAAATGGTCCTCCACCTTTGTAGGAATCCTAAGAAGGACTCCCCATCTTTTTTTTTGGTATCGCATAACTTGAGCATCGCGATCTCATGCTCAATGTTGTAAGAGTAATGGGTTATGAATTTGGAGGCTAATTCCTCAAAAGACTTTATTCCGGGAGTCAGTTTTGAAAACCACTCCATTGCGGGACCTCCTAAGCTTCTAGGAAAGAGTCTCATTAGATAACTATCATTATGCATGAACTCTGTACTTAGGGCACAAAATTCCCTTAAATGGTCTTGTGGGTCTTCTTTACCCATATATTTATCGTATTTAGGAAAGATGGTATTAAAAGGAAAAGATACCATTGCTAAGCTTTTGTTGAAAGGAAAAGGACACAAAGCTTCTATGGAAAAGGCCTTAGGTTCGGCTGCCTTCTTCATGTTATCAATTTTTTCTTGAAAGGCCTTAATCTACCTAGTCATGACATTCATAGGATCATCTTGGTGTTGGTCTTTCCTAAGTTGGTCAATATCAAAGTCATAGGGCAGATTTACCCCCTTTTGTGCTAGGCTTAGGAAGAAGTTCTCCCTATCTTTCTCTATTAATTTTTCCATCACCTCTAGGAAATCATTATCTTGGGCAGCTTTCTCAACCCTTTCCTCAAGTGTCTCCTTAGGGTTATAGTTGGCATTATTGATATTGTGATAGGCTGAATTCATATCACCCATCTCTTCAATTCTTGGTTCAAATAGGTTTGTGAAAATTTCTTCTTGGTTAGGATCTTTGAACACACTTTGGTACTCCACTTATTGCCTTGGGTTTGCAAACATAGTGCTATCACCTGGTAATGATCCCCTATATGTTTGTGACTACATGGAAATCGACATCCAACAAGGGTTCATTTTGGAATTTATCCTTGATATGAGAGTTGTTGATTTTATTATTGAGAAGATTTAAAAATATAAGATGTTTTCAATGGATATCTCTCACTTGTTTATGTATTTCAAACACAACAACCACACATTCACTTGTTTCTTTTACTCACTTAAACACAAAATGTTTGATTTGTAGAACGTTGTCACGGGTTTTTCACAAGAAAACACTTCAAGCATCTACCTATCACAAGATTTGGTTCATAAACATAGCTCTAGAAGGTGGTTTTTGCTACTTTATCAAGGTTTTAGTATATATTCTGTTCAAATAGATTTCAATCTCTCATCCTCCAAGGAGGCTTCCCACATGCACCGAAGTATGATTTTGCACAATCCGTGAAGACTACTAGAGGAAGGTTGAAAAATTAAAATCCATTTGTCATGCACCCCATTAAGGATACATGCGTTTTGTTTTAGAGTGGGTTGGATTCCTGTGGAATAAGTGAGCGTATCCCACTTTGGGATGTCCCTCTCCCTGGCCTTGTTAAGGCAAACTTGGGAGGTGAGCCCAGTATTGCTCTAGCATATATATGAAAAATAAGAAATGAACTTAGGCCGACAAGTTTGGGAGTTTGGTTCACTCAAAGAGTGAAGAGCATATCCCTATTGTCTATCTTTGTTCCACACACTTAAACACACGTTTGTTCTTTCCCAACCTCTTGACAAGGAGATTCTTAAAATTGAAGTGTGAAATTCATTTCCTATTTTATCTCAAGCTTATATCCAAATGAAATGCCGCAATTTAATCAAATGCAAGCTTGAATAGAGAAATACCTTTTTCTTGTAGCTAACCGAAGTTAGGGGCATTTTTAAGGAATTTCATTGTTTTCAACTCACCTTGGCAATAGCTCCTTCCAAGTGTGTTTGTCCTCAAGCAAGTTAGTCAACACTAACAATCATAATGAGGGGAAACCAAAATCAAACTTGACAAAGCAAAGATTTATGTAATGAATTTTAAGTACTTCAATTGCAAATTTTCAAACAAAAATTTGAACTATGGACTAAAGATCCAATTAAGAGAGACAAATTTCTATTTATAAGCTTCAATTACAGCAAGGTATTTTTGATATACCTGATTGTCCTCCTCTTGTGTTAACTCAAGAAAAACTTTGATATGTTCTTTGTTTTCCTTGTTGATCTTCTTAGCTAGTGCCGTCCCTTCTTTATTAAACTTGGTTTCTAGCTTCTGCACTTTTGGATGCCTGTTCATTTACAGTCAAAATGTATAAACAGAGAGTTAGATGACAAAATTAATCAATCTGCAAGCAAATTAAGATAGAAAACTGGAAGCGACATTGTCCAGCAAATAGGTGACATCAAATTGTTTATAGGTGTAAGTTAACTATTAGCAAGTGACACTGACAAGTGCACCAGGCGACACAAAAAATTTAACAGGTATAAAAAATTTACTGATAAGCACAAACAATATTTTCAGAAGCATAAACAGACTAAGTTAAAGCGATACTTTAAGAATAGCAAGCGTAAGAGAATGATGCTAAGCGTGACTTGTTATCCAAAATGCTCTGCAAAGCTTGATCACAGATGATAATGAATTATTGGCAGACGACACTTCTTCACTCGCAGGCATGACTTCTTTAGGCAAAGGCAATACAACTTTATTGCGTAGGTGCGATTTCTTCAATTATAGGCGACAGTAGAGAATGTAAGACAAAATAGAAAGTGTTAACCAGGTGCAAACATTCAACAAATAGGCATCGATACAGAGCAGGTAGGCGTCATCCAAATGTTTGTAGGCGTGATTGAATTGTCTGTAGGTGTGATATAACCTATTTCCTACAAAAATTCCATGGAAAATAGCAGATACAAGCATACAAAAGATGCTCCAAATGATAAAAATGATAACATGAGGCTTACTGCCCCACGGTGGGTGCCATTTTGTATAAAATTAAATGTACCTTCATAGAATTAGGGTTAATCATCAACAATAAGTGAAATAATAACTAAATACAACCACAATTGAAAAACTATTTAACAAAAATCAATGATTAATTGAGCATCATATGGCTCTCTAACTAAGATGTTAATGAGTGAGCTCTCAGCAAGCTCTCATTAATGACAGTCCTAGAATGAGAATGATAGAGATAAAACAATGCTAAAGCTAACAATTATCAAGATGAATGCTAAAATTGCTCTTAAATGCTTTTCTAAACTCAAATTGCAAGAGGTTTGATGCAATTCTGAGATAGGTGGTTGATGAATTATGAAGGATTTTGGCCTTCCTTTTATAGTTTTTCCAATGGTAGGGGTGTAGTTGTGTTTAATCATGATTGAGTTGGGGTTAAGTCTTTGGTTCCACCCTTTGAAGACAAAGCAAAGTTTGTGTCCTCAAAGCTTGGGACAAGTAGACAAGATGGATGGTTGAGATTCCTTTTCACTTTGAATGAATGAGATTCAATTTGGCTTGATCCATGTGAATGCCTTTCCTCAAATTTCATTGGTTCATTGATTTTCCTCTCCTTTTGGGTTGTTGAGAGTAATTGAGATTTATTAATTGATTTAATTGATTTATTTTAGCCATGTACCCCTTGAATGGGTTGAATTTAATTTAATCCAAGACTATACAATTAATTGAATTAATTGTATTTTGATTTGATTGCACTTGATTAAAATGCTCTCAATTTTGATTGATCTCAAATTAAGACTTGATTTTCATTGTGATTGGCTAATTATGCATTGTGATTCAATTGATTCAATTATGTCCTTGATTTTCTCTGATTTCACTTGATTTTCTTTGAATTATCGTTAAATTGTCTTTTTCCATTTTTAGGTGATTACACACACACACACACACACACACATCAAGTGATACCATCCATGGAATTAGATGTTTTAGTCCTACCTCCATCCTCTTATCACTCTACACTTGGGGGAAATCCACACTATGGTACCATACATATCTCCCACATCCCCTATCCACCATCCATTATTCTATCTAAGTACATCATCCTTTTCCCATCTTTGATCTTGACTACCCTATCCATTCCTTCCATCCACACCCTCCATGTTACTCATTCATTATCTATCCACTTTTCTTAATCCTATAATAAGTCCACCCACTTTACCCAAATTTTGATCTTGACTATCCTATTCATCCCATCCATCCATATGCACCATCCATATCTCTTACTCATTATCCATCCATTATCCATTATCCTATCTAAGCCCTTCCACTTCCACATATTTGATCTTGACATCCTATCCATATCCTCTATCTCATAATTTTTGTCTTATATATTTCCTCCATCTTCCATCCATAACCCTATATAAGTCCATCCTCCTTTCCGTTTCTTTGATCTTGAATATGCTATACATTTCCTCCATTCCATATTACATATTATATCCATATCCTCCATATCATCATCCCCTATCCTATTCATACCCTCCAACTTATATCTGTTATCCATCCACCTTCCACTTTCATACCTTTTCTCTTGATCACAACTAGAAGCACTAAAATATCCCTTCATTCTTTGGACTATCCAAGCCTTCATTTCCTCTGTGAATATCCTTTACACACTAATTTAACTCCTTTGCAACATAGTTCTTGGATCTTCATCCACCTATTCCCCATCTTTTAATCCCCCATATCCTATAACCATCCATTCCATCCATCTATCTTCCATCCATAAAATATCTCCATTCCCTCTTCCTTTACCATAGCTTGGTTCTCCTTTATCATTGGTCTGAATCCATTCTATCCATTATCCATCTTTCAACTCAATCCCATCCAATCCATTTGTCCTTTCCATCTCATGTCTAATTGTAATAATTCATTTCCTATCACTTGACTTATAATCCATAAAGAGTGTAAGTTAAGAATATTGAATTAGGGAATCATTACTACTGACAAAGTACATTAGCATATTATCCATATTAACCATCATTATTCATAAATATTTAGGAAATGCAAACCTTAAACCAATGAACCTTGGTCTAGAATTAACATTTGGGGATCTCTTCATATAGATCATAGGAATCCTTTCTCTTTTCCTTATTAATGTCATCATAAGCTAGAAGACTAACTATGCCAAGAGCGCGTGAAATAGACTACAAGTGGCCTCCCTCAAGGCTTAACTGCAGTGTTGGGGACAACTGTCATGTGCCTGAAATCGCTCTACCTCTCCCTTCCACAAACTCCCTACCCTAAGACAACTTAATAATCAATAAGAAATAGATTCCTATGACCTATAATTAGAGTACTTAATTATATATTTTATGCTTATTCCTTATACATTTAGAAATCTAACATAATCTCTCTCTCTCTCTCACACACATATATTCTCTAATCATGAAAATCTATTTATCCAATTTATATTTTAGATTCATGAAAATATCCTAATTCTATATATATTTTTACATGCATTTAAATACATAAATATATACTCTACTTATCACATTTAGTGATCTATAAATTCCCATAGTACCATGTTGTCGATCTTAAATATTATTGACTACCAAACACATACCATATTGCTATTGCTTATTTTGGCGCTAACTTTACACTTCCCTAATGCCACTTGTTTTATCTCTTTCTTTTCAATGACTGATATAGAGTTTTATCAACTTTGTCTTGACATTTATTTCAATGCCGAATTGGAACTCTTTTAATTCCACTTTTGACTTTCTTTTTATCTCCCTATTGTTCGGTCCCTTAGTGATGTGACTCCTCCATGCAACTATTAGACGTTATAATTAATTAATTAAAGTTAGTTGTCATGGGTTTAGTCGAGTATTAGTATTAGTCGACACTATATGTTAGGGTTTTATATAATATTTTCTAATAATAATAGTATTATTACTAATAAATTATAATTCTATTATTATTAGTCCCTGCCTTAAGCAGGAGACTAATGTTTTCAAGTTGCTCGTTCCTATTAAACTCTGCTTTGGAAACTGTGTTAAATGTTATATTCTATGATTTTCGATTATGTCTGTATTAAAAGTATTTTTTCCTTACTTTTTCTTTTTTTGTCATTGGCTGACGACATTTTTGCTAGGGTTTTTTTTAATAAAAATGAATTTGAATTAAAAATTATAATGGCAACCAATAAGAAGGAGGCAAATGAAAAATCAAAGCCTTTTATAATGTTTTAAACATTTCTTCAATGCACAATAAACGATGTCTGAGATATGAATTAAATGTAATTAAGTTGGCAGCTGTTACCAGCTCATCACAGCCTTGCATTTAACCACCTCGGAGAACTCTTCCTCGCACATATTTCACCGAAGCTTAAACAATTTGTGGTCCTGCAGTGACAAACTATTGCATTTCACCTGTGATCGCAAATTCTTACACTGGTTTAGAAGCTGAATTTCAGGTGGATCATCTTCTTCAGAACCTCACCTTAGAGGTAAGTTGAAGTATTTTGAAGCTGTACTATTTGAATGTTTCTTAAACTATTTTAATTCTGTATTTCATCTAGTTCAATAATGGCCCTATTTTTCAACATAATTTTTTTTACCCCGAATGAATTTAATAATTTCTATGAATTGTCAAAGCTTGAATCATTTTTAGGGTGATTGTGATTTAGTATGCTATTGCAAAGAGTGGCCCAAATTCTCAATGCCGATAAATTACACAAGGTTTTCTGAACCCAAAAAATAAGAAGAAGAGGTCTGCAATTATTGTTGTTTTGGATTTACTTTGTCAAATCCAAATGCATTTATCCCCATTACCAATTCTCTGAGATTCTGCAAAAAGCCAAAACAAAAGTATAGATGATGGTTGGGGGTCCCTCTTTTCCGTGCATTCTCATGACTTGTAATGAAAGTCATTGAAGGATTGGCTAAGGGCTTGGACCTTAGCAATTCAATTATTGAGATTTGAGATTTTTTCGCTGGAGTCCTGAACTCGTCTGTAAATTGAAATGGGTACATACCTAATTAGCTCCCCATGCTTTTGCTACAGTAGCACTCACACCGGAACGCTTACCAAGGCAGGCTGATTATCAATTCTGACATTAGTAGCCGTTGTTTCTTTCTGTAAAAGAAAGAAACAGGGGAGATGGAGGTGGGGTGTACATTTTTGACGATTCTTAGGGTGGGTGTAATCTGGGTGTAATCTGAATGATTGAATGTAAGCTTCTTCCCACCTCCCCTCTTGGGTTTTGTTTTTTTGCTGAAAAATATTAAAAAGAAATTTATCAGAAGTTTTTTCCAGCACATAGTCCTCAAATAAATTCTACAGTGGCATTTGATCCGTTTTTTATGTGTTTTGAAATATTGTTTGCGGAAGTCCGTAGTGATTTTATATTTGTTTTGTTCTTCTGCATTTTTAGAATTTGTTGGTCATTTTGGATAATTTGTTTTAAAGTTGAGTTTTGTGAGTTTCCTTCGGCAAATCTAGGGGCTCTGGATTTTATTTGCGTTCTTTTCATCAATTTTTGGAAACAACAATTTTTTTTTGGCTTCCTGTGCATGTTATGTTATGTTTTGTTTTTTTGCATTTTTAGAAACTAGCTGATGATTTTTTGGAAAATTTGTGTTCGAAAGTCGAGTTTTAGGAGTTTTTCTTCAGCAAATAGAGGGATTCTAGATTTTTCATTTTCATTTATTTATTGATATTTTAAAATTTTGTTGGATTAAGTTTCAGTGGCCACTTAAACACTATTGTTAGGTAAGACGATTTTCCTGAGTTGGGCATGCTAGGATTCTTATGTGCAGAGATGGGTTAGATTTTTTTTGTTTCTTTGTTAGCTCATACATTCATTTATCCATGTTGGTCTGATCATTTTCTTGTGGCTATATCCATTGAATCTTAAAAATAGGAGTTTTCCACGTATTCTGTTCGTTCTGTTCACTGGCGTGGTCTGAGTGTAATGGAGAACCACGTTATCCCTGTTTTCAAATAAAAGAGGAAGAGATGTCAAAACAAATTTACCTAGTTTTGACTCGATAATTTTTTGTTCATATTCGCTTATTTTGTGGGTGAGATTGGTTCAGCTTGGGATTATGAACATATATAGAAGTATACGAAAGGAGTCTTTACCTTTATACTCTTGGCACTTAAAATGCAGAGTTTGAACAAAAGGTCAAGGTAATAGGAAAAAATTCCTGACGCATGAGGATTTTGGTTCTCTACTTGGACTGTTCATTTGTTTCTTTTTTCTCCACTTGGGCTGTTCATTCCTTCTTTGGGGTACATTTTATTTACAAAAATCCTCTTGCAAAATTTAATTAACAGGTTTTCCTCAAATTATTTGTTATGTATTATTTAAAATACTATATTGTGCCCACAAAATCAAGGTTTCAAAAGAACTGAGACTGATTGTTTTGGGTTAAAAGAACTACGCTAATTGAAATTGTGCTAATAAATTTTAAAGTGACCATTCTTTAACTCTTTAAATAAACAAAAATTCGTAACGATACTTACAAGCCATTGGCAAAAAAAAAGGATCTGACCAATGCCAATTGTGCTTCCATTCAGTAGTCTGTTTAGGTTAACTGCCCTGTTCCAGCTTGTATGGAATCGAGTTTTAAGGCCATACCCAGTATCACCTGAGGCAACCACATAGGTCATAACACCCACATCATTTAGGCATCCACACTGAAGCTTCAGTTCCAAGTTGTCAGCCGGAAACAGACCAATTCCAGTGTCTGCGGAGATCAGGCCACCGAATGCTGTAGCTATCATTAGCCTCAACAATATAGTCAGTTTTGGCAAGGAAATCCATATCTGACATTTGGTATTCCATGCACCAAACGGGCCGTAAGGTTACAATTGAAACAGTTTAGAATTGAAAAGAAAGACAAATTGTTGATCTTTTGTACTATTTCTCACTTTAATTTTGATAATTTAGTTTTTATTTATACCTTTCATGTCACCCAGAGTTTTGTTGGTACTTTGTTCACCGTGCCATATTTAGATGACTTTGTTGGCTCTCTCATAGCAAACATGGTAATCTGAACGAAATGGGAACTCTCAAATCCTGTAAGTGACATTCCTTAGTTTGTTAGTATGGAATGTCGAGATGTCATGGATGCTCGGAACTTCCCGCCGCCTCAGCTTTATCTGTTACTCCTCTGCCATAACCTTGCAATTTATGAATCAATCTTTTCTATCTCTGCAATACTATTATGTCTGAAAATCAAAGAATGTTTCCTGAATTATTGCTACTGATAGTATGTCAAATTGAATCTTGATTTGCTTTTGCCGTATAAATCTTCATCTCTGTGCTAATTTTTATTTTATTGTTTGTTCCAAATTGAGTTTAGCGTGGAGGCCATGAAAACCTTCACGTGTTGACGTTTAATATTGCAACGTATGCTACAATGCATTGCAACATCTGTATCTTCATACTTGCGTAAGTGTTTCTCAAATATATCAACACACCATCTAAATATTTGATGGTACTTCTCACTTTTAATTTAATAATTATTTTGTAAAATATTCTACCATATGATATTGAGCGCACCACCTAAAAATATTAATTTATTGTTAAAATATATGTATCGGTGAAAGTATATATATATTCATTCCGTTTGACTCATCAACCGAGGGAGCATAGTGTGGACCATCTTATTATTATTATTATATTATTCTATCAATTTAATTTTTATTGTGTTATAATGGAAAAATGTGTTTGTTAAAATGTATAAAAAGCTAGTGCTATATTTTATATGAAGTGCAAATTCCTCAAAAACATTACTAACCAAAGATGGATTTGACTCCTCATCCATTGGTTTGGGCCCTCTTTATGCTCACCCCATACTTTAAAACTCTTTATTTTATAAACGGTGGGGACGAATTTCATATTTAGTAGGTTTGGTATTTCTAGTTGATTTTATGCATGATTGAATTAGAAAAAATGGAAAGTTATAATTATGTTTAATAAAAATAAATATCAAATAAGTCATAATGTTTTTTAGGTTACATAGAGTAGAAAGGGTTGAGGTTTATTGTTTTTTATATTAATCGGTAACAAAAGAAGAGTACTGGCCTTTATAGAACTATAATCTAATGTTGTAAAAAATAATAGTATAAAAATATCAAAAACTATATAGAGAGTAGTCATGAGTAAGCAACTACTAAAAGAGTGGTCAAACAACCTATGTACAACCAACTAATCATCACATTACAAATAATAACATTATCCAAGTAGAGCCTAATCGTGACACAAGTACTTATACCATAGGTTCAATTTAACTTGTTTTAGTAGTCAAAACTTATGCCGTAGGTTTAATTTGCAAATCTATCGAAGGAATGTTATAATATTTAGTACAATGGTGGGGAAATATAGTGGTGGCTAATATGGATATTTTCTAAATAATTTATAATATAACATTTTTAATTTATATAAAATAATTTAGATAATTAATAAATGATAAATATTTTTTTTCTAATTTTTATTATTTATTCATTTTAAAATTTGACATTTTTTGTTTCAATCATAATGTAATTTTTAGATTAAAATAATTAAACTTTTAAAAAAAAATTATTTTTAAATAAATACTTTTAAAAGACTATATTTATAGTTATATCAAATAATTTATTTAATTAAAAGAGTTATTTTTAAATTTGAAATTTGGTGGCTAATATGGATATTTTCTAAATAATTTATAATATAACATTTTTAATTTATATAAAATAATTTAGATAATTAATAAATGATAAATATTTTTTTTCTAATTTTTATTATTTATTCATTTTAAAATTTGACATTTTTTGTTTCAATCATAATGTAATTTTTAGATTAAAATAATTAAACTTTTAAAAAAAAATTATTTTTAAATAAATACTTTTAAAAGACTATATTTATAGTTATATCAAATAATTTATTTAATTAAAAGAGTTATTTTTAAATTTGATATTTGATTAAAAATAATCACATGCATTTATGTTCATTTGTGTTTTTCTTTTTATTTAAAAATTAGTTTTTACATCTAATAATACATTATATTCAATTTCAAAAATAAATTGAAATTTATATCAAATAATTAGATATTTTACTTATTTTTTTAATAATTAACTTTAAAATTTATATCAACTTCAATAATATTAAATAATAATAATAATAATTATTATTATTAAAAATTTATTATTAATATTTCTATTTAAAATATTTTTAAATGTGACATAAAAATTAAACAACTGAGTTGTATAGCATAATTTTATATGTCATCAATAACTAGTACTTTCAAATATAAGAAGAATTAAACATCACTACCATCATTTTCGTTTGCAACCTTGTTTTACAAGTTTTTTTTTCAAATTTTTAAAAAAATAATTATATAACCCAATTTATTTGATACAATTTCATTAAAATGAAAAAATCTCCAAAATATAAGTTTGTATGAAAGAGATATTTTCCTCATTTCAGGTACAATTTTAAAAACTCCTTCCAGGATATGATATACTAGATTTTCCTGAACCCTTTAAGACAAGTACAGACTCATTAAATTTCCTTTATGACCTGCTCACTGCTATTGCTCTGAGGGTACAAGAATAGATATGCATCTCCACATTAAATAAGTCATTTCTTGTCTTCATTACATGGTTCATATGCATTAAAAATATAAAATAAGTCATTTATTGTCTTCATTACATGGTTCATATTAGTTGTCTTTTGTTAAGTCTATTTTAGTGACATCTTTAAACAATGATAAATATAGAATTTTGAACAGATCATTTGTGGATTCAATGCCTATGTTTTTGGATGCATCACAACCACTTTTACTAAGTATTTTGACAAGTACATGTGCAGCTTATAGATTTAGTCACTAAGAATATTGTGCCACATTTAAACACAAAAAGTCTTTTATTTCTTTTACGTAAATCTGAATTTCACTCACAAACTGCACTGTACCATACTAAATTTTTCAATTTTGGTCAAATTGCAGGTTTTTGCAAAATAAAGCTCAAAGCAGCCAAAATTTTTGTACACTTTTCCCACCAGCAGCTTAGCGTAGCCAACATACTATTCAAAAACTTATCCATGACATTGTAAACATACACAACAATATATAATTAATAAAAACATTATATATATATATATATATATATATATATATATATATATATATATATATATATATATATATATAGATTTTGTATTTCTGAATTCAACTTACACTACAAAAAACCAAAGCCTAGTATCTATTTTGTCCCAATGGAAAACATGTTATCGCTCTAGTTTCTAATACTATAAAAAATACTTGCGTTTTATTTGATAACCTGCTTTCTTTTGCTTTCAAAATACAAGTAATAGTTTATATTGAAACTGCATGCCTTAAAATTAAATTATAAATCATTTTTAGATTATATCATAGCTTATATTCTTTCTTGTGCAAACTGAGAATTTATGTTTCATGAAGCAAATTTTTATTTTTCTCCTGATGATTTGATATCATGTACTATTGTCTTTGTTTACAGCTTAAACAAGAACAACTATGTAACTACAAATAATTTTAAAATTTAAAATTTTTAAACAAATGGCAGGGACTAAAGCTCCATCAGAGCTCTTGTTAATTAATAATATTCATCATTATTATTAATATTTATTGATATCAATATTATTGATATTAAATTTTATTAATATTAATATTTAATATTATTGATATTACTTATAGTATTGGTTATTCTATTGATTAATACATTATTAATTAATTAATTATTGTTACTTCTAATAATAGTATTATTTGCATATTGATGTTATATTGATTAACATGTTTAAGATGGTATTCTCAATAATTGAACAAGTATATATATACATCAATAACAGTTTGTGACACTAATACATTTATCATTCTTCCATCCTATCTAATTCATTTATCCTCAAATCCCATTCCATCCAATCTTGTATCCTCCTTTCATCCAAAAAATCTCTATAATCCAAAAAATCTCAAAATAGTATATCATTTGCAAAAAATACTAATCCATGCAATCCAATCTTGCAATCTAGCACATCAATCTTAATAAACCCATCATCTTAATCCAAATCAACTAATAATCCATTAATCAATTTTTCATCAAATCATCATCATGGGATGCATCCTTCCCAATCCTTTGGTTGTGCATTGTTATTATCATTAACATTGTCATCCTCATCAATCAATCAACCCAATCCAAAATCAAACCAAATCAATCAAACCTTGATCAAGTTAATCCACATCCAAAGGTTGAAATATTATCTAGGGTGACATTAAGATCCTCACCTTTACATCAAAACCCTAGTTAAATTTATTGCTTGAGAACATTGTCCATCTCAAGTGATTAGTTTGATTAGCCTCATATCCTATTTTGCTTGAGAACTTAGCCTATCTCAAGTAAGAGAAAGATATCATCCAAAATCAAATATTTTGTGCCTTCATAGGATCTCGTCTCATTAAGGTTGTCCTAAACCTCCAATCAAATTAAATCATACCTTGATCAAATCTATCCAAATCCAAATCTTGATCATCATCAATCCAACCTTGATCAAATATCAATCAATCAATCAATCCATCCATCAATTGATTTTCAACTTGATTATGGGAAAAACTTTGGTTCGCTTTTGTTTTTTTGTGTATGCTTTCTTGTTGCTTGTATGTGTTAGCATTTTTTGACTTATCATGGTTTTTGCATCCTATTTCCACAATGACATCATGGTCTTCCATATCATGGCGTCGTAAGGCATATGGTTGTATTTGACCCTTTTAATCACGTACTTGATGTTAGAGTAGTCATATTATAGCTAATAATTAATTTAGTTAATTATTAGTCTATTATACTCTACACTTAAGTTAGACTTAGGCATCTTATTATTCTTTAGGGTTTCCCTTTTAGGGTTTCGTGATTCCTCTTATAAGGATTCACCTTTTTGTATTTCATAACAGTTTTAGATTATCATAATGTAATATTGTGCATATGATGTCTCTGGCTTTTTGGCCTTCATGATTTTCTTGCTTTCTATTCTTTGCTTTTTCCATGTGATAGGGTTATGCATGCAGGTGTTCTTGGGAGATTAGTTTTTCACCTAATCTAACATGGTATTAGAGCTATCTTGCTGCTCATTATTCATGTTTTGTTGAAATGTTTAGAAGTAGGAGGTTTTCTGTATTTTTTAGAAGCTTTTTATGTGGATTTAGGGGGGACCTTTATTTCTGGTCATTTTGAGCTCAAATAGACATCACCGTTGCGCTCAGAGCACCCAAAAACCTCAGAATCCATATAAAATTTGTCCATTTTAGACAACTTTGCCATCCGAGGCAAATTTTTTTTACATGCCAGGCCGTATGGCCTGGCACGCAACCTGAGATGATGATATTTTTCAAAAAAATTAAAAAAACATTTTGGTTTTTGGGCGACCACCCAGTGGCCACTAGCGCACCACCGAGTGGCCACCCCGCACCTAGCCGTGGCCTCCGCAGAGCCATCGGTCTTTACCGCGCCCAGGTCCACCGATCTTCACCGCTCTGCCATGGCACAGTCTCCGCTTCGCCCAGCCATGGCCTCTGCAGTCTTCGATCTACCTGATCACACCTTTGTAGTGCTCTCCACTCAAGCGCACCGCCTCTGCGGCCTCCGCCGGCACCACCCGAGCGCACCATCGCCTCCCGCGCTCAGCTCCTAGCCCTAGCCCCCTACGCTGAGATCTGGTCGTATGAGGGACCAGCCCTAACCCCTGGTGCCTTTTTCCTGAGCCCTTGGTCACCCACATGACCAAGGCTTATTTTTTTCAGCCCCCAGGAGTTCGCTGACATCAGCAGGACGTCATGCACATGCAATTTTTTTTTACTTGCATGGTTTTTAAGCATCACTTTTGAGGGGTCCTTGGGCATTTTTGCTCATATCTTGAGCATACAATATCGGATTTTTGACTTCTTTATATCGTCGGAAAGCTCTTTCCAAGCCCGATCCAATGAAGGAGGTTTTATTTTCTAATTTTTCTATTTTGATGGTGTTTTTTTCTGTCAAAGTTGATATTTGGTTTTTGCCTTCCGGGAGCCATATCTTGGTCATCCAGACTCCTTTTTTGGAAAACAAGATATTGTCGGAAAGTTGGTTTAGTGAATTTTTTAGTGGCAGGGGTCTTTTATCTAGATTCTGCTCCAAGTTCTTTCTCTTCCAAGTTTTTCACTTTCGCACTCTGGCGGATTACTTGGATTCTACAAGTCCTGGGATCTCTTCTTCTGTTCTTCTGGCCCACTCTTCTTTCTGTCTTTCTGAGCATTGTATGCTTCTCTTTTGTAGCATTTTTGTTTCTATAAATGCACTAAGATAAAGTGCCTACTTCTGCATATGTGAGATTTTGAGCACCTTGTGTTTGTTGTACTTGCACTCAGTTATAAAGTGCCATGGGGGGTTATGATGTTTTGCCTTTTGTGCTCATCCACCTTTGTTAAGTGAGCGTACCTTCCATGACATTAGACCATGCTGTGTGTCAGTGACACCACCCTTTATCCTATGCTTGCACTTCTATTGCACTATTGGTGTTCCTGATTCTTCTTCTTGCAGATGTTTCTGGCATTGCATTTCAGTGTTCCTATCACTCCTCTCCCTATTCAGCATTATGGGGGGGGTTCACCTGTTGGCTCTATTGCTTCCTTGGTTCGGTTGAGTGCTCTACGTATTCAATTTTTGTTCCTATGTACTAGGCGGATGTAGTGGCTAGGCACCTATGCATTTCAGTGAGATGGTTCATCTACTATATAGACACTTGTTCATTCCTACTTTTGGAGGTCACCTCTTCGATTGATCAACTCTTCAGACTTTGTCTTCTCTACTTGGTCATGCACTATTTCAGTGGGGGTTCTAGCAATTACTTCTGATAGTGTTTACAACTTCATGCTTCGGAGATGCTTTACATGCTCTTTCTTTTTTCTTGTATTTGGGTACCTGATCAGGCCTAGTTGCCGGGACCCATAGTTCTTTCATGCATTTTGTTTTCATGCATCTTTTAGTCCTTAGTTGTTTAGCTTCTCCCTAAGTTACACTTAAGGGGGGTGTTAGAGTAGTCATATTATAGCTAATAATTAATTTAGTTAATTATTAGTCTATTATACTCTACACTTAAGTTAGACTTAGGCATCTTATTATTCTTTAGGGTTTCATGATTCCTCTTATAAGGATTCACCTCTTTGTATTTCATAACAGTTTTAGATTATCATAATGTAATATTGTGCATATGATGTCTCTGGCTTTTTGGCCTCCATGATTTTCTTGCTTTCTGTTCTTTGCTTCTTCCATGTGACAGGGTTTGCATGCAGGTGTTCTTGGGAGATTAGTTTTTCACCTAATCTAACACTTGACACATTGTCATCTTGGTTCCTCATACCTCAATGCCAAGTACAATATTGAATAGGGGTAAAATGGCATCACACCTATTCAAATGAGAGAAGTGTAATGTGTATGAGGGAAATATGAGATCCACTCTTAAATCCAAATTCCCAAAGGAGAGATCCAACTTGATCAACCAAAAGGTTAATGCACAATCAAATCAATCTATGGAGAGTATGAAAGAGAGAGAAAAACCCTATATTTCCCTATGGTAGAATTGAAGTGTTTAGAATCTGAAATAATTGAAATATAAATACTAACCTCAAATTAGGGCAAATCTAGAAAATGCCAATTTCTGATGTCTGTGTGTACTTTCAGGCAAATCTGCAACTTGTTTCAGACTGGAAATGCCGAGACGGAGAAAACCCATAAATACTTTTTCCAAGATGAGATCAGGGCGACTTTGACCCTCATAAAAGGTCAAAGGCTAGATTCTTTATTTGAAGGTCGATTCTATCTTTGTTCGTAGATTTGGAAAGTTAGCTGAAAAGGGTATCCAAATCCGATCTCAGATCCGAAGTCTCACACTTGTACCTGCAAGAAAATGGGGGTTTTTGTTGTATGGGAGGTTTGCCTTGGTCAAACCCCAATTTAGGAATTAACCTTGAAATGTAGTGTGCATAAACAAAGTAATTGAAACAATTCACCTCGCTTATGTTGAAGTCCTTGTAGAGGATTCAAATCCTCAAATCCACAAATAGGATTGCTTTAATGGATGTAGAATGAATGTAGGATGTCTCAAATCAATGGCATTTGATCTTCAACACCAATCTTGAATAGATCTTTGCATATGAGAAGGCTTGAATGAATGTAGAAGCATGGATCTTCAAGGGGGCTCCAAAGAAATTGAATCCTTCAATGTCTAACAATGGATCTCCTTGATGGATGAATGCTTAAACACTTGAATTCTTGAAGGCTTTCTTGAATGCTTGAACACTTGCTTGCACTTGAGAGCTTGATGGCAAAATAAGATGTGAATAATGGATGAGAAAATGAGAGAGGAAGGCCTCCTTTTACAGTGAACTAGGGCACAATCCTCTAGAGGGGCCACCTTTGAGAATTAAATCTCAATTAGGTCCTAACAATTAGAAAATATACCTAGATTAAATAAAATTTAAGGATTTACCATTCCGAAACCCGAAATGGCCAACTCGGAAGCAGGAAAACAAATATCCCCGAAACCCGATACCCAGAAATTAAGGAATTTGGAATTTTGAAAGAAGGGGGAAAAATCAAGCTTGTAACTGACCTAGTTAGGATTGAGCTCGATCCTGACCTAGTCAGGATCAACCTCGATTCTGACCCTGTGGGCCCAGATCCAACCAGAATCAAGACAGGAGCTCCCGGAGATGCCCGGAGACCTAGAAATGATACCAGAATGGGACATAATGCCAGGGATAGGCATAAAATCCTATGATGATTGTGATGAAGGTTAGGAGGACCTATTTATAAGTCCTAGCTAGAAAATAGAGCCATGGAAGAGAGAAATTAAGGAGAATCCTCGAGATCCTAACCCTAATTTGACCTATAACAAAGAAAAAAAGAAGTGGAAAGTGGGGAGAAAGCCAAATACATGCAAAGACCCAATCAAGGTGCTTAACATGAACCCAGACCACTTACTCAAAGGGCTAAATGCTCTTATCATAGAAGTGCTTCCATTTTAAGATGATACATTAAGCCCCCACTTTAGCAAGAGTATGGACTCGATGCAAACTCTTGGTAAAGGAGATCATAATGAAAAGATAATCTTATCGTAATCCAAGGGACAAAGGGAAATCGTAAGCCCCCAGGGACTCAATTCTTCATCGACTCCTAGATCACAATAAGAGAGACATCTCTAGAGAGAGAAAGAAGGTGTGATTACCTTGCCCAATGAGACCTTATGTCTCATTGTGAACCACACAAGGAAACAACACAACTGGAAAGATGAAATTGAACCGCCTAGTGAATGTGGCTACTCACTAGTCAACCCATCAAGGATTCATCCTTAGGAATATTCAATTCCATAAGAATAAAACCGAAAAAAATAAAGAGATCCAGTCTTAAGGACACCTCTGACCTTAAGGGATCAAAATATACGTATATTTGAAATTGGAGGGATCAAGAGATCCTAAAATATAAATCCATGCTTTGAGGATTAGTTACTAATCTAAAAAGGGAGAAAAGTATCTTGAAAAATATGTGCGTATCGAAAAGTGCGTGTGTGCAATAGGTGAGTAGAGCGTATGCCCCCACGTTAAAGTCATTGATGACACTTTAACAGGAGCAATGGATTTAACAGAAACATAAACAACTCCACTGATTACGTTTCCACATCGAGATGCCCCCAGACGAAGACAAATCAAGGGAAATATCACAGAAACATATAGACAACACAGAAGGGATCTACCTACCATGGGGTCAGTATGATCATAAGATAATATATATATATGATATTATTGCAAATGAATTGACATCAATCCCCAAAGAAAGTAGAACTACGATCACAAAGGAGGAAAGATCACATAAGATATACAAAGAAGAATCTTTTTAGACCATGACATGGAGACCAAAAATAATTAGTGCTACCATATCTCGAATCCAAGCAGATGACACAAGGAAACATTTACGAACAATAGCACAATTACGACATAACATTGAACAATGCATAGAAGAATAGAGATACATATAGAAGAATTTGAACAACAGTTTCAATTCCTTCATCACCTTGTACCAACTGCATAACAAGGATCGTATAAAAGAATCTAACAACATTTAGAAAACACATTACGGGAGAAACATAGTACAGCAGGCAAATACACAACAAATCTACCATGAAGGACAAGTCGATCAAATGTGCTGCCTACTCTCCCCATCTCGTTGTATATCATTTAGGGAAGGTGGGTAACTCACAAGAGGGACTATATCCAACACAGTAGGAATGATAGCCAGTTCCAAACAATGATCCTCTTGAGAATCACAATGTTTGACACTAGGTGTAAGAGTTAATTGTGATGAAAGCATATTAGGTAAATCAATGTCAATGTCAATAGTCTCATATTCATCATTAACATCATTAGTATCATCAAGAGTATCTTCTTCATCCAAATTAATCAAAATAGGATCTAAGATACAAATAGAATCATCATAATCATGCATGTGAACATCATTATTAGTAACAACCTCTTCTAACACATCATGCCTAGGTTTATTCGAGGAAGGTAGAGATCCTTGAAGAATAGAATTACAAGTTTTAGCATGAGCATGATGCTTTTTATGACATTCATTAGCAGATCGATTATGTTTTGATTTATTTGAAATAGGTTGAGAACTAGGAGGAAAAATCACATGATCCTTCATAGGTTCTTTAGGAAGATCAATAGGATTATCAACAATAGGAGGAACAATCACAGGATCTTTGATAGGTTCGATAGAAGGAACTTGATTAATAGAACTAGAAATCATAGTTAAAGGATGTATAGAAGGTGTAGGCAAAAGACCAAGATTAAGATCCATAGGAGGTATGCTTAATTCAAGAATCTTACGATGTTTATAAGCTTGATATGATCGAAAAATATTATCAGGTCGAGGAGGACATGAATTAGGTAATGAAGGCCAAAAGAAATCAAGAGCAGCACAATCTCTAGGCCGAGAAGGTTGATATAAACTATGATTAATCATCTTCATTTCTTCATCATGAATGAACTTAAGACACTTATGGATAGGTGAAGCAACAACATGCATGGCAATCAACCAAGGAAAACCTAGCTTAACTTGAAATTGATCAGAAGTAGGAACAACAACAAAGGTAGTGTTCACAATTTTTCCACAAAGTTCAACTGGTAAAGTAATAGAACCAAATGATGGATAAAGAAAACCATTACAAGTTTGAATCCACACATCCAATGTATCATAAAAGTCATGTTGTAAGCTTTTCATAAAAAGATTTTCTTCAGTAATAACATTGACTAAATATGTAGGATCAACAAGACAACCACGAGTAGGTATATGAGAAATCCTAGCAACAATGTAAAGGGGACCATCAGGAGCCTTAATAGTCTTAGAGTCATCAAAGGTAACCAAAAGTTCCCGAGGTCTTTTATTCTTAGGTTGTTGTCGAGGTTTAGGTTGAGTTTTAGGTTTAGGTTTTGGTTTTGGTTGAGGTTGAGATTGAACTTGAGGTTGAATTTGAGGTTGAGGTGGAGATATAGATTGACCAACATGCTCCACTTGATTAAAAACATAATTGAGATCATCCATCTTTGAATCATACACAATTTCCATAGCAGATGGCTGAGCAATTGTATTAGCATCATGCATAGGTAAAGGGTTCATATAGAGTTGAAGGTTTTGATTAGGAGGAGAGATAGATTTGTTGCCACTACCATCAAGATTATCAATAGATAAAGCCTTAGAGTCAATTAAGTCTTGAACCTTATGTTTTAGAGAATAACATTTCTCAGTATCATGACCATTTTGACGATGATATTGACAAAAAGTATTTTGATCAAAAGATTTAGATGCAATCGTAGCAGGTAAAAGACGTCAAATAGGAGGTAAAGTAATCATATTAGAAACTAACAACCTATTCATAATAGCATGTAAAGATTCAGAAAGAGGAGTAAACATACGATTTAATCAAAAAGCAGTGGATGCAGAAGTGGCATTGTGAGATGCAACAACTTGATCAACAATTGCATTCACTTGTTTGTTTATCTTGACATAGTTGTTGAATTTTTTAAATTTGTTTGGATTAGGAGCAGCATCACTCTTATCAACTGGAACAAGAGCCATTGGAGTGTTTCTCTCAAATTGACTCACTTGTAATTAATAATGATGAAGCGCTGCACAAAGTTGTTGAAAAGATTTAAATTTAGTAAGCAAAATCTTATCTCTAATATCCTTTTGCAAATTTGAAATAAACATACGTTGAATATCAATATCAGGAATAGTATAAGAAATCTGAGCATACAAATGCTTAAATCTACCAATAAATTCAATTAATTTTTCTTTAGCACTTTATTTACAATGCATTAAATTAGTCAAAGACACTTGCGGGCCAATGTTGTTTTGAAATTGTTGAATAAAGGCATTAGCAAGTTGTGGAAAGGAATCAATGGAATAAGGAGGCAAGGAACAACACCATTGTAAGGCCTTGTCATGGAAGGTTCTAGCAAATAGTTTGGCTAAAATCCTATGGTCATGAGCATAATCACTACAAAGGATTTGGAATGTTTTAACATGATGAACATGATCTCCTTTTCCATTATAATTCTCAAGACAAGGCATCTCACCTTGCTGAGGAACAGGAGTACGAATAATGTCTTGGGACAATGGACTTCCCATGTCACATGTAGGAATACTAAACTTGTTTTGAGTTAAGGAAGCAAGTTGTTGTTGTAAGATGACATAGTCTAAGCCAAACTGATGATTGTTGAGTCATTAGAGGAAATAGGAGGAGTAGCAACATTAGACACACTAGGTAAAGTGTAAGAAGCTGTAGGAAGAGAAGACACAACTGGAGGAACACTAGGAACTACAGTTGGAAGCAGATTAGAATAAGTAAAAAGAACATTATGATATGAAGGTTGTAATGTAGGAAGGGACACAAGTGGAACACTCATAGGAACATAGGGAATCGTCACAGTCACCAAAGAAGGAGTATAGGTAGGAATATTAGGTAAAGGATTAGGAGGTTTAACACTAGTGATAGGAGGAATCAACCCTAAATCTTGAGCTTCTTGAGCTAAAGGTTTAACATTTGAATGCACAAGGTGAGTAATACCACGCAAGAGATTAACACCTTGATCACTATTATGGAGAACTTTCTTAAGAGCCTCTATAACTTGAATAGAATCTTGATTATGGTTCTCTTGAATAAGCTACTTACCCATTTTATCAAGTTCAGTTGAAATTTTCTGGACTTGTTCAGGAGGAACTCTTAAAGCTTCATCCTCATCATGAGATGAGTGAGAAGAGTTTTGCTCCATAGTAGGATTGGAATCATGAAGAATCAAGTTATCATCCTGGATCCTAAGGAAAGGAGAGGAAGATTCAGGATCAAAGGCACCCATGAGTCTACGACTTCTTCTAACCGAAATGTTATAAGTAGGACTAGTGGTAGTAAAGCTCATAAACCAATGTAATTCAAATGAACTAAACTAAGAACACATAAAGCATGAATATTTTTGTATTTTTGAAATCTAGTTAGCATGCAAGATCTAACACAAAGGATAAATCTAATACTAACAAGATAAAGGAAATCTAACACCCAAAAGAAAGAGAGTAAGCTAGTTGAGTTCACCAAAATGAATAGGGGCAAAATGGCATCACACCTATTAAAATGAGAGAAGTGTAATGTGTATGGGGGAAATATGAGATCCACTCCTAAATCCAAATTCCCAAAGGAGAGATCCAACTTGATCAACCAAAAGGTTAATGCACAATCGAATCAATCTATGAAGAATATGAAAGAGAGAGAAAAACCCTATATTTCCCTATGGTAGAATTGAAGTGTTTAGAATCTGAAATAATTGAAATACAAGTACTAACCTCGAATTAGGGAAAATCTGGAAAATGCCAACTTTTGATGTCTGTGTGTACTTTCAAGAAAATCTGCAACTTGTTTAAGATTGGAAATGTCAAGACGGAGAAAACCCATAAATCTTTTTCCAAGATGAGATCAAGTTGACTTTGACCCTCATAAAAGGTCAAAGGCTAGATTCTTTATTTGAAGGTCGATTATGACTTTGTTCACAGATCTGGAAAGTTAGCCGAAAAGGGTATCCAAATCCGATCTTAGATCCGAAGTCTCGCACCTGTACCTGCAAGAAAATGGGGGGTTTTTGTTGTATGGGGGGTTTGCCTTGGTCAAACCCCAATTTAGGAATTAACCTTGAAATTGAATTGAAATGTAGCGTGCATAAACAAAGTAATTGAAACAATTCACCTCGCTTATGTTGAAGTCCTTGTAGATGATTTGAATCCTCAAATCCACAAATAAGAGTGCTTCAATGGATGTAGAATGAATGTAGAATGTCTCAAATCAATGGAATTTGATCTTCAACACCAATCTTGAATAGATCTTTGCATATGAGAAGGCTTGAATGAATGTAGAAGGATGGATCTTCAAGGGGGCTCCAAAGAGATTGAATCCTTCAATGGCTAACAATGGATCTCCTTGATGGATGAATGCTTGAACACTTGCTTGCACTTGAGAGCTTGATGGAAAAAGAAGATGTGAATAATGGATGAGAAAATGAGAGAGGAAGGCCTCCTTTTAGAGTGAACTAGGGAACAATCCTCTAGAGGGGCCACCTTGGAGAATTAAATCCCAATTAGGTCCTAACCTTTAGAAAATATACCTAGATTAAATACAATTTAAGGATTTACCATTCTGAAACCCGAAATGGCCAATTCGGAGGTGGGAAAACAAATATCCCCAAAACCCGATACCCGAAAATCAAAGAATTTTGAATTTTGAAAGAAGGGGGCAAAATCAAGCTTGTAACTGACCTAGTTAGGATCAAGCTCAATTCTGACCTAGTCAAGATCAAGCTCGATCCTGACCTAGTCAGGATCAACCTTGATTCTGACCCTATGGGCCCAGATCCAGCCAGAATCAGGACAGGAGGTCCCGGGGATGCCTGGAGACCTAGAAATGATACCAGAATGGGATAGAATGCCAGGGATAGGCATAAAATCCTATGATGATTGTGATGAAGGTCAGGAGGACCTATTTCTAAGTCCTACCTAGAAAATAGAGCCATGGAAGAGGGAAATTAAGGAGAATCCTTGAGATCCTAACCCTAATTTGACCTATAATGAAGTAGAAAAGAAGTGGAAAGCAGGGAGAAAACCAAATACATGCAAAGACCCAATCAAGGTGCTTAACATGACCCCAGACCACTTACTTGGAGGGCTAAACACTCTTATTGTGGAAGTGCTTCCATTTTAAGACAATACAAATATTAAATCTAGGTTTCTCATAGTGCTGCAACATGGCTTTCCTCTAGTGTTCCTTCATCATCCCTATCCTTTTACCTTTCATTCCATACTCCTATCCATTTCGAGAGCACACCCTTGTTCTCTAAACCCACATGTCCTCTCAAGGGAGCATACCACTCCTTCCTCATCATCCTTCCTCATCCTAACAATGGCTAGGGCATCATGCTACTCGTCTTATCCCTTTTATCCACTATATTTTATTCTTCTTTGATATAACATCACTTCATCAATGCTACTTCAAAGAGGGAAAAAATGTAGACACCAAAATTTATCCAGACTTGAATAATTACCCTTATCTTATCCTAGCCAATTAAATAAATATTTATTATTTATTTAATAAATCTTTATCTTTACCTTATCCCTTAATTAATTAAATTTATATTTATTTAATCACCTTTATCCCTTATCTTTGATTAAATAAATTTACATTTATTTAATCTTATCCTACCCCATTTCCCTATAGTTTAATTAATCCTAAATTAATTAAACTAACCTAACCTAAACCCCCCCACCTTTTCCTAAATCCTGCCCACTAATTAATCCTTGATTAATTAGCTTAATTTCTTGATTCCTGCACCCATTAGCTATTTTCCCTAATTTAAAATTGGCTCACACATGTGAGCACAATTTTAAATTCTAAATTTTGAATTAACCCACCTTGAGCCACCCTTAACATGTGTACTTACCTTGAGCCTTTCAAATCTTACACATTTGTCCCCCATATCTCCTTGGGCCACTCTTACACATGTGTGAGACACCTTGAGCCTTTCAACTCTTATATATTTTTCTCCCACTCTTTATGAGCTATCTCTTTCATGAGTTGCTCACATAGGTGTGAGCAACATCTCACCTTTTGAATGATCAACCCTTTTGCCTATTTGGCATCCACATCATTGATCCAAATCCATCTTAGCTCTTCATTTCCAATTTAATCTCAATAGTTAATTTCTCTCAAAATTTATAAATTGGAGCCTTCTTCTCATTCCTCACATCATCTTCTTATGCATTGATATGTTGCAGGTTTAGTGAGCAACCAGATACCTTCATAGCAACATTATCAAGATTTTTTCATAGCATTGAGGTTTTGCATGCTTTTATGTTGAATAGTTTAAGTCTTGTTTCTCATTTTTATTTCATCATATTTGCATGTTATCCATATCCTTTGAGGTGTGCATGTTATGTTAGAATAGGCTTTAGTTTCTTATTGTTTGTTCTTTTTATTAATATTTTTATGCATTACAATTGGTATCATTGTCAATAGCTATAGCACTGAGGACAAGAGAATTAGTTTTAGGGTCAATAACTTTACAATGCACAATAACATGGTAATTTATTCTAAGATGCCCCTCCATCTTATAAATAAAGAAGGCATTCAAGCCTCCTATAATTTCAATAACACAATAGTGTAAGGAGATGCCAAGATTTATAGTTAGGACATTAGGAATGTCAACAAGGAGAGAGACATCAAAACCTCACATCAATGTGTGGAAGTAAGGTTTTTGTCTCATCCACCCTAATAATGATACCAAATAGACCAAGCACTTGGGGAAAGAGAGCCCAAAGAACATGTGAGAAATGTTCAAGATCGTAAGCCACCCAAGGATGGAAAAGGCAATGATTTCCTCACTAATAGATTTCAGAGACCAGGCTAGGGTATGAAAAGTGCTTTTGCCGATGGTTCAAAATTGCTTGTTCACAACACTTTTCTAGATATCATGGGTTTTGAAGAAAAACAAAAATTCCTTTTTGCATCATCCTACAAAGGGATACATAAATGCCAAGATGTTTTGTCTAGACACTCATTATCCAGTCATCAAGATACCTAAGTGAAGGGACCTTGGAAGAATCAACGACCACAAGAAACACAACCATGTTCCTTAATCTATTGGATTCATTCAAAATATCCTTAGTCATTTCTTGGTTAGGTGAAATGGAGAGGGGTTTAATGGAAGACAATGGACACTTACCTTGTCCTCCACCACACTCTTTCTAGTGTCTATAATCTCCTAATTTGAGAACACAAAATTTGGTCACAAAAGAAATTTGAATATTTTCACCCAAAAATGTCACTTTGAAAGACTTAGGATGGAAATTAGGCATGGTTTCAAAAAGTTTCCCATTAGCAAAGACAATGGGAGGGTTTGAACCCTTATCCTTCTAATCACTCATACTCTTTTGACTATAGTATGTCTTTGCATAAATGTTTAAGGGAGCAAAGACAAGCCAAGAAAACACAAAGCAAAGCCACGATGCACAAAAATAACTAGAGTTGAAAGAAACATAAAAATAAAATACGAGATATAATGACGCTTATAGTTAATACACATTTAGAGGCTCAACCTCCCCACCCGTAGCCTAGGAATCTGCCCTTCAGAATGTGCTCCAAACCCTAGTTACAACCTAGGGTTTCATTCCTCAAACTCTGCTCCTCACAATGGTTCTTGAAAATTTTCATGAATATTTTTTAATAAAATATAACTTAGGATATTAATAAAGTTAATTCCTTATTGTATCCATATCTATAATGAAAAATAGTTAGAAACTATAATTAATTCTTATTTTTAGATTGACATGTTGTCTAGAGCTAGCTCAAATCCATAATTTCTACTTATAGTTGATAAGTTTTATAATCAATAAGCCTTGGGCCTAGCTAAGTTTTATAATTAATAGGGCTTAGAGCTTACTTTAAACATGATAATATATTTACATCATAAATGTGATGTTCAATGTGACTGGATGGATGTGAAAACTATGGCTTAAGCTCATAAGGAGAAACTTAAGGTTCAATTTAATTATACCATAAGTTCAATACACATATTTGATTTGATCTTGGAGAATCTTTTCTTATCATCATGGTTATCTCTAATAATTAACTTGATATAAACCTAGGTATTGCCAAAGTTAAATTAACCTCAGGTTTCATCCTTTTATTATGCCAAGTATTAGATTTATCTTAAATCAAATTTAATTTTAGTATAGGGTTTGCATCCTTTCTTGGATCCTAATTATCCTTTTTAGTTTTATTTGTACTCAAGTCACAATATAATCATTAAGTGTATGCATTTGTATCAACACCAAAGCATGTTACATTAGGGCATGCATCATTATTAACATTGAAAATAACACAATAAATAATCACAATGAAATAAATTAAATCAATTCATCTCTCCTACTACATTTTAAATGCATATATATCTTAATTTGATTAATTTATTTAATTATTTTAATTACTTAATTATTATTATATTATAAAATTACATAAGACATAGGAGAAATGATCCAATAGTTATAACACTTATTGGTTTAATGCCCAAAAATTGTATCATAGTTCCACGTTAAAGTTGTTAGTGTTCATGATAAGAATGAATTTGTTTTAGATATAAAAAATAGTCAATCCTAGGATGCCACATTAGTGAATCAACAAAACATGACTTAGTGCACTAGTATAGGCCTCACTTTTTTGGACTTTTTTGGACATCTTGACCAAAAACACGCTGATGTGACATCATAATTGGACATGTGGTGGTGAAACCTTACATATAAACTGAGAAATTGCCAAATAAACTGTTACAAAAATTAGAAGTGATTTAAAATTTCCATATAAATAATTTTGACAACTATACAAAAATTAAATTTCCAACACATTTTAAATTTATTTCCTATACAACTCACATAAATAACTTACATAAATAACCCAATGAAAAATCTCACAGAATTATAAAAACCCAACTTCCACCCTGTAAGTCTAATGCCATATATATATATATATATATACCATGAAATTTCATGCATGAGAAGTTTCGGAGCGCGCGATTGATGGTTCTGCAACTTCCATGTAGATTATGTGCATAATTTCTGACAGATTTTTTACGACTGTAACGGAGATTTGGCAATCACCAAGCTTAGAAGAAGTGAAAATTTGTCTGATTAAATGCATCTCATGACTCGTCCATTTGGGAATCTCAGGAATTTGCAGCAAAGGAAAAAGTTCTGTCCAGAATTTTTGGTGGCTTTAATCCTGTTTGCTAACTTAATAAGCTAACCAGGAATGAAAAGACAGACATGGTTAGGGCTTGTTTACAATGAAGCAAAGAAAAATAGAGCCAGATTTCAGTAATTTGTTTCTTTGAGGGATGAAATAGAGAAAATCAGAGCCGGATTGCAAGTTATTTGTTTTGTTTGAATGAAATAGAAAAAAAACAGAGCCAGGTTTCAGTCTTTTGTTTCTTTGAGGGATTAAATACAGAAAAACAGAGCCAGATTTCCCTCATTTGAGAGATAAAATAGTGAAAAACAGAGCCAGGTTTCAGTCATTTGTTTTCTGAAGAGATGAAATAGAGAAAACAGAGCCAGATTGCAGTCTATGTTTGTTTAGAATGAAATCGAGAAAAACAGAGCCGGATTACAGTCATTTGTTTCTGAGGTAAATTGTATAACTGCAACAATTATGGATTGGAGAGGCCTAGGAGGACCACTGTAAACACAGGCTCTTTGAATTTTTCAGGTAAGAAAATATATGAATTCTTTGTATTATTTTAAGAATCAAATTTGCAAAGGAAAGAAAAACAGACGAATCATGTGCAGGAGATTTGAAATCTAGTTAAGAAAAAGAGAGTCAGATTTCAGTCATATGTTTCTTTGAGGAATAAACAAGTTACTTTGTTTCTTGTTCTCTGTCCACCTCTTTACAAGGTCAAGGGAATCGTAACTGAGGTGAATTGTATACCTGAAGTAATTAAGGATTGGAGAGGCCTAAGAGAACCAGTGTAAACAGCACGCCCTGTGAATTTTTCAGGTAAGAAATATATGAATTATTGGTATCATTATAAGATAATTTGTGCAGTTTCCAGATTCAATTGTGTGAGTTTTTTTCTCTTTGTACAGTTGAATCGAAAAACAGCACAAATTATCAGCCTGAATTGTGACAATCTAATGTCTTTGTATCATTTTAAGAATCAATTTTGCAAATATTTAGGTACTCTTTAAAGGAAAGAACAGCGAAATCATGTGTACCAAATATTTGAAATTCAGTCAGTTCTTGGCATAAATTTTTCTGACCCATTAACACTGGCATAAATTCAGCATCTGGGTTTTTCTTTATTTGGGCATATAATGACGGGGCTTAAATTGGAAGGCAGCGGGAAGAAGCATGTTTCTCTGTCAAAAAATGGAGGAGAATCAGAGGAAGAAGTTGAAAGCAACCTTGGGGAATTAGAAGATGAAGGCAAGAATGAGGAAGGAGAAGAAGAAGAAGCCAACCTTGATCTAGATTTTTTCCTAATTGAAAATAAAGAATCAGTAGAGGATGAAGGGCAAAGCGCTAGAAGCAACGATCTCCGATCAACTGTAAATGAACTGAAATCTGGGGACCCAACAAGGCAGATTTCAGCTGTTCATCAGCTCCGAAAGAAATACAGTTTCCAAGATATCCTAATCAACGATGAAATAGCGAGTATGTTGATTCATTGTCTGGTAAGAAATGAATTTCCAGAGCTTCAATTTGAGGCAGCTCGAATGTTACGGTACATGGCCATAGACGAACCCTCTCTTTTGACTGAAAGTGAAATAGTGACTCTGTTTAGCAACCTTTTGGATTCCCCAAATGAAGAAGTGCAGGAGCAGGGGCTTCGAACTGTAGCCATTATTGCAGACTATGCTTTTGCTTCCCGGGACTATGAAATCATCACTGAAGACATTATCTTAAAACTCCTGCCATTTTTCTATCGCCCTAAAGCCCCTTTTGTTATCTTCTGGTTTGCCCTAAAAGCCCTGGTATACATCATTCATTGCAAACCTGAGGAGACAGTCATTGCCCTAACACCTCTTAAAGAACTTCTTGAAACAGGGGAAGACCTTGAAGTCCTGAAACTTGCTTGCCGGGCTCTTCTGTATTTCTCTGAAGAATCTGATGTTATTGAATCCATAATTGGAAATGACATCGTTCCATGCCTTGTTGATCTTCTGTTTCACGATTCTCCAGAAATTCTGCTCCCTGTCATGGAAACCATGGCCAACATTGTAGAGTACAGGAATTTTCCGGAGGTTATCAATGAAAGGGTACTCCTGCGTCTTGTTGCAATCTTTTCAAATGGTGTAAAGAGAGATTCAATTTCAGACACAGTGAGGCAGATTCATATTGAGATTTGCAGGTTTCTCTTCAGCATCACAACACTTACTCCTGTTGACATTGAGCTTGCAATTAAGACAGGAGTGATTTCTGCACTTGTGGGGCTCCTTGCAGACGGAGAAGAGAGGGTAAAGGAGGAAGCAACTTCTGCTATTGTTAGTGCTGTAAGAAATGGGAGTGAAGAACAGGTGGAATACTTTGTGGATCTTGATTGTATAAATCTGCTTCTTGATCAGATTAGCCCTCGCAATAGAACCCTTACAGATTGTTGCAATAGGGGTCTGGAGAGGATGATTGAGCTCACAAGAAAGAATAAACAAAAATACCCACATATATTCCGAATTGCTCAGCTCAGGCTTAAAAGCTGTTCTTCTGAATTTCCTCCTCCTAAGAAGCCTCGCTTTGTATTTTGTCAGTCTAAGAAGCTTCGCACTGGTTAGTCATCTGAATTTTGAACTCTCAAATTGATGAACTTTCAAATTGAAGTTCATCTGAATTTTGAGTTCTCTTTTTTGAAACACAAAAGTTCCATGGTGTGGAAAAGTTAGTGGGATTTTGTTTGTATATGCCAGCTCTACTCTTCTTTTCAACGAGTCATGCTAGTGTTGCAGATGAAATTCTCTTTTCTTGTTTGTGAGAGTTAAAATTCAATGACCATTATTTCATCAATAAATTCTTTATTCGAAGAAATTGTCAACAGTCTTCTATTATGCTAGTTAGAATAGTGCTAGATGATGTTACTACTACTAATTTTTGGTTATGTTTCTATAGTTGATTGTACTGTTTCTATTTCTGTTTTGCTGTTTTTATGATGTTAAGAGATTAGGGTTTATCTAATTAAAAATAGTCTTTTTTATAGTAAAAATGTTTCTAATGATTTTGAATAGAGGAGTTTGAAGTCTAATGATTATCTTGTTTTTGATATTGACAAATTAAAAGTCTATTAGAAAATCATTTATGAGTCATCCATAATTGGAAAGAAATGTTAGTAATTAGATCAATTGTGCTTGTTACCAATAATGTATGATTATAGGAGTATTTATGCAAAAGTGTTAGATCGATTGTGTAATTTTTTTGGTTGACAAAGACATTTTGAAATGACCATTTTTTGGCCCGTAGTTAACTTGTATACAAAGTCAACAAAAAAAGAAGTTGAAATTCAATGCATTGTCTAAGATATTTGAGTGTGCGAAGTTAGCTATAATAACTAGTGATACACTTTCCCTACACAACTTTTCATTTTCAACAATTTTATAGTTCAATGGGGATGCAAGTCAATATTAGCAAGACGAAAGTGATGGTCTTCTCTAATAAAAGAAAACATAACTAATATAAATTTTACTTTGAATGTAGTACTCTTAAAGAAGTGATTAATTACAAATACCTTGGAATTGACTTCAATAAAATTTTAAGTTGGGAAGTGGGCAGAAAAAAGTGAACTTTGGGAGGTTGGAAAGTGTTTTATGTTTTACAAAATAGATGCAGAGAGCCAGAGGCTATGAGATTGGAAAACTACCCATACTCTTTTTGGGCTTTTAGTGTTTCTAGTTGTTCTCTATGACTGTGAATTGTGCACCAACAATACTTCTAATCTATAGTGGAAGAAAATTGAGAAAATCTAAAAACGCATGATTACAAACAAGTTCAAAATTAAAGTTAAGTCCTTTATGATATCATGTTGAGTGAGGTGGGGGCTACCCCTATTGAAGCAATTGTCATGGTGAGGCTCATAATATATTTGAAAAGAATTCCAAGCAAATGGAGGAGGGAAGATGACCTAAGGTTGTCTTCAATGACATATTGTGCAAAAGAAAAAAGACTTTGATGCAACAAAACAACAAATGGTTTAGTAAATGGGGTATTTACTTGAATTCGTGCCCCGCAAATAGTAAAGAGATAAAAGTTTTTGTTATGGATAAGTTCCACAAATGTTCTTGGGATAAAGGTCTAACAAGAAACAAAAAAGTGTTATATTGAAGAGTTTAATCCCACTCTTAATCATCATCATAAAGTGTAAATAGGGGTCAATATCTCTTGGAGAGACAAAATTCTTATTGTTCAGTTAAAAACCAACTCTCATCAACTTTGTTGTGAAATAGGGCGTTGGAAAAGACCAAAAGAAACTTGGGAAGAAAGTGTGTGTATTTTCTGCATTTTGGAAAAGTGGAAATAGAAAAGCATTTCATTTTATAGTGTGATGCCTTTAAGGACAACACAGACAACTATGTTAATATCTTGACAACTAATTCTTGGGTTGATTCATTCAACGAGGGGACAACTGAGCAATTGAGGGCACTCATTATCAAGTTGCACAAGAAAATGATTAAAATTCAAAAATCAATGTGTGAGGCGATCTATCCTATATGCTATTTTTAACCTCATGGACATTGAGATTAATTGATTCATTTCTTTCTTTCTTTCTTTAGGCCGACCTCTTTCTTATGTAAAAGCATATACATTTTATAATTGAACACTTTATATGATTTATAGGGCTTGCAAGTTTATTATAGGCATCCTATCATAAACATAAGGTTTTCCACAATTTAAGTTCAAACAAATTTGTTATATATTATAATTTTATTATTAAAAATTAATTGATGCTTAAAGTGGCGTGCTTTTCATTTAAGATAATAAAAAATAGTACTTTATAAATCATTCATTTTTAATAATCATGTATTAAAAATAACATTGTAAAGAAATGTAAATAATTTCTTGATTAAAATTATTTTTATAATTATATAATTTAGTTAATGTAATTTAAAATTGTGACGAATTTATACGACATGATTTAGAAATTTAAAAATTGAGAGGGTTTAAAATATTTAGCTATGTCAATAGTTAATATTTTTTTGTTTATTATTTTCATGAGTAATTTTAAATAATAGTTTAAAATTATTTCTTAATAGGACTAAAATACAATTTTTAGGCATTGTTAAGTTTCTAATGACTTTAGTGGTAAGAACAAATGGTTCTGAGCATGAAGAGGAGTGGGGGTGGGGATTCAATTCTGAGCTTGCAAAAGGAGAGGATGCTAATGAAGATGATGATTCAGGTGGCTATCAGAGGTTCATTTCTTGGGTGGTGGCCTCATCTACTACGCCTTTGTTTGTGGATGTCGGTGAGGCATTTGCAATTAGGGTTTTATTGGCCCTTGTGTGTTCCTTTGTCTTATTTTATGGCGATTTTCAAGATTTCATCTACTACTCAAATCAAGAGTGAGGGGCTAGGGTGTTGTCGCCCCTTACTTTTGCAATTCATGTGAGATTTTTCTATAGTAGTATACAAACTACATTACTTATGCTAGTTTTCAGGACTAGTTCTAGTGTGGTGAAGGCTTTCTTTGTCTTTCTACTAAGCACGTCTTCCCATTTGCTTGGTCTAGGCATTGTTGTATGAGCCTCTTGACTTATCTTGTGATGGTCATAGGGATTTCTATTTGGAGGTCTATTATGGTGTAGATCCCTTGTCATGGTATCAAGTTTCTTTTGGCTATATATGGTGCCTTCTTTCTCCTACGATGGGGCTTTGCCTTGGTGGTTGGGGACTTGAGGCTTATGGTTAATGAAGTGCCTTTTACTCCTTGGTTGTTGGTTAGTGAAATTCTTTTTGATGTCATGTTCTTGGTATTCAATGTTGTGATAGTGCCAGTATATGGTGTTGATTCTTTTAGTGCCCAGATACATGTTCTAGGTGTTTCTATAGAATCTCTCCACAGTCTTTCCCATCAAATGAGGTGCTTGAAAGGGGGCTTTCCACGTTGGTTTTAGATAGGGATGGTTTTGGTGGTTCATTGTATGACATTTTTTTCTTTGTCCACTAGCCTATTTGGTTGGTTTGTGTGGATAGCAGGGGTGGCTCTCAACCTTTGAAGGATTATGTTTTTGGAGTCCCTTTTGTGGGAAATTGGTTGGAGCCCTATCTTGAGTTGGGCATTGGTGCTTTATCTATCAGTGGCTTTTTTTTTGTTTTGTGGATATGGTTTCCCTCATTTTTGGGTGATTCCCTTATGCTTTGGTGTAAACATAAATGGAACAACTCTTTAGTATTTTGGGGAGTTGAAGAGGCTTCTAGTTTGGTGGGCTTTGTGATTGGGGGTTTTTTACCCTTCTTCTTGAAGATGAGGATGATGAGATCAAGAGAAGGATTTTTATATTGTGTAGTAGGAGCCTGAGGTTTGGTACCCTTTCCCCAAATTGGTGGTAGTGATGGTTTATGGAAGAGGTTCCTAGTTTTGGGATCCTTGTGTAGTGAAGGTATGTCTCTTTGTGCTAGATATGGTTGGCTATGTTGGAATTATGGAAAGATAAGTATTGAGAGGGGAGGGGTGAATCATTACCTTCAAAACTTTTCAAGACTATAACTTTGTAGATATAGATAGTATTTAATCAACTAAAGCCATTGTATGAGATATACATTCAAATATAACTAAAAATGTAATTTGCATGTAATCTAAACAATAAACCATTTAGAAACGTCAATCACATAACACAAATATTTTGGTTATGTAGAAACCCTTGTAAGAAGGTAAAAATTGCGGCGAGGATGACACCCACAAATCTTCACTACTGTAGTAACAAAGTATTCCTATTAAGGCTACAAATTGTGATCACTTTTGATGATCTTACCCTATTAGGAGTAACAATTAGATCGATTAGACCTACCTGGTTAGAGGATTTTAACAACACAATACATGTGTATTCTCGGTAAAAAGATTTAGCTAAGAACACTTAAGTCCACTCTGTTAAGAGATTTTGATTCTACTACAATGGTTAAATGGTAACAATAAATGTATCTCTAATTAGCAACTTAATCTTGCCTAATTTAGATCTATAATATACCATAAAGATATCACATTCTAGCATGATGTATGTGTCCTTCTATCCCGTTCGGTAGCCTTGTGTATGTTCTGAAAAAACTGAATGGTTCTTTCAAACCTTTTGTAAAAAACCCTTTGTCTGATCTCTTGATGTCCTTAGTGCGACAACTCCTTCATGATATATGTTCATACTAACATATTTACATATTTTATATCAAACTGACTTGACCTAATTAGGGTTTTACAATATCTTCGAAAACCTAAGATCAACAGTGTAACAAAATAACCTAGATCTAACATTACATAGGAATCAACAACAAGTTAATGATTTACATCTATATTTAATTCTGTCTCGATCTTGGTACACCATTTTTTGATTGGTGTGAACCATTTGCATTGATGTTTGTGCCATTACAAATTACTATGCTATTTTTTATTTTACTCGGTGTTCACTGCATTCTTCATTCGGTAATTAACTGGTGCTCGGTTCATATGAATGCTCGGTGATCAGTATGCTCGGTACTTGGTAATTATCTTGCACTCGATGAGAGTACTTGGTCAAAGCCATGTTTAGTAAGCTTAGAGAGCTACCTTGTATCTTGCTCGGTGTATAGGCTTTATGTGTTCATCGACTGTCATGTTTGTCTCCTTTATCGACTAAATAAATTGATTGATACTAATGACAACCTTTAATGCTCAAATAGGAGTAACATTCTCCCCCTTTGGAAATAGTATCAAAACCTTATGTATATGTACCGACTACCAAAATAAAATATATTACAAACTCTAAAAATATACTAACTCCCCCTTTGTACATGCTCTTGTTGTGAAGTGCATACTGGCATATATATACATAGAATTTCCCCCCTTTTGAGATTAATGCCACAAAAAAATGTACTTACAACTTATTGTAAATAGTATGATAGGTTTTCTTTAGGGATTCAAAGAGGTTTTCCTATTCCTCTTTCAGGTTCTCAAGAGCAATGTGCTCTAAACTGACTTGTGCATGCATGTCAAAAATATTTTCTAGCGTTGAAATTTTTGGGGTGGCAACTAGAACTTTTTCCTTATTTACATGTTGCTCCATGATCTTAAGATGTGGAAGCATCTCGACCTGAATCTCGGTGATTTGATCACTTATTGTATTCTCCTGCTTCCTCAAATCAATTCTTAACTGCTGAAGTTCTTGAACATTTGAAATGTGCTTAAAAAATCCATTTGGCTCGGTTAAAGAATTATTTTCACTAACCTGTATTTCTTCATCAAGTTTCTTGAGATTTTCACTAATCTTGGTAGTGAAGTGGTCCACAGTGCATAACTTGTACAAAATTTGAGTTACCTGTTGTATAATGGTTTCAAGCTCGGTAACAACCTCTGAGAGCTTGACCTTATTTAGTGCCATTTCTAGGCTTATTTTCTTTGCTAATTTTCTTTGTATTTTTTATTCTATCCATTCTTCCATTCTTCTCTTTGCATATACATCAAGGGCATTTATGTGTCCGGTTAGAGTAGAAAGTTGATCAATGATGGGAGTTTCCTCATCAACATTGATGTTGGGGACTACTTGCATTAGGATATCTCTAACTTCCTCCAAATTTTGTTTTCTCTTACTCTCCTTTTTCATTTTCTCCTGTGTAGCCTTCCTTGTGCACAATTCTCCATATCTTCTCAATGCTTTGGGGTCTAATGTCCTAGGGTCATATTCAAGAATTTCAATAACTTCATCGTGTGACAGGATCCTTACCATGTTTCTTCTTCTTCTTCTTCTTCTTCTCTGATGTAGATGATTTGGTGTAAGGCACAAGAGCTTTAGTCTCCAGATTGGGCTTTTCTGACTTGGTAGACACACTTTCTTCCTTTTCTTTCCCAGTGACTGGTGTCTCAGTGGCTTGTCCTTGGGCATATTGTGTGGTGTATTTAGTAGCTGATTCTACATGTGTATCCTTTTTTGATTCTTTGGTTTCGACCTCTTTATTCTCAAGCTCATTTGAATCTTTCTTTTCTTCTGTACCCTGTCCCTCAGGTATATATTTTTGTTTCTCAGAGGTAGAGCCTTCAAGTTCCTTTTATGTAACAATTTCAATTACTTCAACCAATATGGGTAAGTCACCCGGTATGTCAATTGTTGCTGCCTCAGTAGGTGCATTCTCCTTGGTGGTGTCTGCAACAATGTTGATGTCCTCATCATTATTTTCATCATTAGGATGTCCGTTTGTGATGTCTTCAATCAAAACATCATCTATCCTGAGGGTTACTAGCTGTTCGAGAGCATCCTATCTATATTCTTCACTATATTCGACCGGGTAAAAATCAATAGCAATAATGTCATTTGCTACCTTGGTATCAGATATATGGATTGGATCCTTAGTGGCTAGGTCTCCATCATTTGAGTGAAATCCTTTTCCTTTTGTCTTGTTCTTCTTCTTAGGAATTATAGCCAATGCAAGTTGATCAACTTTTGCTCTTGCTTTCAAAATTGTGGTCCATAGAAGCTTGCTATTTTCATCAACTGCTTCAAGTTTTCCTACCAATATATCAAGGGCTCTACTCTTCATCAAGAAACATTTTGAATATTGCTTCATTAGTTCATCTACCTCGGTAAAAAATAGAGTAGGCATAGCCAAAATTAATGAGTGTTCCCTCATTTTCTTCTCAGTGTGCATGGCATAAGTCCACCTGGCTGACACTTTCTCATACAATTCCTTAGGGACATACTTAGAATATTCAATAGGCACCTATTTTAGCTTTATCATCATTTGTATAATAGCTTCTTCAATCTTCTCCTAATCCTCGGTAGTCATATGTACATACCGACTCATTTTAAGGTTAGTAAGTCCACCCATTGCCTTTATAGTTTCAACTAATTCATCTACCGACTGACCTTTATTCATAAAAATATTGTATTTATCTTGATCCTCTTCTTCATCATCTTCATCAATATCATATTTTTCTCTTATCAATCTTCTCCTCTTCTTAGGTAGCTCAGAGGTGACTTGGGCACCTCTTTTTTTCTTCTGATATGTCTTGGTAAGGGTTGGCCTTGATAGTTTTACAATTCTTTTCTTCAGAGGAAAATAAGTAGTTTTTAAGGATCTTGTCCTTGCTCTTATTGGTGCTTCTACTTGTTTTCTCTTCCCTGTGGCCTTGACCGATGTAGCTTGAATATCCTTGTCAAACTCAGTCTCCTCCTCATCATGTTCACTGTTCCCAATTAATAGGTGTTCATCAGTTGCCTCTTCAACCTGATTAGCTGTATATTCCTCTTCATCTTCTGTGTCATCTCCAAACTATTTTACCAAGGTATCCATCATCTTCTTGGATTTCTTACTTTCACTCTGACTAGATCCATCTTGATTCTTAATTTGGCCTCTTCATAGGTTCCAAACCTAGTAGCATGTGGATCTTTGGGCTCAACCATTAATGACTGTATTAACTTAGAATCTCGGTCAATATCTAGTTCATAGCTCATAGGGGGTAACCAAGCAATCTACTGTTCAACTACCTTGATTAGTGTGGTGTCAGTGTCCACTAAGAAGCATATATCATCTTTATGTTTTTCTACCATCTAACCTAGTATCATGCTCCTTTGATGCATTCTTTCCTTGAATTGTTCAAAATAAACATCCATAACACTAACAAAATTCTGACCTAAACTTTGTATGAATTCATTGACTTGCATAATGATTGGTTGGTCGACATACCAGTCAACATTACCGATAGAGGGAAAGAATTTTTTTACATAGAAAAATATACAAATTAGTAGGGAACCAAACTTACATGTGTTTTTCTTTGCTAATCTAATGGTTCTCATGTTCTCATCCAATTGTTTCAGTAGAAGCTAGGCTAGGTCAAATTGAAAGCCTTTCTTAACAATCTTGTAGGTGATGTCTACTGCTCCACAAGGTACACTATTCGGCTTGCTTGATTGAAATATCTTATAACTGACAACATAAGCTCCGAACCTTATCTCAGGATCAACAATTATGTTGACTCTCATACCTCTGCTATCCCATTCTTCTCTGATAAGCTTCTCAGTTTCAGTCCTCGGCGCATTCCTTATGGATTTAACTTTATCAGTAACAAGATAATTGGTGACCGCATGTATAATGTCCTTTGATATTTTGACTGGTTCATCTAGCCATAACTTCCCTTCATGCAATCGACTCAAAACAACCTTAATCCACTTTGTCTTGAACTCTCTCTCTCTCTCTCTCTCTCTCTCTCTCTCTCTCTCAATACAGGGCATTCATTAATCCCTTCAACTCGAGATGTTTATGCTCATCCTTGAGCTTTCCGCCCACACTCATCTCCTGGTAAGTGGATTAAAGCTCAATTTCACCAATTTCACCAATCTTGCAGTGGATGTAAGCACGAATGTCTTGAACCAACAAAACCCTAGGTAGAATATTTGAAAACATGCTGATTTGATCAATCTGTGATGCAATCTCAGGGTGTAACTTGTATTTATGTTAATTACAGGTTGCAGACTTTATTAATGTGACCTTCTTGTCACTTCTAGATTTGTATTTCATGACCTTGGACGAGTATGCCATAGTTTCTCAAATTTAGGGCTTTGCTAATATTCTATAAAATAACTTGGTGGTTGCGAAACTTACTTTAGGTCATGAAGAAATTTCTCAGAATTTCTATAAATCTATGCTAAAAGCTTGAAAGTATTCACTCAAATTTGCTCAAAATTGCTCTGGTTCTTCATGATTGCTGTGTGAAGAAATGACTAAGCCCATTGTGTATTTATACCAAAAATTTCTTTTCCCGCTCAAACTTTCACATTTAATGCTTTACCTACCACAATTCAATAGATGTGGTTGCACTCGGTTTACACTTTAAGGATTTTAGTTTGGTTAACATTTATATATTATTCAGTTGATACCACAACTCATTTAACCTTGCCAATATTCATCGAATAGAAAACATTTACTCAATCATTCTTTTACCGATTGTACACAGTTTAAGTTCTCAACATGTAATCCCATAGTGCATCTTATTTCATGCTGATTTAGTGTGCATTCACTAGATATAAGGAACTATTGTAAAATATAACCAATTTGAAATTCAGTTCCATACATACCTTCATTGATTAGGTGGAAGTGGTGATATCACCTAATCCAATGGATGAGGTGTCACTGAATGTAATTCTTGATCAAACATTATCATTTGATGCTTTTCTCCACATTTGATTTCTTATCCTCATGATTGCTTCAATTGTATTGCCATTTGCATTTGTATGTGCCTTTGGTACTCGATCTCTACAATCCTTAAGTGACCGACCTTGTGACAATACAAATATGCCATACCAGTACTTTTCCAATTACGAGATCTTCCTCTCCAGTTCTTTCTCATATAATTTTCTACTACATGTCCATACTTGTGTAAAATTAACCCAAGTATTGTAATCCCAAGTATATGCATTACCTTGCCTTCTCAGTTGATATGATTTATTCTATTCTTTTAGTGTCCATAATTGCTTCATTTTTGTCCTGCATTCTTGTGATATGTGTCCATGCATGTTGCAATTGTGACAATGTTTCTTCATATAAGGTTTCTTGGGTATCCTATTCGACTTTAATCTACACTCATGTGCCTAATGTCCATACTTATTACAGTTATAACAAAGACCATTAAATTTAGGAATGTATTTAGGAATACCTTTAGCTTTACTTCTGCAAAGATTTGATGTGTGGCCCAATTTCCCATAATGATAACATGATAGCTTCTTTGGTCTTGGATTAGCATAGGCATTCTTCTATTCATCTTGTCTTGATGACTCTCCCTGCTTGGTATAGCCTAAACCAGTTGTGCTATCAAGTCTTTTTTGACTAATTAGAAATTCATCCATTCTTTTAGTACTGTCTTCAACTTTCTTGATCATCTCATTGTGTTGTAGTTGCATATTTACCTCATTCTTCAATCTCTCATTTTCCTCTCTTAATTCACCGATGTCTTCTAGTTTCCTTGTAAGCTCATTGTTTACTCGGTTGACTTCTTGAGTTATGACAACCATCTGATTAGAGATTTCAAAGTGATTCTCAGTGAATCTCAGTATCTCAGATTCCTTCTCTTGCAACTTATCAGTCATTTGTCTCCTATCTTCAATTGCCAAGTTTCTTTCTTTTTCTACTTGCCTTGCATTGTTCATGACATCTATCATTCTTACCATTTGTGTCTCTTGACCGATCTGCAAAGATTTCACTTGTTCAAAAAGATGTAGATTCTTTTCAGACATATTTACTATGGTTCCTTTAGATGCATCAGATATGATACTAGATCCAGATCCAAATACCTCATATGGATCATCTATCTCTTCTTCATGATAATCAATCTCACTATACCAAATTTCTATATCCTTCCTCTTGATCGGAAACTTCTTTAGTTCTTCTTTGGCTTCTTTGAATTGCTCAATAAAGATTTGTATATGTAATCTTTGATTCTCAATAGTCTTATCCAACTTATACCTTTCCATCCTTAGATCTTTCCTCTTCAGTGATTAAATTTCCTTAACAAGAGATCTAGCTCTGATACCAATTGTTGGGATTATGAAAAGATAAGTACTAAGAGTGGAGGGGTGAATCAGTACCTTCAAAACTTTTCAAGACTATAACTTTGTAGATATAGATAGTATTTAACCGACTGAATCCATTGTATGAGACATACATTCAAATATAACTGAAAATGTAATTTACATGTAATCTAAACAATAAACCATTCATGAAACTTCAATCACATAACACAAATATTTTGGTTACACGAAAACCCTTGTAAGAAGGTAAATACTATGGTGGGGATGACACCCACAAATATTCACTACTATAGTAACAAAGTATGCTGGTTAAGGCTACAAATTGTGATCACATCTCATGATCTTACCCTATTAGGAGTAACAATTAGATCGACTAGATCTAACAAGTTAGATGATTTTAACAACACAATACATGTGTGTACTCGATTAAGAGATTTAGCTAAAAATGGTTAAGTCCACTCTGTTAAGAGATTTTGATTCTGCTACAATGGTTAAATGGTAACAGTAAATGTATATGTAATTAGCAATTTAATCTTGCCTAATTTAGATGTGTAATAGACCATAAATATATCACCTTCTAGTGATGTATGTGTCCTTTTGTTCTGCTTGGTAGCCTTGTGTATGTTCTGAAAAAATTGAATGCTTCTTTCAAACCTTCTGTCAAAAACCCTTTGTTTGATCTCCTGATGTCCTTAGTGCATATACTCCTTCATGATATATGTTCATACTGACATCTTTACATATTTTATATCAAACTAACTTGACCTAATTAGGGTTTTATAATATCTTAGAAAACCTAAGATCAACGGTGTAGCAAAATAACCTAGATATAACATTACATAGGAATCATCAACAAGTTAATAAGTTACATCCATATTTAATTATGTCTCAATCTTGGTAATCTATTTTCTGATCGGTGTGAACCATTTGCATTGATGTTTGTGCCATTACAAATTACTATGTCATTTTCTATTTTATTCGGTGTTCACTGCATTCTTCATTCTGTAATTAATTGGTGCTTGATTTATATGAATAATTGGTGATCAGTATGCTTGGTACTCAGTAATTGTCTGGCACTCAGTGAGAGTACTCGGTCAAAGCCAAGTTTGGTAAGCTTACAAAACTGCCTTGTATCTTGCTCTATGTATAGGCTTTATTTGTTGACCAATTGTGTTGTTTGTCTCCTTTACTGACTGAATAACTTGATTGATACTAATGAAAACCTTTAATGATCAAATAGGAGTAACACACCATGCCTTGGATTTGTCTAATGGTGAAGAAATAGGTTGAGATAATACCTATTGAAGTCACTACCTGTGAAGGTGGTTTGAGTGGACAAACATTTATCTTTTCATACCAATATGGAGTTCATAGTCTTAGAATTTTCTATTATGGAAGCTATTGATTTTTACTTCCCTTTTTTGTTCACATTTGGAATATCCATTTTAAATTGTAAGGACAATGGTCTTTTTTTTCCCTCTTGTGGCTAGTTGTTTGCTGAAAATTTTTAAGAGCTCATTATGGTTTGTGGTTTTTGCTTAATGTTTGCAACTAGTTTTGGGGTTGATCTATTGGCTACTTTGGTGGCCGGACACATTTTTATTATTTCTTTCTCTTTCATGGGTCCTATGGAGGTGGATGTGTCTTCTATGGAGGAAAATACATACTTCATGAATGAGGAGGTTTGTTATGGAATGTGGGCTATGCCTTCCTATAACTATTTTGGTGCGGAAAGGATTTGGGGTACTCTTTCATTCGGATGGTCCCTTCCTGTCCTACTACTATAGAGGTTGGATCCTTTTATACTAAGGTGGAAATAAGTTTTGTGGGGGAAAGTATATTTTTAGTAGGGGAGATGTTATCCTTTAGCCACAAAATGATTTTGTTTCTATTGTGTACTCCACTCGGTGGGTTGTTGGTAGAGCGATGTTAATGACTTCTTTTGGCACCTACAATGTAAGAGGTAAAGCGTGGACCTACTATTCTTGTAACCCTCTTGTTACTTCATTGACTGTGTACCTCAATTGGCCTAGTTTTGTCACTGCCAACACCTTTGATGTGTTGTTGAGTTCTTAATAGATTTTTGGTTATGTTATTGTAAGGGCTAGCCCTCTTGTTGTTGGAAATATAGATGGAGTAACTGAGAGTGGGGGGGGGGGGGGGGGGGTGAATCAGTTAACCACAAAAATATTACCACAGATCCCTTAGATGTCTTATTAAATCATTTGCTACTGTTACTCGGTAAACATATAGAGAAATGCTGTAACTTGGTTATTGCAGTGAGCATTAATTATAACTGTTCTTAAGTATTCATCAGTGATTAACATGCATGCATAAAGAAAATAACATGAACACAAGAGACACCAAATTTAACGTGGAAACCCAATATGGGAAAAACCACCAATGTAACTAGTTACTATTTTTCACTCTTTTGAAGTGATGCCCTGTTAGGAGCCAAACCGGTTAAAGGTTACAAAACACACTGTTAGGTGTGACCTTGTTAGAGGATTTAATCACCCTATTAGGAGTGGCCTTGTAAGAGGTCTTTGAAACAATTCAATAGAACTGTCACCTTGTTAGAGGATTTACAAAATGGCTGTTAAACCAACTCTGTTAAGAGATTTTGAAATCACTACTACAATGGTAAGAAAGTATCAATGAAGTGACCTGAATAATGATGCAACTAAATTGCTGATTATAGATCTCTATTATGCTTCACTAGATCCTTCCTGATCAAATATATCTCTACTGCTTCTCAAGGATATCTAATCATCCTTCAAAATTCGCTCACACTTTCCTTCTTTTCCACTTGCACACTTTTAATTCACAACTTGACCTTCTATATATACCATTCAGATTGTCAAGTCGGCACTAATAATCATTACAAACATTACTAATCATTACAACAGTCAGTTGGAATAAACAAACTTTATTTCTTAAATTAACAAAATCCTTTATTGGGCCGACCTTGCTCGGTAAACACTAATCCGAAAAAGATTTCCTTTGGTGACCGAGAGAACTCAGTAAGCACTATGAATTCTACAACATCCTTTGGAGACCGAGTGAACTCAATAAACACTAACTTTCCTTCCATACTTTCATTTGACGCCCAAAAGATCTTAGTAGACACTGAAAACCGCCTGCTGACCGACTAAGCTTGGTAAATATTGGGAACTGCTTTGCTAACCGACTGAGCTTGATAATTGATATGACATTTGTGTGACATCAAAGAAAACACACAATTAATCCAACAATCTCCTTCAGACAATTGTATCCAACACTTGTTTGGATGCTTTATTAATTAAAAACATAGGACTTTTAGGCTTGATTAAGTCCTACATGCACATTTTATTAATTTATACATGCATATTTCTTAATTCATACATGGATATTTATTAAGTCCTCTAGCCACATTTATTAAGTCCAATGGGCACATTATATGTATATATTTTACAAGCATTATTACATTTATGCTCTCTATAAATCTTCTACTTATAAAAGGATTGTATTAAGTCATATAGGAAAATTCTATTAAGATCTAGAGCACTATGTAATGAATTTGAGGAGAGGGGGGCTCCAATATAATTGTTTATAAGAGCTCATAGTATCATTTTTAAAACGCAAGGATTATAAATGATGATAAGACAACTTTCATATTGTCTAGAATGCATTATCTTCATGTTGGCATATATTTATGTCCTTATTTATCATATCAAATAAGAGTTGTGAGGATACTTTATGTTTTCTTTTATGGAAATTGACATTTGAGATCCTCTATTAACATTAAGTGGAAATGTTAGAACATAATGTTTTTGAATAAGGCAAAAAAAAGTTTTGAATGGAACCTGAAACCATTTACATCATAGCAAAAAGATAAAGCATTAAAGTTTTTCAAAATGATACGCCTGCTGGAAAGAATAGAGTAGGAACCAAAAAAATATTAGAAACAACAACAAAAGAAAAGAAAACAGATCTAGCAACACAACCAACAACACCTAGCAATGAACAAGACAAAACTAATTGCTTATCATTTTGTCCGCCTTCATCTTCAGCTCCTCCATCTTTTGGATATATTTTTTCAGGTCCTTCAGGTCCTTCGGCTTCTCAAGGATCTTCCTCTGAATACGCCCTCTAGTTCTAGTACCTGGGCCTACACTCTCAACATTGTCATCAATAGTTATGGTCGTATTTTCCAGCTAGTTTTTCTCCAGGTAGTTGTGAAGCATATTTAGGTTGATGACAACCGCATTGAGTCCTTCATTGATGTGGCTCAGGACTTCATTAATCATTTTCTCATTATTGCTAACTTTGACCTTAATTTCCTTCACCTTGTTGTCAATGATTTTGTTGATCTTGATAGTTATCTCCTCCTTCCAACTTTTATTGTTTACCTTATCCAGAATCTTGTTCTCCGGCTTCTCCAACTTCATAATCAGGGGTTCCGTAGTTTTCTCCAAAGAATGAAGGTGGAGCTTAATCTCCTGTATCTCCTGATTGATCCAATCCTGAGGAATACTTTGACCTTCATCTTTGTTAACCTTTTCCATGTTCGTAGCATCCTCTAGGGGAGTGATGAAATCATCTTTTTGACTTTTTTCCTCCTCAGTGGCATTCTGATCAGTACTAGCACCTGAATATTTTTGTTCCTCCTCTTTTTCATCAATGATAGGGAGTTCTGACCATTTTCAATTTCCTCTTCATCTTGCCCCTCCAGAAAGCCCAAAGAGTCCTCCTTAAGGGGTTCCCCATCATCTTTACTAGCCAGGTCTAAACCTTCCTCATTATCCAAGTGGGCATCATTTTTTCTTCTTCAGCAAGAAGGTCCAGGGCTTCATTCTTATCATCCTCAATAAGGGAGACCTGGGCCTCATCTTCCTCCTCCTCAGCCCTTTCCTTTTCTTTTTCATCCACCTCTTCTTCTTTCTCCTCTTCATCCCCTTCCTCATATTTTTCAACATCATGTTTGTCCCCATCTTTTCCATCATCCTCTTCCTCCTTCTCATCCTCAGTTATGACAATTCTATCCTCTTCATGCTCAGTGCTACCAGGATCCATCTCCACATTTTCTTCCTTGTCATTTCCCATTTGCAGAGAATTAGGGATTTTTTCCTTAGATTCATCTTCGCTGCTATTAGAAATAGGGTTTGGGATAATATCTCTATCCCCCTCAATAGTCTCTGAATTTTTACCTTTGACCCTTTTAGGAATAGGGTTCAGGATAATATCTCTGGCATAGTTAGAAATAAGGAGGATCAACCCCTGATGTAACATAGGGTTATTCGGCTTCTTCCTATGCTCAGTGATGCTACTACTCAGGGAGCTCAAAAGAAAATATGGGAAGGAGATCCTCTTGTTATGCCTAAAGTGGTTAACCAAGATGAAATGTAGGTTGTAGATTTTGGAATAGCGCCCATCAAGCATGAAATACTCTATCATTACTTTCAAAATTTTAGCCTAGAAATCCTTAATCTTGGTGATATCAACATAATCCCCCTTCCCTTTAGTCATGAGGGCCTTTTCATCAACAATTTTAGGGAACAGGTTAAAAGCTTCAGTACCAAGCCTATGGTTACCTCTATGGAAATAGGTTCCCTCCAAGGGTAAGCCCGTTCTCTTAGCCATAAGATTAAGAGTAAGGGTGAAAGATTTACCCCACAAAATTTAATTTCCCTCTAACCCAGCTCTTAGTGAATAAGGAAGTCACCTTTTTTTCATATCCGTGGAGCTTCTCGATATACTAAGAGACCCCACCCTTTTTCAGCTTCTTCCAAATTTTCCTATCTTGCCTCCATTTGTCACAGTTAGTCGACTCCTCTCTTCTCAGATTGCCTCCCATTTTGTGTTTTCTGCTACTATCCTGGCTTAGCTCCTTGCTAATAATCTTCTTCTTACTGCAATGTTTTCTTATGTTATCATGCTTATTTGAATTAACCCATGCATTGTAGACCATTAAAACCAGAATAATTATCCCACACTTCGCATTGCATGCAACCTTCCTTGAGAATTGATTCATCCTTATCATCATAATATTAGGTGACATGCCCTTCATTGTGATTAATTTTATCAAATGTGATTAGACACATGATCTCAGAGTTTAGATTCCCTTTCCCTCTCCAAGATTTGATGATGTCACTTTGGGTACCTTCGTTAGCCAACTTGTCTGCCGACTTATTACCTTCACAATAAATATGGGTGATGTGGCACTCTTTAAAGGCAATGAGCAACATTTTGATTTTATTTATTATATGGGCTATAGTCCAGGAACACTCTACTTTCCCTTTTATACAATTGACAATATTAAGGGAGTCACCCTCAAGCCAAAGTTTCATGCAACCCATTTCTTTGGCCATAATAACCACATAGAGCGCCACCTCAGCCTCCACCACGTGGTTAGTTTGAGTCCCCAATGGAATCGCTATAGCCCCAAGGCAATTTCCAGCCCGGTCTCTTATGAGGCCTCCCTCTCTAGCTCTTCCAGGGTTTCCTCTAGCAGAACCATCAAAATTCCCTTTTGACCAACCCCAGGGAGGAGCAGACCACATAACATTGTCTCTAGGATTCGGGTCATTTCTTCTCTTCAATTTCTCCCAAGAAATAGATATATCCTTCTGAAAGCTAGGATTCCATGAGTTGCAATCCTTTCTACCACTACTTCTATAGTTCTCCATTAAACTTCTAGTAGCAGAGTTAGCTATCAAGAGGGGAGTAGCTTTTTTATCTCTAAAAATTCTGTTGTTCCTCTCCTTCCAAATCTGCCAAGTAAAATGAGGAAAGATAGTTTCCAGAGGATCCTAACATTTTTATCATAAAAAGGGCTCTTCCATTGCTAGAAAAAGTCCTGGATATTCTGAGGTTTGACCCACTTCAAATTCAGAGACAAAGTAATGGTGTCCCACACTTCTCTAGCAAAGGGGTAGTGTATCATCAGATGGTTGCATGACTTAGCTGCCTCACAACACATGATACATCTATTTGGCATTTGGAAGCCTCTTTTCATAAGGTTATCCATAGTAAGGATTTTATTTTGTACAAGCAGCCAAAAAAACATGTTAATTTTAGGGGTAAGATCTTTATTCCATACCTGAGCACAGAAAGGCGGTTCTCCAGAGGGAATGAGAAGGGCCGAAGTAGAAGTAATCAAAAAATTTTCAGAGATAGTAGGCCCCCATATCAGTTCATCACACTCATTATCTCTAATAAACCAGTTATTCAGCTATTTATTAACCTCTTTAAGTCTGTTGTCCCTTAACCCCAAGTCAACCCATTCTTCATTTATCTAGTAGTCACTCACAAGGACCCCAATAGAGTCTTTTCATTCTTGAATCACAGAGCTCCACTCCTCAATCTCTATGAGGGGCTTGTCCAAGATCCATTTAAGATCCCAAAAGAGGATTTTCCTGCCATTTCCCAGCTTCCATCTAGCCCCTTTACTGATAAGTTTCCTACCCTTACTTATACTGTTCGAAATAAATGACCGCTGGATTTTTATTAAAGGAGTGGAGGGTGGTTTCTAAAGAAGTGAGATGGTATTTAATTTTGATAATTGCATTCCATTCTTTCCCTTCTTCAAAGATCCTCCAACATTGTTTTGCTAGAATAGCCTTATTGGTAATAGAGTTATTTCTGATGCCCAGACCCCCTAGCTTCTTTGGTTTACAAAGCTTCTCCCAAGCCACCACTCTAAGTCTCTTCTTCTCTTCCACACTAGTCCAAAGGAATTTTTTTTGGAATTTTTCAATAAGATCTTTATACTTCAGAGGAATTTTGAAAAGACTAAGAGCATAAACTGGGAGATTTTGAAGAGTGACCTTTAACAATTGAAATTTTTCAGCTTGGCTAAGAATCGCCCCTTTCTAGCCCACTAGTTTATTGTGGAATCTATTAAGAATTTCGTTCTAGAAATTAGCCTCCGATTTTGAACACAGCGACAACCCTAAATAGGGGGCAGGAAGCCTCCCTATCTTACAACCAAGGATGGAAGAGATTTTGTTCACTCTAGCTTCAGGAGTGTTGAAGAAATATAGAAATCTTTTTTCCCAGTTTATGAGTTGACCAGTAGCATTGGAGTAAACATTGAGAGCTTTTTTGATGTTCCTCACCTCTTTAACTGTAGACTCTCTCATGAGTATCGTGTCATCAACAAATTGTTCATGAGAACATTTTGTCTCCATTGAAGAAAGTTGCAAACTAGAAATCAGCCCTTGATTAACTTGATTTTTAATGTATCTCCCAAGACTTTCAGCCATAATAGTGAAGATATGCAGAGGGAATCAACCAATGATTCAAATCTGCATATCTTTTATACACTTACTTAAAACAACATTAAAGCATTCTGAATATCCGCATATATCAAAGTTTTTCTTTGTAAATATTGATTAGAGGTTCACAAACTTCCAAATTCCAATCATATAAACTTATTACGGAAACACTAAATAAATATTAGAACAACTTGATGAATCAAGCTCACCAATAGCTGATTGTGTATGTACTGGTTCTTCATAGACTGTGGTTGGATTCTCCTTCATAGTGCAGATCTATTGAACATGGACCATCAAACTTTCATCACTTCTAAATACCAAGAATATATAAATATCTTCAACTTATCGAATTGGAATGATCTTCGGTATCACCCGAATCACTATTTCCTATAAACATAGAGCTCACGGGTCCTTATGATTGTCGATTTACCCTCTTATGCCAAATAAAGATGTCCTTTCTTTTCTTAGAATTGTATTATTCATATGAAATGACAAAGGAACATTCAACACCTTACAATCAGTTTTGATCGCTTACACAAATTGTGATGTAGTTTCGTGCAATGTCATCACATTGAAACATACAGTATAATCGTCATTCTAATTCACGATTCCTTGTTTGGCACTTAATCTTAACAATCAAAACTTTGCCCAACATCAGACTGTTAATGTCCCAAATCAGGATTGTCAAAAACCTGATTCAATACAATACTAAACTCACGCTTCTCCCTCCAAGTTCTCTTTGAACATGACTGTCTGAAGATGTGGCTCTTGGCTCCTCCACATGGCTTGCACAAACATGCTAACCAATCCTGATAACTTGGACGCAATTAATCCAACAATACATATAATGGTTTCTTGAAAACTATTCTAATTTTATTACATTCAAAAACTCCTTCAAAAGTTAATAATCGGTTTCTTTGTCACACAAACTGACTCCCGATTTTAATACATGTTGCCAGCCAAGATTTCTATAACAGTTCTATGAAAAAAAACCGTTTTGTTTGAATGTATTCGAACTTTTAAAACTGTACTAAATCTAGACATTAACTAGATTGAATCATTGTTCAATCAACTCAAAACACAAACCCGATACGAAATTACAACATTAAAACTTCCTCCATAAGAATTCGATACCAAGAAATTTATCAAACTCCAAATATAACACAGAACTCTCAAAACCAGACTGTTATCCAAACATTAATATGAGTTTTCCAAACCAAATGCATAACAATAACATTTCAAATACAACATAAATCTAAAAATTAATCCATCTACATCTGCCGTACTCATTCAAGAATTCGAGAACTGTGAAGTCCCAAATGGGAGAGTGAAGAACTTAAAAGATCCTGACAGAAAATTATATTCTTCATTTTATTATGCTGTTCCCATTACATTGTTCATTTTTTTCTTTCATCGATTCTGAACAACTTTCCTACGCTAACCTACTACTACCATCATTTTTGGGTTCTAAGTTGCATAGATAAAGAACTAACCCGATAACTAATTCATAAAACTAACTTCTAACTTCCCACACCCGACTCATTCTACTTTCTCTAATGGTTCTCATCACCGATTAGAGTAAGTTCTAAACTCTAAACAACTAAGAAATGTATCGTGGAGTTGACAACAAAGTTGTCAACTTCATGATGATACATAACATTTATTAAAATACTTAAGTCTATTCGAAGGACTACCTTAATAAAATTAACCATTTAAACTTAGATTCAACTCAACCAATTACATTATTAAAATTTATCATTGAAAATCTATGTAAAATCCTAGGTCTTTGAAATGATCAGAGTTTCAGGATGCACCTGAATCACTCCTTGTCTCAACTCTCTAGAAGGTCTAAAGAACGGAGATGAGCCACCATTCATAATCATAGAAGAAGACACCGTAGTTACCAGTTGCATGATAATTCTAATCACTCCATCAAAACCAAAAGCCTAAAGAATTTTGGAGAGTAGCTCTCAATCCACTCTATCATAGGCTTTGGATAAGTCAAGCTTCATCAGGAAGCCCTATTTCCTTGATTTCTCTATAGAGTGAATATTATCGTGAACCACCATGATAGAGTCTAGAATTTGTCTCCCTGGGACAAAACCATTCTGTTACTGTGATATGAGGTGAGGGAGAATCTGTAATAATTTAGAAGTAAGGATCTTTGACATAATCTTATACAGAGAATTATAGAGACTGATAGGTCTAAAGAAGTCCGCTGCATTAGCTCCCTATCTTTTCAGGATAAGGGCTATAAAAGTAGAGTTGAGCTCTTTGAGAATAGATTTAGCTCCATAAAATTCTTTCACTACTCCGTACACATCGTTCCCAATGATATTCTAGAAGGTTTGGAAGAAGAACATTTGAAATCCATCTGGACTAGGCAACTTTTCTCCTTCAAAAGAAAGAATAAGCCTTTTAATTTCATCATCCTTTGTGATAGATTTAAGATACTCATTATCCTTAGAGTCCAAAAGAGAGGGAATGAAATTCAGCAGGGATAGTTGATTCACTTGGTTTAGCTCTTGCTCTTTGGAAAGAAGAGAAGTGAAATAGCCCATCATTTCTCTTCTTATATCCTCCTCTTTAGTGATGGGACCTCTGGTAGTGATAAGAGATTTGATTCTGTTCATAGCTTTGTGCTTCATCGCTGTTAGGTGGAAAAATCTAGTGTTCTTGTCTCCTGCTTTCAGCCAAAGGGATCTAGATCTCTGTCTCCAGAAAGTTTCTTCTTTTGAGATGATATTGTGATAGTCAACAAGAACAAGGTTTTCCTCTCTTCTACTTTATTCAGTCATCCCAAAAGTTTAAATTTTATCTTGAACTTATTTTAGTTCAATTTGGATCTTGTTTTTAGATTGGAATATATCACCAAAGACATCCTTATTCCATTGTTTAACTCTCGCTTTGATATTCACCATTTTTTTTTCCACTTGGTACATAGCTTTCCCTTCCACTTTAACGTTCCACCATTCCCTGATTCTATTTTCAAAGTCTAGATGAGCCAGCCACATTTTTTCAAGTCTGAAGGGGGGGTGACCTTTCCAATTGAAGGAACTAGCAAGAAAGGAAATGGGGTAGTGATTTGATCCAATACGGTTAAGAGAGGAAAGAGAGCAAGAAACCTTAGCAAACCATTCATGAGAGGGAAGAACCCTATCAAGCTTAACCTAGATCAAGTCAACTCCCACTCTCCTGCTAGACCAAGTGTAATCAATGCCTTCAAGATCAACATCTAGCAGACCTTCATTACTTATAAATTCCATAAGGTCCACTCTACTTTCCACTTGAGTGTTGTTTCCACCTTTTTTTCCCATTTCTTTCAGAGGAGTGTTAAAGTCTCCCATCATCATCTAGTTATCATTTGGAAAGTCTTTCTTGAGCTCATGAATTTTTTTCCAAAGTTTAAGTCTACCTGATTTAGTATTAGGGGCATACACATTTATCAAAGACTAGACAAAGTTTTCCTTAATACTGCAAACTTTGACAACTAGGAAGTGTTTATCCTCTCTCAAAAGGGAGCAGTGAAAACACTTAGAATTCTAGTAAGTAGCTAGACCACCAGAAGCCCCTTCCGAATCACTACCTAGCTTCTCACCATTCTTCAGAAAATTGATTTTAGCTATTTTATCTTTCACCATTTTAGTTTCTTGAATTAACAAAATGTCAGGATTAGAATATCTAACTAAGTTCCTAACAATATATTGTTTATAAGGACTATTGAGACCTTGAATGTTCCAAGATAGAATCTTCATTTAAAGTTTGGAGGGAAGACCTGATTGATGGTGAGCTATCTTCCATCGGCTATGTTCTGTTTTGCTTCCAACTCCCTCTGCTCTTTTTCAGAAGCTCTTCTCCTCTTTCTTTTGGGTGTTTCGGTATCCGCCTTTTTTTGTTGTCCTCTAGTTTGGACTCCTCTTGTTTTGATTTGTCCTGCCTTCTTCCTAGATTTTGATTCCGAGCATCCTATTGAATCCCTTAAGTTGTTTTTTCCAGCTAAGGGGGTCTGGTTTTTGTTGGTTTCCATCTGGGGGCCAAGTCCTTTTCTTGTTGGAGATTTTTTCTTCTTGACTTGTATCCAAGGGCTCTTATTTTTCTCTACTTCTACTGTTTCAGAGTCCTCAAATAGTCCTTTGAGTTTCTACTGCCTTGCACAAGAGTTAGGAGGTATAGTGTTTGAAGCTTCACTATTGTTCTATTCTTGCTCTTTTATATCTTTTCCTGATTCTTGAAGGCCCGACTAGGGGCTCTCCCTTTTGGGGAATCTAGACTATCTTCCACCCTTGATATCATCTGGGGATCTATTTTATTTGAAAGATCAAAGGTCTCCTCAGGAGAAATAGTCTCATTATCTTGTGTGTTGGTATTCACAATAGGAACCATTATTTCCTTCTGTATTTCTATATCTTCTTTCTCCTTTTGAGGAGCTTCCTGTATCTCCTCTGAGTTAGGGCTGGGGATTTTTTGAGTAGGGGATTTTTGAGTTTCTCCTTTCTTCCTCCACTCCCATTTCTTTGAGGTGTTTGACTCCTAATCTTTTTTCTCTGCTGCAATCTTCAGAGGATAGTGCTTGGCCCAGAGACCAACCTTTCTACAGGTGACACAGACAAAAGGGGTTGCCTCATATTCTATAAGTTGTCTCCACTTACCAAATTTTGAGTTAAGGGTGATAACTTGAGGTAGTTTAGTATCTTGCTGGATATTGACACAAATCCTAGCAAACACTTGTCTAGAACAGGTCGCTGTCATTGGATCTATTATTAGCAGTTCACCAAAGGAACCAGTGATGGCCACTAGAATGTCCTCATGCCAGTATTCTAGAGGTAAGCCAAGCAGTCTTACCCATACTAGAGCAGGGATAATAGAAATTTCATTATAATCCAAGTTCGTTGACCATTTCTGTAGTGATAAAGAGGATTTACCCATCATCCATGGGCCATCACACAAAACTTTAGATAGATCTTCTCCATTGGAGAACACAAATGAGAAGAAACCTTTGGGCATGGTAGCTACATCCACATGTCCTTTGAGTTTCCACTTTTGGAGGGAAAAGGCTCTCACCAAATCAATATTCATTCTAGGACCCGTAAACTTTCCAATCAAAGTAGAAGCCATAATAGAAATAGTATAATCTATGATTTGGTTAGGAATGTTAATACCTAATTCCCCTTTTAGTGGATCTGAAACAATATCAACCTTAGGGAAATAAGATTTTCTAGTTGGTTTGACCCCAAAAAGGCCCGACCATTTCCACTTACCTCGGTTTGAGTTCCAACCATGTGAGGAATCTTCTTGTTGTTTTGTTGATCCCTTGCCTTGCTCTGTGGAATCAACCTTTTCCACCTCTGGTCCCAAGACAAGACTGTTGTCCTTGTTGGGCTAGGCCAGGCTTGACACACTAGCACTTTCCCCCTTTTTAGGGTTTAGGGTTTAGGCTCTTTCAACATTAGCATCTGAGACATTCTCAGATACCACATCAATTCCAAGTTCAAGCTCAGAATCCGCAGCAAAACTAGGTGCAGCCAAATTCCCGTCTTGCTTTAGATTCAACAAAGTTTCTCTCACTCTTTCTCCTCCTCCTTCTTACTCCTGCTCCATGTTTGTGATATAAGATCAAGGTATAACCCCTAAATAAAATTTACATTGTTGTGATATAAGGTTTAAAAACCTTAATTTTATGTTTCATTTAGCATATAGATTTAAAATAATTGTAATCTAATAATTATTAGATTATTAATTATTTTTAAATGGGGTTATTGAAAAGATGTGACTAATATTGTAACCATTCATCCTATATTTAAGAAGGTTTTTTCTCATTTGAGAGTGTGTGAATTTGGAGATTATATAGTGAGTTATATCACTAAGCACTCAAGGTATTAATGATCATCTAGAAGTAAGGACAAGTGTCCCTGAGTTTAATTTATTTTAATATACTTGTATGTGACTGAATGTGACCTCTAAATCAGGCACAACACAACATGGTCATTATTCACTTGATAGAATTCGGGAGAGAGTATGAAGAACTCAATCCAAATTTCATGGTGAGGTGACCTATTACCTCCTATGTGAATGGGGTGTTTGAATACTCTCAGAACAAGAGCCAACAGCCGAGAGACCAATTCAACAATGGAGGATTTCCAAGAAGCAATAAAGATGAGCAAGATGAAATTAATCTAAGATGAAGTGCAATTTAATCTAAGAATGAGGATGCAATTAATCTAAGAGCTTGAAAATAAAGATGAGATGCAACTTAATCTGAGAACTTGAAACAAATATGATATTAAACTAAGAACAAATAAGCAAATTTAGTCTAAAATGTGATGCAAAGATTATACTAATAATGAGATATTAATCTAATAAATGCAATAAAAAGCTTTGAAAACAATGAATCAAATGAGACTAAAAAATGCCTATAGTGTAGATGCTCTCAAAAATTGCTCTCCCTTGAATAAGAAAAAGAGGCCAAATAAATAGAAGAGCCAAGAGGAGGAAGAGTTTCTTGATTCAAAACTCCTGACCCTTTATATCCCTTTTGGGACAAATAAGCATGAATTACTTTATTAAAAGAATGGAAAATGCCACATGAGGACTTTTCGAATATCTCAAATTATTAATTCAAGAAAAGGTGTCCATTCAAATAACAAGCAATTAGTTAATTCCTTTTTTATGTGTATTAGCCAAAGGGGGTAGATTTAATTTAATTAGAAAGCACTTAGGACTTTAGAATTAAATTAATTTATCATAGGGATAATTTAGCTAATATAAGTCAAAGACTTTAGGAATTAATTTAGTATTTGATTATTGCAATTTATGGTCTTTAAAATTGACATCAAGTCAAATTAAGTCAGGTAGGAGAGAGAAAATTACCTAGGGAACTAGGACTTTGGTGATGTAAAATCGAGATAATGTACCAAAATTGATGAAATTAAATAGGTGCCAATTTTGGGGTATTACATTTGCCCCTCTTTGAATTGATGTGCGAGTAGTGCATTGATTCAAAGAATAGTCTAAAGTGATAGATGAAAGTAGATCAAAGCATGAATTTTCTGAAGTCTAAGTTAGATTGCGAAGACAACGGTTCTTGAGAGAGATGAGAATCGGGATTAGATTGCCCCAATGCCCCAGAGTGAGATTTAGATGCAAATTAGGACTATCTCCAAAATCGGGGTTAGATTGCCCCAATATGAAGCTTAGCCCTCCGAGACCCAGGTTAGATTTCCCAAATAATGGTCTAAAAGAGATTTCAAGAGTCATCTCCAGAATGAAGATTGACTCCCAAGAATCAGGGTTAGATTGCCCCAATACCCAATAGATTTCAAGAACCATCTCCAGAATGAAGAATGATCCTCGAGGATCCGAGTTAGATTGCTCAGATACCTAAGAGATAGATTTCCAGATGACAAGATGCGAGGTGTGAAGATGCCCTTAGCAATGAGGACTAATGATTCAAATCAGACTGATTCAAGAATAGATTTGACAAGATTCAAATGATGTAATCATCCTGCCCCCTTGAGAGCGAAATCAAAAGATGACATGTCAGAAGGATGATAAACAAAAAGAGATTGCAGAGCAAAAGCAATTAGACTAGAGTCGCGAAGCTACAGAAGTGGATCAGAGCAAAGCAGAGGTCTTGTTGACCAAGTTTGACCATGGTTGACTAAATTTGACTTGAGTTGAATTTGATGAGAAGAGCAAAGATCTCAAGAACATGATGTAAAGATGAGGATCTGGCAGGAAGATGACACCAGAAGGCTGACTGCACAAGCATTCGATCCAAAAGGAGTCCAATATTTAAAATGTGATTTTGAGCCACTTAGAGATGTCAAATTTTGATTTCGATCTCGAAAAAGGATGTAGCCAAGATGAGACTGGGACAAAAGATGAGAACCTTTGATTAGCAGATCCAGAATAAAGCAATCAAGAGAGCAACAAGAAAGTGCTCCAAATGCAAGCCTAGAATGAAAGATGCAAGTCTAAATGCAGGCCTAGGATGAACAAATACAATCCTCTAGACTCGGCTGTTGGAATCATCATATTTATCATCATTGAGTTCATTTAAGCATGGGACAATCGCAAGATGCCATACAATTCTCCCCAACATGAGAATATGAATATGACATAAGTCTTAAATTTGTCGAAATGAGGTGTAAGCATTAAGGCACAAGAAGCCAGAATGACCTGAACACCTATTCCTTTTAATCTAGCAAGTTACATAAGCATCAAAGAAAATTTGCTAGAATGACCTGAATGTCTCTTACAAACAAACACACCAAACACGCAAGAGATCTTTCTTTTGCCAAAGAGTACTCATAGTGACCCCTACGTTCACTTAGCAAGATGAGCGTTAGCAATTCCAAATGTAGCAAAAGAAGTCACTCAAAACAAACAAGGAGAAGAACCAACCTCACCAAGGCATCCATATAAAAGGAGTCAAGGTACGCATGGCCATCCAATATGAGATGAAGGCTCTTATAGATGGACACCCCTCTTATGTAGATTTCTTGGATCATTGGAACTAAAGCAGCAAGCAGAAAACAAAGAAAAGATCATGCCCCCAGTCTTTGTGTTTCTTAGTCAAGAAAGACATCTTAGATTCACTCGAGGGGAAATGATAAAGAAAACAAAAAAGCAAGAGAAAAGCTCAGTACACTACACAGGAACACACAAAGAGTTTTAGTTTTAGTTTACATTTGTGTTCAAGTGGATTGAAGTCAAATCGGAAGCGAACAACATTCGAAGTCGCAACCGGATAGCGACAACAGGTAGACATAGTGGAAAACCACTAGTGACCATCACGAGAGATAAAGTCTCAAGAAGATATCAAAGCTAATGAAGTATCGGCAGGAAAAAACAGTGAGAACCACTGGTGACCGATACGAGAGAGATCCTCAAAGTGAGAAATCTCATAGATACTAGCGAAACATCAGCAGGCAGACGCAGTGAGAACCACTGGTGACTGATGTAAGAAGGAGATCCTGAAAAGAGAGGTCAAACAAGAGCTAGGTATCAGTAGGTAGGCACAGTGAGAACCACTGGTGACCGATACATGAGAGATCCTTGAGGAGAGATCTCAAAAGTAGCTAGGCATCAGTAGGCAAACACAACATGAAACGCTGGTGATTGATGCACAAATGAATCTTTTGAAAGTGATAGGACAATGCCCCCTAGACCAGGGAGATGCCCCCAAGTATGACGAGTTCCAATCCATGAAGAGTCAAGGAAAACTCAAAGACAAGCACATGAGCTAGCAAACCAAAGCAGGAAACAAACTAAAGCAGGAAAGCAGGAAAATAAACTAAAGCAGGAAAGGAAGGAAACTAAAGTAGGAAACTAAGAGCCAAGCGATGCCGAGAGAAGATGTTACTTCAGGAAAACAAGAGGTGCCTATTTACCAGGTTTTCACCATCTTGGAAAAGATTCTATTTTTGCTACCATGATGCCTGTTTACCAGGTTTTCATCAATGGCACATTTTTTTCTTTTTCAATTTTTTTGTACTTTTCTCTTTTTTTGTATTTTTTTAATGTCTCATTTTTTTGTATTTTTGATCTTTTCATTTTTTTTTAGTATTATCAAGGTGACTGTTTACCAGGTTTTCACCAGGATAATAGATACATCAAAGCACCTGTTTGCCAGGTTTTCACCAAGATGATCATTTTTTCAGGACATTTTGCAATTTTTAGGATTTTTTCAGGATCAATAAATATGTACATGAGCATACTGAGAATGTCAGCTGTAGAACTTCTTCAAATGAAGAGCGTTGATGGGCTCTTTGAGTTTCTCTCCTTTAGTAGGAATCTCTAAGAACGTAGTATTTGTAGTAGTAGGCAACCGAGAAGTTGTAGAATTAGAACCAGATGTTGTAGCAGTAATAGGAGATCCAACCAGTCCAACTATTGAGAGATCCATAGTCAAGGAAAAATCACTTAAGTGAGACCCACAAACATCCTCATGGACACATCTTAACTCTTTATTAGATTTCCCACGCTCTAAACACTTAGGGAGAGTACATTCTAGATTTCTCTTAGTCATGTCATTAGAAATGAGGAGATGCTGATATGCACTTTGGGACAAGGAAAGATGGAGTGAAGAGGGTAAAGTATGAGAGGCAAGGGCGATGGAATGGAGGGAAGCGTGAGAATTTTGGAAGCTTGAATGGCAACTTTGATTTTCCTTTTTTTGGAATCCACATAACTTTTGAACTTTTTCTTCTTTACTTTGAGGTGCTTTTGATGACAACGCTTGTAAGATGGATTTTGAGATCCATTTTTTATTTATTTTTTGGCTTTTGATTGTCTTCTTCTCTTTGAGGACCTTTGCGGTCTTTTCAACACCTCTATTGCTTTTTTCTTTCTTTGGAGTCACATGTCAATTAGATGGGACATGGTGACCTTGAGATATAAGTGGATTCTTATTATTTTTGCTTTTATGTTGTACATCCAAGTTACTTCCAAAAGACTCAGGAATTGTGGATGAAAAAGGCTTATATGACTGGTTTAGGTGGAGAGATGGAGATGGAAGTGGACGAGCCACTTTTTTGGGAGATGAAGGGGGAAGAAAAGTCAATGGGATGGGCTCAAGTGCAAATATATCAATATCATCCTCATTATTCATGAATGCATTAGATAGATCAAGAAAGTAATCTTCCATAGAGCGTTGTCGATTGTGAGTCATCCTAGAAGAGTTAGACAAGTTTGGAGGAATATTATGTGAGCCTAACCAAGATAACCTATTCCAAGAGTCAGGTCCCCTTTCAGGTGGTAAGAGCGCATGAGTAGGAACCAATTCTATTTTGGATATACCAGGTTCCATGAGATTGTAACAAGATGGGGTCTCAGATACCCATGATTTGTTGGATCAGTAGAAGTATAGCTTGGAGTAGATGGCCTAGGAGCCATAGGAATGATCTCCATAGGAGGGTGGAAAGGATCATCATCAATAGCTTGATCTAGAGGATCATAACTTTCTCCTCTTTTTGAGTTGTTAAGACTAGCATATAGGTGCATAGCATCAACTGGTATTTCTGTAGTAGCATCTGATATGGAGTTCCATTCAGCCAGAGACATAGTCAGAGGTAGAATTTCTTCATTGCTGTCATCTAATATAGGAAGTTTTTCTTTAGCAGTAGGATCTTGTTCAGTAGTAGAAGCAGTAGAGTAATCTGGAATAGGCATACCTTGAGGCATACCCAAGAGGAGGGAAGTGTCCAATAGTTTCTCCCAATTAGTATATGTGCCATTGGAGTCAGCAGCAGTAGGAGTTTGTTCAATAGAAGAAGTGGTGGAACAATCTAGAATAGGCATACCTTGAGGCATACCCAAGATAAGGGAAGCATCCAACAGTTGCTCCCAATAAGTATGTGTGCCATTAGAGGCAATGGCATATTCAGTAGTAGCTATAGTAGTAGAAATTTGTTCAATAGAGTGTATAAAATCCTCCTGGTGAGGACCAAGATCATGTTCTTGAAGAACTTGAGAAGGTAGATAAGACTCTTTCTGGTAGTCTGAATCAAAATTTTGATCATTCAAAGGTCTTTCATATGTCATAGGCTGAATCTATGTTTCTTCATCATCTAAATCTGCATGTGAGTGCAAGCTGTAGCTAGGTTGGTCAAGCTCATAGCTCTAATAGCTAATACCAAATCCATCTTCAAAAGGTTCCTCATAGGAATGTGGAGATGGAGGTGTTGGTGTTTGAAAACACTTATGCCACTTAGGGCTGCCAATATGCCTTGAGACTGATGTTAGGAGTGGTTAGTTCCAAGTATGAGAGCTCTGCAAGGCAACTGGACCAACTATAAGGTCTTAATATGCCCTCTTCTACTTTTGGCTCTGCAAAACCAAGGCAGGTGCACCTAATCCAGACAAAATTCAAACTCACTACACACCTTATACTTCTAGATTCATAAAGCAGATCATAGCAAAGGATTACTAAATACTAACCAGGTATTCATTGAATCAACTCTACTATGCAGGGTAAAATGGTCTTGTGAAGGGTAAGACTTGAAATGGTATTGATATATAAAGATGTAGAAAATAGCCCAAAACCATCAAGCATTGGACTCAACTGAATATACTAGTCCTTGATCAGTGCCATTATCCATTGGGCAGCACTCAAAAACAAATATAGAACATGAACCAACTACTGTCAAAGATTCAAAGCCATAAACACAACTGTTTCAGCCCATCCACTACTTATAGAATCCTTCTGCAGACAAGTCAAATGAATCTATGCCCTATCCAAAGTATCTTTCACTTGATCCTAGATCAAGAACTAAAGACTAAAACACATACAGAAGCAACCCAATGCAATGGATCAGAAAATCCAAAACTCATAAGACTGACACCAAGGATAGACTTGGAAGCATGAAACAATTATATTAAGTATGATGAATCTTGTACATGTCTATATTAGAATTGAGACTACCACTTCAATAACCTACAAAAGATGCAAAGAAATTCTATCCAACCTCCTACAATGCGATAGAGTTTACTATTTCCCCCTGGAACCAAAATAGAATGGAACCCTCTACAAGTCAAAAATTTGACACTTTATACCACTAGCTGCCATGGGAACCCAAAACAGGTTGCAACAAGCTACATATAGCTAGGGTATAGCTTTCACCCACTAAACCAATCAGAGACAGCTAAGAATTCAATGCAGGGGCAGGAAACACAGGCAACCTAGAGAAAACAAATCTCAGGCAAATCTGCAATCACGAGCATCATTGAGATCAGGATAGAAAACCAGGAAATGCCATGAAAAATAGTCAAATCAGCCACCTGCAAACAGCTTGTCGAGCTCAAAAACACACTCCACCAGGTTCAAAACACCACTGGAAATGACTGTCAAGCACACTAGACCACACCGCGACACCAACCACCACCAAACCAAGTCAAAAACTGCCGCCAAAGCCATAAATTTTGGTACCGTCTGTCGCTGGAAACACTCTGCAAAATTCAAATTTGAATCCCAACGGTCACTTTGCATTTCGCGGGTTTTATGCTTTTAAAACTATTTTCCCTTAGTCGTGCAATCGCACGGTGAACAACTTAACTACCACAGGAAAGCGAGCTTCACCTTATGCTTGGTCGCATGATCGCAAGGCACCAAACTAACCCTTGCGATCATGTGACTGCGGTCTCCTAACCACAGCCAATGGTTACAAACCCAGCAGAAAAAGTCCCTGGCAATGTTACCACCACAACCCCACAACTGCGACAACATTTGTCACATGATCGCATAGCACAGAGACAGGCTATGCAAACATGCAACAAGCCGCATCTGTTTACCACCTCACACCTCTGCAAAACTGCCGCCGCTAAGTCCTAACGCAAAATGTCAGTCGCATGATCGTATAGCCTTGAAAAAGGCTATGCGAACATGTGACTAACTGTTAGCACTCACTACTGAAAGTCAAACATGCTCACGCACTGCAAACATGGGTCCCACCGCAAACCCCCTCCCACCGGGAACACTGACAACCAATCAGAACTCAGCACGTCACCACCGCAGATGCCATATTACCACTTGCCACCGGGCCCCCAGGGACACGCGTCAACCGGTCGCATGATCGCATAGCCAAAAAAAAGGGCTATGTGATCATGCGACAGCCAACCAAAGCCCACCACATCACCACCTCGGACCAACCGGAAGAAGCTTTACCTTTTAGAGGATCGGACGGTTGTCGCAAAAGCGTGAGAAATAAACCTCGTTTAACTTTTCCATGCGAACAAGCGACAACCACAGATCCTGTTTGAACATTAACTGCACCAAGCAACTGTGAAGAACCGAGACCCATGCAGACAGGTGGCAAGTGGTCGCATGATCGCATGTCAAAAAAGTCTGACATGCGGCCACGCAACAACCAATCAGAACACACACCTTCACCTCCCCTTTGACATCAGTACCACCACCGAAGAAACACTTGAAGCAAATGAAATCAACGACAGGCGCATGATCGCATGGGGAGAGAATATTCCATGCGATCACACACCGACCGTCGATCTCCTCCCTCTGTCGCTTAAAGAAACTGGCCCCACCAACCATCGCACTTGCACACTAAAGACTGATGAACAAGGAGTGCTGGCAGAAAAGAAGAAATGTAAGGTCAAAAACACACAGGGCTTTCAGTGAAAGATCGAAAACATCCAAGGTTTTCACAATGGTGAATGATCGAAAACACACAGGATTTCTGACAAACCGAAAGGTATCAGGGAATCTAAAAACATTGAGGGTTTTCATGTAGGCCAAAAAGGTCAAAAACATCATGGATTTTTAGAAACACTGTGGGTTTTCGACACTTTGGCAGATTCTAAAAATATTTTCCTGCAGACCCTAAAACTTGAATAACTTTCTAGGTTTTGGAATTCAGCATGTGCAATTTGGAATGGAGCAAGGTGACAACATGAAGAACACAGGGTAGGACACCTCAAGAAAACTATTTGTAGGGAAGAGGCCACTTTCAAAGAATTTTGCACTGACTGGAAAATGGACTAACAGGAGGGAGAGTTGTTAATGACAAGATAGACTCAATCTGATATTCCCCCATGCCAATATCTTGGATCTTCAGGGTCTTTTCTATTTCTTTTAGCTTGGCATCATAGAACTCAGTGGATTCTCTATTGGCGGGAACAAAACTATCTGTCACTTGGGTAAGCATCTTAGTAGAGCAAGTATTTAGGCTAGCACTATTGTCAATGAGGACACGGGGGATACTCTTGGGGCCTATCATAACTTCAGTGTGCAGGAAAGCATTATGTGGGTGGCTCAACAAGTGATCGTCTTCCTCAGAGAATGATAAATAATAAGGTGAGGTCAAATGACCCACCATAGATTGAAACTGGTCGAGATTGAGATCTTTGGGGATGTTTGCCTTGGTGAGGGCTTTATCCATAGATAGTTTTGGTCTGAAAGTCGAAGGCTCGGGACCTTGGAGAATGATCTTTGCATGAGATCGAGGGATAGTGTTCACACAAGTTGGAGATTGTGCGTAGTTATAAGAGGGAGGCACAGGGCCTCGCAAGACAAAGGGAGTTTTGGGTTTAGGAGTATCCTCACTCCCTGGAGCAATGATCATGTCACAGTGAGAGAGCCAAGGTTTGTTTCTAGCAAATCTAGAAGGCAGTTGAGCTTTTGTTGTAGCCTTCTCAGTGGCATTGACTGTTTGCATGCTAGAGCTAAGATTAAAGACAGACTTTGAGGGTTTTGGCATCACATTATCAACAACCCTGTCATTCATAACATCTATGTTTTTTTTGACAATCTTATCCTTATCCTTGTTTGAGGGAGAAGGTCCTTGCTTTTTGTCTTTGTTCAAAGTCAATTCTCCCTTCTTGACCATAAATGCTTCTATCCTCACAGCCCACCTAATCATATTGTCAAAAGTGAGGGGACCTCGTAATCGTACTTGGTATGCAAAATTTGGGACAAGATTGTCCAAGAAGATATCAAGCTTTTCAAACTTGGGTAATTCATGCGGATACTTCATGCATAGTTGTCTCCATCTCTGGAGAAATGTTAGGAGAGGCTCCCCTTGTTGTTGTTTCAAATTGCGAAGGTCTCAGATGTTGACTCGATATTGAATATTGTGGGATTGATCATAAATCTTGTCATTTTGAGACTGACCATGACCTTGGTTGTTTGGAGATTGCTTATGACTAGCGTTGAATTTATCTACCCTTGGGAAGGGGAATGGATCTCCCATATTGTTGGTAGTATTCTGAGAGATCGTGAAAGAGTCGATAGGTTCAAAAGAATCAATAGGTTCGATTTTAGAAAGTGACCCTTCAAAGTCTTGTTGGTCTTGAAACAATGGGTTATAATATTCTTGAAATAATAAGTCAGACTGTATCTAAAACAATGGATTGTAATACTCTCAGAACGAGGAGGAATGTGAGAATCTCTCACAAAGTTTATATTTCATAACAAATTCAGGATGACCTATGTCTCGATTACGAGGTTTACTTTGATCTTGATCAGCATTTTGAATGGGATAAGTCTTGCCACTTCGAGTCGTGACAGTCATAGACGAAGATGTAATGAGAAAAGATTTGGGATAAAGCTAGACTCTATCTCTAAGATAACGAAAAGGAGATAAATGGCTAGAACAACCAAGATGCAAGATGAACCTGGTATGAATTGTCAAAAAGAGATGGCTAGAACAGCCGAGATAAGACAATCGCAACGCAAGGGACAAGAGCACAATGAGATAAGGTAGACTAATGAGAGACAATATGAGTCAAAGCAAAGATCGATCGATTCCTAACTCAAGGCAACCAGTTTCTGACGGTGAACGATAGGAAAATAGAAAAATAGATCATGGACAAAAAGGTAGATTAGATTTATGTCATTGATCAAGCACATAAGATAGCAATCAAGGAGTTCAAGCAAATAGTCTTCAAGCAATGGGCAAGGGACAAAGCAACCTTGTGCACGAACAAGAATAGTGACTTAGTATTTCTACTCCCTAAGGACTCTACTTGTGTATGTTCTTGAGAATGTTTTAGCAGGCACTTAAAACACAACAACATCCTAGCAAGCTATCTACAAGGCTATACATAGCTCTTCTAAAGGGAGTCCTCGATATATGCAAGGTACGTGAGGCCCAAATCCGTAGATGAGAAGAATCCAAAATCACATAGCCGAGGGGAGACGGTAATCCAAATCTCCTCCTTCACTTCTCAAAGGTATAAAGTTCTTTGAGGCTTAGCCAAGAGTGAAATCTAACTCATTCCCAAGAGAGATGTCTTTGGATTCACCTCCCGATATTTATACTCCGCCGGAACATGGGAGTTAAGGTCATCCCTTGAGGTGATGAAATCCCCAAGCAGGCCTTCTAGAAATGAAAAAAGTAAGTAATTCTCTATCAAAATTATTTAAAGCACTAAAGGTGGAACACTTAACTCTTCAAGTAAATGTGAAGTGAGTCCAAAAGTGGAACATTTAACTCTTCAAGTGAATGTGAAGTGAGTCCACAAGGTGGAACATTTAACTCCTCACACAAACTCAAAGTGAGTCCAAAAGTGAAACATTTAACTCCTCACATAAACTCAAAGTGAGTCCAAAAGTGGAACATTTAACTCTTCACACAAACTCAAAGTGAGTCCACACCTTAGAAAACTAATGAGTTCTAAAAAGCACAAAAGGGTTGCCTGGTGGAACAATTAACGCTTCTTTCTATGTAGACCCCTCCCCTTTAATGTGGCGCTGACCTTGCAACCACAGAGTGAAACAAGGGGTCGGCAGATGAGCGAGTCCAATAACCCAAGATAGCAATCTAGATCAATCACAAGTAATCTAAGACTGCTAATCAATACTACTCATAAGTGCAAAAGGGTTTGAATCATGGAATATTTAACTTTCCAAGTAAACATGAAGTGAGTTCACAAAGTGGTGCATTTAACTCTTCATGTAAACAAGGAATGAATCCCTGCCCTCAATCACTCAATGAGATATTTGCTATTGGAACCAAGAATTACTTAAGGTTTAAACACAAGCATTCACTTACATAAACTTGTATGGAAGAAAATCTATGTTCATTCATTTCCCATTAAGAGCATCAATTAAAATGTGTTCTATGAAAGCATGTAAACACTCAAGCCAAACACATGAGAGGTTCAATTTTAATCCCAAAGTCCAAATGTTGTAGAGATGGAACAAGGTACCTTGAGTCCAATGCTTTGTTTTAAGCATTTTCCATGAAAGCAAGAGAACCTTCAAAACAACTTGTTAGACCCACAAGGTTAGCAAAATAAAAAATCAGATAATCTGCAAGAAAAATAGCTCATCAAATGGTAAAATATGAGAATGAAACCAGCATGGTTGGATTAGGCTCAGAAAGACCTTTCCAATGATATATCACACTTAAACTTTTGATACCATTTGTGAAAATTTAAAAAAAAATGGGTGCCTATTTTCTAGTGGCACGGATTTGAAAAACGCTGAAATTTTAAAAAATTTCAAAAAATTAAAAACAGCAAACAAAACTAGCAAATCTAGAATTCTAGTCTCTGTCTATCACAGAATTTCACTCAAGACAGTAAGAGGGCCACGTGAGAAGGTGCCAAACCTCATGCGAGAAAGCACAAGCCCGCGTGAGAACGTACTACGGCTCGCGTGAGCAAGCACAACGACTCATGCGAGAAAGTGCATTCTACCGCACAATGATGCAAAAGCTCACGCGAGAGAGTGCTACAAAGAGCGAAACCTCGCGTGGGACACTCTAGCTTCTCGCGCAAGAATCCGTACACAGACAGTACGGATGCACAACAGAGCTTAAATTCCTGTCAGAAAAAAATGATAATGAGGCCAGAAATCAGATTTTCTGCCCCACGGTGGGCGCCAAAATGTATGTGACTGAATGTGACCTCTAAATCAGGCACAACACAACATGGTCATTATTCACTTGATAGAATTCGGGAGAGAGTATGAAGAACTCAATCCAAATTCCATGGTGAGGTGACTTGTTGCCTCCTATGTGAATGGGGTGTTTGAATACTCTCAGAACAAGAGCCAACAGCCGGGAGACCAATTCAACAATGGAGGATTTCTAAGAAGCAATAAAGATGAGCAAGATGAAATTAATCTAAGATGAAGTGCAATTTAATCTAAGAATGAGGATGCAATTAATCTAAGAGCTTGAAAATAAAGATGAGATGCAACTTAATCTAAGAACTTGAAACAAATATGATATTAAACTAAGAACAAATAAGCAAATTTAGTCTAAAATGTGATGCAAAGATTATACTAATAATGAGATATTAATCTAATAAATGCAATAAAAAGCTTTGAAAACAATGAATCAAATGAGACTAAAAAATGCCTATAGTGTAGATGCTCTCAAAAATTGCTCTCCCTTGAATAAGAAAAAGAGGCCATATAAATAGAAGAGCCAAGAGGAGGAAGAGTTTCTTGATTCGAAACTCCTGACCCTTCATATCCCTTTTGGGACAAATAAGCATGAATTACTTTATTAAAAGAATGGAAAATGCCACATGAGGACTTTTCGAATATCTCAAATTATTAATTCAAGAAAAGGTGTCCATTCAAATAACAAGCAATTAATTAATTCCTTTTTTATGTGTATTAGCCAAAGGGGGTAGATTTAATTTAATTAGAAAGCACTTAGGACTTTAGAATTAAATTAATTTATCATAGGGATAATTTAGCTAATATAAGTCAAAGACTTTAGGAATTAATTTAGTATTTGATTATTGCAATTTATGGTCTTTACAATTGACATCAAGTCAAATTAAGTCAGGTAGGAGAGAGAAAATTGCCTAGGGAACTAGGACTTTGGTGATGTAAAATCGAGATAATGCACCAAAATTGATGAAATTAAATAGGTGCCAATTTTGGGGTATTACAATACTATAGTTTGTAAAAGTTTTAATAAAATGATTCATATGAGTTTTTTTATAAGAAAGAGTTTCCCAATGTATATCTTGTATAATGTGTAAATCTATATTTGTACAATTCTCATCTTATTTATTTTATTTATTATTTATAATAACTAGTATCTTAAGATTTTAATTTCTAACAGTGATTCTTGTCTTTTGATATATTTATAAGGTCTACAATATATCTAAATTCCTTCCAAATTATTCCTTGTCAACTTCTAACTTAGAAACATTTACTCCAACAAAAGAATCAATTTAACTTTTTCTCCTTCTACCTTTTTCCTTGTGAATCTCTAGCCTATACTTGTATGAAAATAAATTTAGCTTTATAGAAATATGCCTAGTATTGCACACAACATCCTTTCTATTCCTCTACTTCGATTTCCACATGCTCTTTTATTGGTTGTCTATTTCCTTTTCCTTTAGGACCTCTATAATACCTTTTTCAACATGTTATGTTCTCAATTCTTTATTGAATAAATTGTCTTTATCTTTGTGGTATTTCTTCTATTTGTCACATTTTTCTTCTATCTTGCTTGTTATTTTTACATTTCTTTATTTATTTTGTCTTAGGGTGAGGTCCTATAGAATATTTTAAGATTCTATTTTTGAGGAAGATGAAGTCTAATGAAAAAAGAAATTTAGTATGAGATTATTTAAGATATTTTCCTATAAAATAAGATCTCCTATATATATATATATGAGTGGGTAAAGCTAGAAATTTCTCTATTGGCTTAAGAATGTTATTTATCACTTGTCAAACATCTAAGTTTAGATTTTTCTTAAAAAATAATTATAGAAGGAAAATGATTCTTCCTTCCTAATTCTTCCTAAAAATTTGGAGCTTAAACTTTAAAGCTAAATTGCACTACAGAATTCATAAGACCAACAACTTTTAAAATATTCCTAAAATGTCTCTAGAAATTCAACTCTATTGTTTAGGAATCCCTCTTCCATAGAGCTCCTACCTTGATCCTTTCTCTCTAAAAAAAAATGTCCTATTTTGAATGTATCTTTCTCTTTTTCCTATCCATACACCACTTTCTAAAATTTGAATTCTTTTATTCTATTCTACTTCGACACTTCGCCACATTTTTTTACATGCACCACCAAAGATATATTTCAAAAGAAGGATGACTCTTTGAAGTAAAAAGGTGACTAAAATGTGAGAATTCTTGTCACATTCTCACAAAGCATCAATTTTTTTGATGGAAGGTGAATCAATTAAACATATCTACTAGCAATTGCACCTTGGTGTGTAGTGGGTACATTGAAGAGGTTTGGAAGATAAAATAGAAAATAATTACATCTATTTTTTTGGTATAATTATGTAGTACATAAGGTCAATTGGTAGGTAATTTAAAAAATGATGTTGTCTATGCAACAAAGCCTTAGAATCAAGATCACACTATGTCTACAATAAGGAGAGAAGGAGAGATAAGCATATAAAGAGGAATACATAGAGACAGAGAGAGAGAGAGAGAGAGAGAGAGAGAGAGAGAGAGAGAGAGAGAGAGAGAGAGAGAGGAAATATGAATGGAGAGAAAGGGAGAAAGAGAGGGATAACGGAGAGTGAAGGAGAGAGATATAAATTGTACAATGGGGAATGGGGAGAACAATGTAACATAAAATAAGCTAAGTGAATTACTTCCCCATTTCATTTATTGCACATTAGGAAGAAAAAATATCCCCAATAGACTCAAGGGATTCAACTCAAGAGAAAATTGAGAATATGGTCTATCCTTCACTAAATATGTAATGTAATGAGATAGTAATGATTATGTAATGTAATGAATCTAATGGGAAAGACACTAAAAATATGATCAAAATAGATTGATTAAAACTGACACTGAATTGAAACTAACGGAAACAAAATCAGAAGACAAAACTAACCCGCACCTAAAATTTTAGTGAAAAATGGTAGGGGTAGAGAAACTAGTCGATTTGTACCTAGGGACATAGAGAAGTCGATCTATACCCAACACTTTTGGATGAATTTTTCATGGGATCTACAATTGTTCTAGTACTACTTGGAAAAGTTTTGATGACTCTATAACTTGTTCCTGTACATAGAAAAATGGGAAATAAGGTTGGGAAAAGGGGCTTGCCTTGGTCAAATGCCTATTTAGGAATTAACCTTGAAATATGATAAAAATAGCTTAAAGGAAACAATGTAAAAAAGAAAATTGTTGATTTACCTTGCATAAACCCTCATGAACAATTGTAGAAATCACTCAAATCCATGAAGATGCTTGAATGTGATTTGAAATGAAATGTAGGATCAAGGATGTCTTCACAAGTGTATGGATCTATGCTTTCCATTCCAAGATCAAGAATGTATAGATGCATGATAACCACATGCAATAAAGAAGGGAGAGATGGATGAATGAATCTTCTTTCTTGAATTGAGAATTTCTCTACTTGGCCATCATGAGAGAGAAACTTACACCAATTAGATAAGATTGCCTTTTCTTTGATACATCTTGAAGAAATGGAGACTTAGAGATCTTCAACGGGATTCTTGACTTCAAATATTGAATCCCAAATCCTCAATTGCTCTTTGATTGGTCAATAGATAGCTTGCACTTGACAATAATAGATTGCATATGATTAATTGTTGTTATGTATGTTGATGATATCATTTTCTAAGGAAAAGATGAATTATGCAGGAGATTTGCAAAGGAAATACAAAATGAGTTTGAAATGCTCATGATTGGTGAGTTGAATTTCTTTCTTAGACTACAAGTAAATTAGAGTTATAAAGGCATTTTTTATTTCTTAGTATAAGTATGCTAAGGAATTATTTTTTGTTAGAAGTAAAAACATGTTTTGAAGGGGCCTCGAAACCCTAAACAAAGATAGAACTTAAGATGAAGTATTATAAGTACCTTAAGAATACTACTAGCCAGCCAAAAACATGGCCAACCCCCCATCTAGAACACTGAAAGACACTGCCAAAGATATAAAACTTTAAACCAACAACCCAAATAAATAGCCTGCCAAAATTCAGCACCACCAAAGGGGGCCATTACGATTTACTTGTTGGAAACTACAAATAGAAAAAAATGTTATAATATCATTGATGTCAAAACTTAACTGGTAAGACAGATGCTATCTGGGAGAGTACCATATCTTTTAATTGATGAAGAGGATTTGTAAAAAGAGATAACAAGAGGACCTAAGGAAAGGTTGAGTTATGTGATACTTAAATGGGTACTTGATTAGTTGGCACATTGACAAGGTAATGTGATATTTATCTAGTGAAGAAGAAAGACTGGGAACATAGGCTTAACCAAGAAAAAATGAAAAAATCTAGTTTAAGCTGAGTGATGTTAGTGTCGACCAAGCACCAGTATATGCCGAGTAAATCTAGTGGTGATCAAACATCATTAATTGCCGAGTGATAGATAATTGATGAGAAGGAAAATGTTTAGTAATGACCGAGATACACAATAATGATCGAGGAGATGAACATAATATTGACCGAGTGTCAGTAATTTACATTTGGAGAAAGAATTGAAGATCCCAATAGACATAGTTGAATTCTTGGGATATGTAAAGTGTGTTGACATTATTAATGAATTGTATGGAGCATTTAATCCATGGTAAACCATTTTCTTATGGATTCAAAGATAAGTTTGGAGATGTATCTAGAAGGAAAAGATGAAGAACATAATGATGGAAGGATTCGATGAATCAGACCTAAACCTAAGATCTACAGAGGAGATGAAGCAGCAAAAGATTGATCCACCTGATCAAGGAGGTATATGATAAACCTAATTATGAGGTTAAAAAGTGTGGAGAAGAGGCTGATGTTATTGACTGATAAGTCTAAGCAAAAGGCTGAAGGTGAAATTATGGAGCTGAACAAAGTTGTGATTTCTTGAAGAGAATACCGAGAAGATCAGAGATGGAGATGGAAATGAAGGTCAGTCAGTAAATTGACATATGTGCAAGGAAGAACTATATTTGCAAAGTGACTTATATATTTTTCAGATCAAAACCTACTGTTACTTGCTAACCATTGTATCAGTCTAAATCCTTTAATCAAGGTTGACCTAACAGTCATTGTATAAATCCTTTAATCAAGGTGATATTCTAATGGAATGTTCTTAAGTCCTCTAACTAGGCCACTTTTGACAGAGTGTTTTAAATCCTTTAATAGGGTCACACCTAACAGTGTGTATGTAAACCTTTACAGGGTTGGCTTTTCATAGAGCTCACTTCAGAAGAGTGAAAATCAATAGCATGTTACAAAGTGGTTTTTCCCAAATTGGGTTTCCATTATAAATCTTGGTGTTATACATGTGTGAGTGATTTTGATGTGAATGTTGTTAAAAGCTTTATATTCTACAAGTTAATTACTTTTGGACAGTGAACTGCATGTTATATATTTCTAATATATACTATAGAGACCGAGTTGAATTGCTGATTAGATCTGAGTTTGTTGAAGTACTGGAAAGTTCAATTAGTACATCTAGACCTGATAACAACTGATTCACCTACCCTCTTCATTTTTCTAAAATCATTCTAACATTACTTTTAGTCACCGACTTGTGGGACTGAAGAGTCATATAAAAAAAGATGAGGAATATTTAGAATTTTTACCTTTTACCTTGATCCAACCTTCTTCCACTTTAGAAGCCTCATGCTACTAGCATAAAGAATCCAAAATAGATGACCCAAAACCCCCAAGAGAACAACACCCAAAAGAAGCCCTAACAACAACCAACATAGGAGAACTAGGTGTTAGCTTGTGGTGATTGATTAAGAAAGTACTATCTAGGAAAGTACTGTACACTTTTCCTCCTGACCTCACCGAGGTTCGGCAAATTTTTTTGAGGCTAACTAATTTTTGGTAATTTTTGGGCCAACATGTTGTAACTCATTCTAACCCTAAAGTGACCAAAATATTGTATAGTATGGCTTATGGTTAGGGATTTCATGATGTATGATTTTAGTACTTGCGGTGAAATTGAGCTATAAGGGATTACAGATTGTAATCAGGTTGTAATCACTGGATAATAAAATATTGGACTCCCTGTTGGTAGACATAGCCCAGGGATTGGGTGAACCACATTAAATCTCTATGTCTTGTGTTCTCTTCTATGTGGTTTATTATTTTCTGATATTGGTTATATTTGCATGTAATTGTTATTTCTGCCTTGTTAATCCTAACAAGTGGTATCAGAGCCAGGTTATTTAGTTCGTTCTTCATCTATTCTCTGAAGCAAGTCTCACGAGTTAGTGGGAGAGTCTCTTGGTTAAGTGGGAGAAATGGTAGATGAGGGTAGGCTGAAGGTTGAAAATTTTAATGGACATAACTTCTAGTTATGGAAGATGCAAATGGAGGACTATCTCTATCAGAAGGATTTATGCTGGTCATTAGAGGGAATAGCCAAGAAAGAGGCAAAAATATCTCAGGAAGATTGGGATATTTTGGATAGGAAGGCACTGGGGAGTATTTGTTTATGCCTAGCACAATCGGTGGCATTCAATATTGTTGGAGCAATGAAAGCTAAAGATCTGATGGATACCCTAGCAAAGTTGTATGAAAAGCCTTCAGCTTCAAACAAGGTATTTCTTATGAAGAGTTTATTTAAAATGAAAATGGTAGAAGGTGGATCGGTCATTGATCATTTGAATGAGTTTAATATAGTTACAAGTCAGTTAGCCTTAGTTAAAATTACTTTTGATGAAGAGGTTAGGGCTCTCTTGATTTTGTGTTCTTTGCCAGAAAGTTGGAATGGCTTTGTAATGGCTGTTAGTAATTCTATTTCTGGTTCTAATACCCTAAAGTTTGATGATGTTATTGGTGTTATATTGAGTGAGGAAATTCATAGAAAAAGCTCAGGGGCATCCACATCGGGTAGTGTATTGAACGTAGAAAGTAGAGGCAGAACAAGAGATAGAGGAAACAACTCTGAAAATCATGGGAAATCAAGAGGAAAATCAAAGGGAAAGAGGTTTGAATCCAAAGGGCTAAATGATTGCTGGTACTATGGAAAACCAGGTCATAAGAAGAAAGATTGTTGGTCTTGGAAGAAAGATCAAGGAGACAAAAATGATGGAAACAAGGAGGCAAATGTGGTAAGTAAAAAATCTGAAGAGGATGATTTTCTCTTGTCTTTAGAAAATATTGATGATTCATGAGTGTTAGATTTGGGGGCTTCATTTCATGCTACACCCCATAGAGGTTATTTTGTTGATTATGTCCAAGGGGATTTTGGGCTAGTTTATTTGGGAGATAATGAACCCTGTCAAATTGTTGGAAAAGGGAAAATCAAGATTAAGTTGCACAATGGAATCATTGGCTACTACAAGAGGTAAGACATGTTCCAAGGCTGAGTAGAAATTTAATTTCAGCAGGGAAACTCACTGATGAGGGTTGCACATTTACTTTTAATGATAAAAATTGGAAGTTTTCAAAAGGTTCCTTAGTAGTAGCAAAAGGTGTGAAAGTAGGAACCTTATATCTTTGTACAGATCATATTGTTCCTTCTACTTTAATTGTTTCAGAAGATAATGAATGTTCAGGAACAGTGGCTGTAGTTGAGCAGGAAGAACATCAAACCGTTGTTGTAGATTCTGACACAACACTGTGGCACAACAAACTTGGGCACATGAGTGAGAAAGGTATGCAATTACTTCATTCAAAGAAAGTTTTACCTGGTCTGAAATGTGTCAATATGAATTTTTGTGAAAGTTGTGTTTATGGAAAGCAAAAGAGAGTTAGTTTTGTAAAGAGTGGGAAGGAAAAGAAAAATGAGAGATTAGAGCTTGTGCATACAGATGTATGGGGACCAACTCAAGTATCTTCCCTTGGTGGCTCTCTATATTACATTACATTTATAGATGATGCAACAATAAAAGTATGGATTTATTTCCTTAGATAGAAATTTGATGTATTTCAAACTTTTAAGAAATGGAAATGCTTGGTTGAGAATGAGACTAGTAAAAGATTAAAATGTCTCAGATCTAATAATGGTGGTGAGTATTGCAACACAAAATTTGAATATTATTGTTCCTCTAATGGTATTCATAGGAAGAAAACTATACCAAGGACTCCACAAGAAAATGGAGTGGCTGAACGCATGAATAGGACAATAATGGAGTGTGCAAGGAGTATGAGGTTGCATGCTAGGCTGCCCAAAAATATGTGGGTAGAGGCTGTGAACATTGATATTTATTTAATCAATAGAGGCCCCTCTACTCCTTTGGACTATGGTATTCCAGAGGAAGCATGGAGTGGTAAGAAGGTGAGTTATTCTTTTCTCAAAACCTTTGGTTGTGAAGCTTTTGCACTTATAGATTCTGAAAATAGAACCAAGCTGGAAGCTAAGTCAAAGAAATGTGTATTTTTTGGATATGGCATTGATGAATTTGGTTACAGGCTTTGGGATTTTGAAAATCATAAAATTGTAAGAAGCAGGGATGTCATATTCAATGAGAAAGTATTGTACAAAGATCTATTGTAGCAGCATGAGAAGAAAGAAAATGACTATGTAGTAGTGGATGATACTCCAAAAGTTGATGTTCCAATAGTTCCTTATGCTCCGCAACAATAGCAACAACAAATACCACACACCCCAGTGAATGTTAGATGGTCAACAAGGCTAAGTAGACCTCCAGAGAGATTCTCTCCCTCTTTGTATTCTATTTTATTAACAAATGCTAGTGAACCTGAATGTTATAATGAAGCTATGCAGGTGGATACAAAGCTTCAGTGGGAGTCTGCAATGACAGATGAAATGGACTCCTTGCTGAAAAATCAGACTTGGGATTTATGCAAGTTACCTACAGGTAAAAGGGCTTTACAAAATAAATGGGTTTACAAGATAAAAGAAGAGGATGGAGGTAAGAAAAGATTTAAAGCTAGATTAATTGTAAAAGGATTTTCATAGAAACATGGTATTGATTTTGATGAGATTTTTTCTCTAGTTGTTAAAATGACTTCTATCTATACTATTTTAAGTATTGTGGCTATTGAAGATTTGCATTTAGAGAAGCTTGATGTTAAAATGACCTTTCTTCATGGTGATTTGAATAAAGAAATATATATGGTACAACCACAGGGATTTGAGGTCAAGGGTAAGGAGAATTTGGTGTGCAGATTGCAGAAAAGTTTGTATGGATTGAAGCAAGCACCTCGATAATGGTATATTAAATTTGATACTTTTATGAAGGATACAATTGATATAATTCTGACCATTGTGTTTATTTTAAGAGGTTGGATGATGACAACTACATTATTTTATGTTTATATGTTGATGATATGCTTGTAGCTGGATCTAACATGGATCATATTAAGGGGTTGAAACAATAGTTAGCAAAATCTTTTGCTATGAAGGATTTGGGGGCAGCAAAACAAATCCTTGGCATGAAAAATTTTAGAGATAGGAAGAACAAAAAATGAACTATATCTCAGGCTGATTATGTTGAAAAGGTGTTGCATAGATTCTACATGAAGGATGCCAAAGCTATCACTACACCTTTTCCTAGTCATTTGAAATTGAGTAAGGAGATGTGTCCCAAGATAATAGCATAAGTGACTAAAATGTCTAAGGTACCTTATGCTTCAGCTGTAGGGAGCTTAATGTATGCTATGGTATGTACTAGGCCAGATATTGCACACATAGTGGGAGTCGTTAGCCGATATATGAGTAACCTTGGTATTGAGCATTGGAATGCAGTCAAATGGATTCTCAGATCTTTGAGAGGTACATCCAGTAAGTGTTTACACTTTGGGGGTTCTACTACTACTGTACAAGGCTATGTTGACTCAGATTTGGTAGGAGATATAAATAGCAGGAGGAGTACTATAGGTTATGTATTTACTATTGGTGGGACATCAGTGAGTTGGATTTCTCGACTACAAAAGGTGGTTCCTTTATCCACCATAGAGGCAGAGTATGTTGCTGCTATAGAGGTAGCCAAGGAGATGATATGGCTTCAATTCTTCATGGAAGAATTGGGACATCCACAGAAGGATAATTTTGTACATACAGATAGCCAAAGTTCCATTCATCTTGCGAAGAATTCTGCTTTGCACTCAAAGACAAAACACATACAGTTGTGGTACCATTTCATTTGGTTAGTTTTGGATGATGGGAAGTTAAAGATGGAAAAGATTCATACAAATGATAATCCAGTAGATATGTTTACAAAGGTAGTAACAAGGGAGAAGTTGAACTCATGTTCAGCTTCAGTTAGTCTTCTAGACTGAACATAATAAAGGAATAGTGGAGTCTAGGGTGGTTCGATCTAGTGGGAGCCTCATATGGTAGTGGTATTGCTACAAGATCAGTCTCCAAGTGGGAGGTTTTTTAGTGTGGATATTGATCAGTCACCAAGTGGGAGATTGTTAGCTTGCAGTGACTGATTAGGAAAGTACTATTCAGGAAAGTACTGTACACTTTTTGAGGCCGACTAATTTTTGATAATTTTTGGGCCGACATGTTGTAACTCATTCTAACCCTAAAGTGGCAAAAATATTGTATAATATGGCTTAGGGTTAGGGATTTCATGATGTATGATTTTATTACTTGCAACGGAATTGAGCTGTAAGGGATTACAGAATGTAATCAGGTTGTAATCACTGGATAATAAAATATTGGACTCGCTGTTGGTGGATGTAGCCTAGGGATTGGGTGAACCATGTTAAATCTCTGTGTCTTGTGTTCTCTTCTATGTGGTTTATTATTTTTTGATATTGGTTATATTTGCATGTAATTGTTATTTCTGCCTTGTTAATCCTAACACTAGGGGCATTATTAGCAGAACCAATAGGATCATAAGAAGCCTTCCCAGGCACACAGGGAACCCTATCAAGAGATGGATTAGAACCAACAGAAGCACCTATAGTATTCAACACAATAGAATAAGAACCCTATAAGGAGGGACCATAAGCACCCCCCAAAAGACCAAGAAGGTCACCCCCTACACCTTTTGTGTGTGTAAAAAGTGGTTGCTAAATAAAACTACACTTCAATGAGTCTTTATGTGATTGATTTAAATAATGAAAATAGAAAGATCTAAAAGAAAAACCAACCAAGGTGACTTATTTCCTTCTAGTAGAGAGGATTATGAGTTTTTCTCTTTGGTCATCACAAAACCCAGTGACTATAGATATAATCTAAATGAAAGATTTTAAGCTACTATGAAAATGCAATGTTCATCCAATTAGCTAAGAGTTAATCCATATTAGGCAAACCAAATGAAGTGTTCCTAGATTTTATGGATGTAACAATGATGTAATTAAAACAAACTAAGTATACAATTAAGATAACTAATGATAATTTCAATGCATTAATAATAATGAACAAATTGACAAAGTTATACTACTTAGAAAAAAATCCTCCTTTTGTGAGAATGGGGGCTTGGTTATATAAGAATCCTCTTGAGAATGAATGAATGAGATTGACCAAAGACAGATGATTGAGATTTGTTCCAGACTAGCATAATCAATGTGCAACTGATTTGATTGGTTGAGAGAATCAATTAATTGAACTAGTTTGGTTAGTTATTTTGGAAACTTCTAAGGTTGAACTGAAGTTGCTAAATTGAAAGATGAGTTAATAGAGGTGGTTTCCTAGTTAACTGGATTGTTTCCAAAATTGTGTTCAGTTGACTAAATGATGACATGATAAATGCATTTTTGGAATAATTAAATGATTTAATGCATTTTTCTCCAAATTGTGATGACATAATTTATTTAATTCCCTTTTGCGATTAAGTATCAATTCTTATTTATTTAATCAACATCATAGGACATTAATTAAATAAATAGAATAAGGTTGATTTAATTGTCAACAACATTAGGATTTAAGAATTAATTAATTAATTAAGATCAAGTGTGATGGTTGAATGGGACCTAGAGTATAGGACAAATCAAATCGATAATTTGAATTGCCTTAGGTTAGGACTTAGGGGATTTAATCAAGATTAGGGCTCTCTTAATGAAAAATCAAGATTAGGGGCTTATGGTTTTGTTGACCATTTTTAGGTGATTAAATTTTCCCCTCTTTGAATTGGCGTGCAATCGACGCATTGATTCAAAGAATAGTTAGTGTTGAGATTGAGAATAGTTTGATGTGAAGCGATGGAACTACTCTCAAGTTGATTGATTCAAAGATATCAATTCTGAACTTGATTGGACTAGAACCAACAAGGATAGATCAGAATGGTTAGTTTGATATGAAGAGATGAAACTGGACACCTGATCAATCAATTGATAATGACAAATAACCAATTTGATTTGGAAATTTCTAAAATTGATTAATGTCAGAAAGACTCTTAAACCATTGGATTGGTTTGAACGAATAACTAGTTCAATGTGAAGTGATGAAACTGATTATCATTAAGAGATCAATAGTGAAATTGACTTGATTTGATGTGATGAAGCCAATTGGATTGACAAGGACAATATCTATTTGATGTGAAGCGATGCAATTGATATGCCCCTAGAGATTTATTGATGATGAAGAATCTCAACTTAATGTGGTGCGATGAAGCTAAGATGCCCCTTGCAATGAGGTCTTGTTTGATTTGATGATTTGATTGCTTGATTAAAGATTCACATGTTTCTTGATATTTGATGGTATGATCACTGAATTGTTGATGTCATGATCATGCCCCCTTGAGAGAAAAATCAAAATATGGCTAGGTGCCCCATTGATTTGAAGTAATTTTGATTGATAAAATGATGCAAGAAGAGAATGATCTAATTTTGATGAGGTTGTAAGTGTGCAAGCCACATTCTGTACTTATTTTAGGTCCTATTGACCAATTTTGACCAAAATTTGGATAAGGTTTGACCAATATTTTGGCACTTTGATTGCTCTTGGAAAAATATCTTATTGGTTTGGAGGACAGAGGATTGATTGC